>OY720024.1:201419-801419 GCA_963082485.1 Eudonia mercurella | reverse complement strand
TTTCGTTCGTGAATTGTGTTAAGTTATCTATTCTTATTGCTATGATCACTTACAAAACAGCAGTAATAAATCTGTAATCTAAATAGTTTATTGGTTACTAGACTGTAAGGTTTTCAACACATCGCAATTTCTAATTCTGTTTAAATACAAAAAAGGTTGTAAGACATGTCACTCTGCTGGTGTACCAAAAAGAGAACTAAAAAGATTTAAGAAAAACAATATGTTACGAAAAACTATTGTGATACTGCATATTTTCCGTCTACGATCAGTTCCTCACATAATCCGTCATCGGCAGCGTGATCAATGTGGCCAACTGATGTCGCTAATTGCTAAAGAAAACAATATGATGCATGGCTTGATTAGGAGCAAGAGGCCGACATTCATTCTTGTTTGCGGTACCGATTACAGTCAGAGGGATAACCGTAGGTGTTAGGTGTTTTATTACAATCTATACTAATATTATAAAGAGGAAACCTTTGTATTTTTGTATGTATGCTATGTATGTATGTATGTATGTTTGCAACGAATAAACTCAAAAACTACTGGACCGATTCAAAAATTTCTTTCACCATTAGAATGCTACATTAGCGCTGAGTAACAAAGGCTATATTAAAAAATATATATATTAAATAAAATACTAAAAACGACAATTTAATTTTCCAATACAAAACGATTTGTTTGTTTTGTTGTCATGGAAACCATCTCAATGATGGAAACTGTCAAAGCGGTACGAAGTCCGCCGGGTCAGCTAGTATATATTATAATGGAATAGAATAAAAAAAGAAAACATTTATTTGTGACACAACACAGTTTAAAAAAGTAAATTAGTTTAATCTGTATTACATTTAAGAAAGAGCGGAATCCCCTGGTAGAGGGAATTACAAGCTTAAAAGGGGACTCCGACAACTGTTGTATACAACTGTTTTGAAAAGTAATAAACAATTTTTGATTTAATTTGATTTTGATTTTTTGAACACAAATTACATTACTACATTCAATTTTAATACAATAAGGCACTAATCAGCATGATGTCAGGCCTCCTAGATTATAGGTGAACCTGACGCTGGTCTTCCGCGAACTACTTAGTGTGGGAGGCAGCGCAACCATACACAAAAACACAAAGCAAGAATAATACACATCATCACATTTTACACGAGATAAGAAAGATACATACAGATTAAAAATATATTTTAGTGTTTGTTTAGATTTTTTAACTTGGCCGTAAGATGTTATGTGTTGGTTGATGATGTGTCTCGAGGTCAAAGGTGAAAGCGCACATCACCCGGAATTCTCAACTAACTGTGGAACTGGCTTTTTATATTTTACGTGTAATAAGTGCCTTGATCTTACCTAATGTTAGGTGATGATAAGGCCAATGATAGAAGCGCACTTCACCCGGGATTTTTAACTAGTGAGGCACTGGCTATGTTATCTCTAGCTGCCGGAACATAACAATGCTACAGACATTGATGTTATGGCGACATTTAGATAAGATGGTGGTAGCTAGCTAGGCGGACAAACAAGCCCTACCACCAACCAAACCGAGCACACAAAGATGTACCCTCCGCTGGGAATCGAACTCGGCACCTCTAGGTCTAAACCGGTGGTCAACCACTAGACCACAGAAGCGGTTATAAATTTATAGGCTAGTTTATCTCCAGCGGTTGGAACCCAACAATACTCCTAACATTAATGTTATGGCGACGTATTAAGATATTAAGATGGTGATATGTAGCCAGGCAGATTTATAAAATAAAAAAAACATTTATTGCTTAGTATCACATAACAAAACACAATTTACATACAATAAAAACAAAAATAAATAAACAGATGTACATAATTGCGCACCGTTATGTGATGCCAATACTGCGGGGGCTGCTGCACTGATATTCCGCTGAACACAGAAGTGACGTCATGGCACGGAAAAACAAATGAAATACGAAAAAAAGTCCATCCACTAACCAAACTGAATACAAACATGTTTATGTACTCGAGTCTGAGACCGGGTGGTCTATCTTCAACTACAGTGGAACTGGCAAGATAGGTTATGGAAATTCGTAACCTGCCAACAGTTCTCCAGATAAAGCTGTAAAGTTAGTGAACGTTATTATTATAAACTGACGATATGTTTACCAGAGTGCTTAGATATTGATTTTATTGTAACAGCTGAATCTTAAATTAATAATGCATATTAAACGGAAAATTAATTATTACGTCGAAAATTTATGTTAACTGAACATAAAATCAGTGTGTGGCTTCATAATCAAATAATAGTATTAAATGTTTGATACATCGCCTCATTAAGCTTTTAATGAAGCGTATCAATAAACGCTTTGTTTCGGTTATAATGGGCATGTATTATTATTGACGTCACAACCGGTTGATTGGGGTTGCTTCATGATGAGTACTGCTCGAGCTACTGGATAGAACGCTAACAACTCTCTTTGCGTTCCTAAGAATAGTCCTAATGCTTTAAAATTACCTCTACTAGTTTAGAAAGTTTAAGTTATTTAGAATATCTGAAAACTGTACAGAGTTGATAAAATCATAGAATAGAATAGAAATAATTTATTAGTGTCATAAAGACTCGCTTCCGCTCGCATCTTCGTATGCGAGAAATTTCCTGTTAATATACCTCTATTTATACCTTGTCATTTAAGAGATTAACGGCTCCCGCCCACTTTCGAGGGACCGATAATCGGACCGATATTTTCACTGAGGTTTTAGTACCGATTTTGTGATCGACTTTGAGTAGGACGTATGCGTTGTAACATACATATAATTCCATACGTTTCACCGACTTGGTCGACTTGGTCACGGACGTGGGCGGGGGGTGGGGGGGCGCTCTAAATCTAGCTATAGTATGAAGCATGAACCCAGCACGGGCATTGCAAATATCTTAATCATAATACTGGTGTTACATTTTCTTAAGAACATTAAAAAAAACATATGTTTTTCATTTGGAGTTTTGCTAACATTTGTGACAGCTACAAAGTTGGGCCCAAGTTGTGCGCCGCTCGTCCCGTCTCAAAGGGCGCCGCCCGCAGCGTTCCAGCGACATCCAAGTCTCACATACTTTGCCGGGTAATTTATGCGAAACTTCCAACTTGCTAACAAAATTAGGCAAATTTATTTTGCACATAAGCCTCCAAATGGATATTCACGTTATTAAACGCGGGGGACAGATGTTTCGCTCAATATTACTTTTAGATTAGAAGCTTAGGAGACAAATTCGCCTGCTAATGCTCGCCGTCCGTCTTTGGGGCTCAGAGATTGTAGAGTTGTGACTCTCTCGGCCGAACTAAACCTCCAAGTTTAAATATGTTAAGTACCTATCATCTGCGGTCTAAAGTTTGAGTTACAGTTTAACACTGAACTACCCACGCGACACAATATGGACGATACTAACTTTATAACTGTTAAAACTGTCGTGGTAACTTACATCAACGCACGTGATATATCTATACTAATATTATAAAGAGGAAAGCTTTGTACTTTTGTATGTTTGCAACGAATAAACTCAAAAACTACTAGACCGATTTAAAAAATTCTTTCACCATTAGAATGCTACATTAGTGCTAAGCAACATAGGGTATATTAAAAAAAAAGAAATGCGATACGAAGTCCGCCGGGTCAGCTAGTATATACATATCACAAGACCACGGTCTTAGACATAGAGGTCCCGGGTTTGATTACCAGTCATGTAAGTCCACCCCACATGTTTGTGTACTCGGTTTGATTGGTGGCAGGGCTTGTGGCCGCCTGGCTAGCTACCACCATCTTATCTAAATATGTCGCCATAACATCAATCATTGTAGCATTGTGGTGTACCGGCAGCTAGAGATAAGGTAGCCAGTGTCCCATTAGTTGAGGTTTTCGGGTGAAGTGCGCTTGCACCATTGGCCTTATCAAAGTCAAAGTAAATTGTTTTATTCAAATAAACTTAAGAAAATTAATTTTGAATCGTCGATACATTTTTTACCTACTGCCGATTCAGGACGTCTATTTTTTAGCTGATCTTTGCTGATTTTTTAGCTTTCAATACTTAACATCAGGTGAGAGATGAGCGCTGATGCGCTTACCCATTAAGATATGAATCAAAAACATTGTAAAATGTTAAAATAATTTTTAACGCAAATTTTGTTGGTGACGGTAGTTATTGACATTGAAAGGGCGCCTTTGGCTTTCAAAGTAAAAAGTGTTGAATAATTTCGACGGGCTGGTTAGAACCATGATAGCTCAATTGGAAGAGCACCTGACCCGGTATGTCAGAAGGGTGCAGGTTCAAATCCTGCTCGTGGAAATTTTTTCAACATTTGTTTTTGTAGTTTGTTCAAAAACATTGTTATGAAACTAATAATTCGTTGAAACCACGCCCAAGCACGCTTCTGCGTACAATTTATTTGTGGCATACAGAGTAGAGCTTACTCCGTAGCCACCGGGCGTCATAGAGACGGTGACGTCACCAAATACCGTTGACGTCATCAAAGGTGTTACCCACAACGACGTAATGGAGATCAACTTCGTTAGATTCATATAATATATATATTTCTGCTTGAACTCTGTATTGTGCTGCAAATAAATAAATAAATAAAGTTGTGTTTTAAGTGTTAGTTGTCGATTGTGGAGCACAAAGGCTTGAATAAGTAGTTTCTAAACTTACTTTTAAGATATGCATAAACTGCGCTTGTTTGAAGTAGTACCAGCGCGAGTTTATCATCTAATATATAAAATTCTCGCGTCACAGTTTTCGTTGCCATACTCCTCCGAAACGGCTTGACCGATTTTGATGAAATTTTTTGTGCTTATCCGGTATCTATGAGAATCGGCCAACATCTATTTTTATCCCCCTAAATGTTAGGGGTAGTCCACCCCTAATTTTTTTTAAATTTTTTATGGCAAAACAACGTTTGCCGGGTCATCCGGTATCTATGAGAATCGGCCAACATCTATTTTTCATCCCCCTAAATGTTGGGGGTAGTCCACCCCTAAATATTTTTTTTATTTTTTATGGCAAAACGACGTTTGCCGGGTCAGCTAGTTGTTCTATATTAAAATCATGATGGTTTCGCGTGCGGTCTTAAATAGATATACATTAGGACTCAATACATAAGAAGTCTGTAACTGTCGACGTCATGAACATTTTTACAGTAAGTATAAACTGTGTAGCTGAATTTGAAAAAGTGTTGAAAAAGTTTCCACGCATGGTATCCGAAGCCGCACCATGACATACCGGATCAGGTGTACTAAAGTGGCTCTGTCCGGCCCGCCGAAATTAATCAACACCACTCTTACATTGTAAGCCAAAGGAGCCCTATTCAGTGTCGACAACTACGTCATCAACATACGATCTCTAAATTGAAATGTAATAACGTATAATCGAGCATACTATGTGGTACATGTTCTACCTATAACCTATATTTAGCACATTCTACAAAACTGCCTGATCCACAAAAAAGTATTTAATTATTTTTCATTATAATGTTAATTTTAAGAAGAATGTTTTAATGTGAATGTTGTATGTAATATTTAAGCTCTTCTGGTACCCACGGAAGACCAGCGTCGTGGTGCCAATCCGGTACTTCGATATTATGATGAGTGGGAGCCATTCCAGGGCCACTAGTTTTAAGTTTTTATGTTATGCACCAAATTATTGTTTTCTTTGTGTGGCAATGAATAAATGCTTTTATTATTATTATTATTATTATCTTAATATTTTAACAGTTATTAAAATAGTTTGTTATTGTTAACGTTTTTTGACACGCATAAAACAAGACTACTCTTTATCCATCAATACCTAGATGAGGCCTTTATGAAAGATACAGACAAGTTATTGCTCAAACTTATAACATCCCCTATTTTTCACCATTGGTTAAAACCAGAAAGTGCGCCAGTCATTTAGTTAACTTGATAATTCTACTAATTTAAGTTTCCAGAAAACACTGCATCGTCAAAAGCTCTTGAATAAACTAATGGCAGCTTATGGCAGCTTACGTCAGCTATCTTGGCCAATTGAGCAGTTCCACAGAATCGTGGCTAATTGGAGGCCACACAGGAAAAATCGGAAACACCTCCGCAAACGACGCGGTCTCATACAAATAAGTAACGAGGCCCCGCTTCATTGGCCCACCATTCAAATTCGTTGCCTTTTCACTGAGATCTGCCGATGCCTGGATTACGGCATTAAAGCCTGGATGTAATAAGCTTACGTGTCTCTTGTCTGTCGGCTTCGGTCTCCTCGGTGCAACTGATAGGTTTTAGTGTTGATTAGTCCCATTATGGAGGAGTTTGCTCAGCGGTTTGCGAGTTGGATTGCAATCTTGAAAGTTAAGCAACTATGGCAATGCCGGCTCTCGGATGGGTGACCAAGATGAAATAACTCTTGTTTTTTTAAGTGCATGTATTAAATTGTTGATCCAGGTTGTCAGACATGTCATTCGTTAAAAATCTATCAACCTGTTAATACGATATAGCTCTACCATCCTATGCAAATGTAAGAAGAGCTTAGCTCAGTAGTGTCCAAAGCCTATTATTTCATGGGTTATGGCCCACTCTCTCTATGTGTTAACATAAAAAGGGTGGACTTCAGCATTATAAATAAATTATAATCCACTTTTTTAACGTTCAATATGTTATGTAACATCATGATGAAAGAACCATCTGTAGGTACATACATTAAATTATTCTGCATCAAATCTTAAATTTCATTTCGTTTCAGTAAAATTTTACAACAAAAAAGTACAATCACATCCCTTGTTGCCGAAAATGTATCTGTGCAATATAATTAACAATCGTAAACGAGGCCATGAATATGGTAATAGAATAAAAAACTAAATGACTGGCGCGCCACTCGCGCCTCATGAATGTTGCAAGACCCCTCCCCCCCTGCTAGGGCTGTCATCAACTGCCACGTGCTCACGTAAGTAAGCCCACAGTCTTACTAAACTATGTTACATTATGACTTAACTTTAAAGTTAGTACAGTGACAACGAATAGAATATAATAGAATATTTTATTTTGCCTATGAACAGGGTACATGGGGAGATGTTATAACATTGTTGTTAGGCTCATCCTATTCAGCTAACTATGGTAGCATGCAAAAGTAAATTTAAAGATTAAAAATTTAAATACAATAAAATTTTAAAATTACAAACAAAACAAACATAATCAATCAAAATTCATATAAGGCTGTATGGTGCAGTTCCTCTGCCTTTTTTGATCAACTAACTTGAACTTACTTGTATATTACGTTTTCTTTCTTAATGTTTTAAAACTTGTTAAGATCATCAGATCAGGGTGGAGGTATGTAGTCAAAAACTTAAAACGTTTTAAGATAAAAATTAATAAAATTTAGTAAAACATACAAACTTTAGTAACAAAAACTTTAGATCTTAATTCAACTTTTACATTTCACATTACTTTTTGACTAATGAAACCACCAAAGAAATTAGACATTAAAACATGACAGCGACATGTTCCATAAATCAATGATTTGACGAGTGTCTGCGTAATCAAATTTTGTACTACGTATGTTAAATGAATATTTCAGAGTTATTTATATTCATATACGTTTATAATATATATCTTCTGTATAACAAAACTTTACTCCCTAAAAATAAGCAGAAATAAACGCGTGGAAACACCGAAACGAATTGCATTTCATGTTAAGCAAGAAGCAAGCTCATAAAACATTGCGATAGTGAACACTACCAAGAACTAAAACGTCCCAAAATAACAGCTCGCTCCTGGCAACGTCGCCGAGTGAGATGTCGCGTGAATAATGCGTGAGTCGAGGGAATTATTTAGTGGCCGCCTCGCTGGCTCACTGAATAATGCAGCCGCACAATCACACGCACTGATTCGTCTCAATCCGACGCTTTGTGGCCTCCACGCGCTGAGGAGTGAGCTCGACTAGAACCGCCGGCGCCCCGCCGATACTTAGTCGCCACCGTTTGTCACGCATGTAGCATATTCGCATGAATTCGGGTAAGCCGAAACGTTGAAATCCGACCGATTGTATCATGACTTTGCGGTTGTCGGAGCGGTTATTGAGTCACTTAATAGTGAATATCAATATAATATAACGGCCAGGAAAATTTGCAACTCGTGTGATAAATTCGACATTGTGATGAGAAGCGTGTGAATTCTGTTAAGGAATCTACGCGTGCTTAACCATTACAACTCTTTGCTTTTACATATCTCGAGAATTACAATTGGATTTTTTTTTGTATTTTTATTATTTTGACGATCTCAGTTCAAAATACTTTTTACGCTGTTCCTATACAAATAACTTAGACAGTTCTTAGTTGGTTTGAATAAAAGTCTGAGCGGTAGATTTTAAAGCACGTTTTATGATCAATTTGTAAGGCTTTTTCTAAAGATTTTTTCTCTCTTTGCGTTAATATGATGAGAAAGTAAATTTATAACTTATTCTACAGTACAATACCTTCGGTAACGTTAAACGCTTATTATCTATTCAAAAAATATTCATCAAGTTGTCGAATTGTGTAGGTACTTCTAAATTCCTGTGGCTCTTTAATATTGTAAGAATACGCAAATATAAAGCTTTGTACCTACGAAAAGGATCTTAACTTTATTTTTCTACTATATTCAAAGTCGACAGTGCCATATACATTTCTAATGAACAATATTTAACTAGTTTCCAACACGGCATTGGCCGCGTGAGATTTGACAAAACGCAAGAGACTGTGCAAACAATTAGGACAATTCACTCTACTAACTTTCACCTGTGTTATTATTTTATCTTTCAAATTTCGTATTTAAATCTAATTTAAATCGTTATTAAAAAAAAATAAAAAAAATAAACACAAAGTATCTCATGGAACAGAAGGTCCTCTCATTAACGTCTTTGTGATCCGTAGCTCCATTTTGACGTGAGGTAAGGACAAACAAACAGACACACTTTAGCATTAATAATATTAGTTATAATAAAAGGAAAGACCCTACGGCTTACAAGTTAATACGCGAGCAAAGGTTCCCTTTTATTTTATGAGCTCATTAACGTGAATGAGTTTTACAAATAAATATATGAAAAGCCCGTGTTAATTTTTGTTTAAGGTTTAATTAAAATTGACTCAGCTAAAATTATTTAACGCAATACGACATTTTATAATTTAATGAGAGAGAGTAGATGAAAGTCTGACGAACTGATACTGGCAAAACAATTAGACAGGTTCTATTTGAAAGTTAATTATTTTGTGCATAAAATTGGTACAGAATAATTTGGTGAAAAGGAATAAAAGTTTATGGCATCGGACCACATCATTAAAGTCATTAAAAAGGTTTGCCCTTTATTAAAAAATTTCGAAAATAATTTTGGTTTAATGATAAATGAAACACAATTAATGATTCTTATAATTTGTTGTTTTCCTGGTACTTATGCTATAAAAAGAACTTACATTTTCGACTTAGCTAAATTTTACAAAAGGAAATAGCTACAACATCCGTATTTTATTTTATGCATTTCTTTTAATTTTTTAGATTCAGATGAAATGGTAATCGTACCTGAAATAAAAACATTATTATTTGACAATTGGCGTAGCAACAAGTTGTAGTTAACAAGTTGTTCTATTTAACAAGTTTTCATCAAATCAGCGCCAGCATAAAATAAAATAGAGCATAAAATAGCATAAAATAAGAGCAATAATTGGTTAAAAGAAGGCCATTAACTTTAATATCGAAAGAACGCTAGTTCATTATTAATGAAGTATGGTATATTGTATTTAACCTTGCATCTGTAACTCTCAAGTAGGGATATATATTTACGTCAGTAATTCTTGTACTGATGGTTTATCCAGTCAAAACCTCAGTTGTAATTCATGTTCATCCATTATGAACATAATATAAACTCTAGCATGTCGTGTATTGTCTTCATCCAAATCGGAATGACTCTAATCCGATAACATATTCAGTATTTCTACATCACTTTGATCACCTACTCTGAGCTTGAAATTTTCACTATTTGTTACAACTACTAACGAAATACACGTAAACAACACACAATAACCGATCAAAAAGTGCCGGTAGGATAACCAGCAACGAACGGTAGATTTGACAGTTAACTGACGCTTCTTATTTTTTATAGGAACAACGCAGGTCAGCGTCATTTCCATATTCTATGGTTACGAAATGTTACTGGTAACCCTTCCATCCGTTAGTATAGGAACGTATTTAGCTTACGCCTCGCAGCTAATACAACGGTTCGTAGGCAAAACGAATCGTTTCTTGTTTACAGGAACCGGGCATAAGTGATTTTAGCAACAGGATAAAGAAAAAAAATATAAAATGAATTAAATTAAGTCTTGTTCATTTGAATAATTAAATAATTCATCATCGCTACATTTAATGAATAATGACTCAATCACAGTATGATTTTTTTTATATTTAAGAGGATTATTATAGCTTTGCAATTAAACCAAAATTTCCGGACACAAAATGTTACTACATCTGTCTTCTATAATGATAAAGATATGAAAACAACATTGTTTTCTAGAGTTAACGCGTACACTTAACACTGATATGAAACATGTTACTACACACTTAAGATCGGTTTAACGTTTCAGTTCGACGTATAAGATTTGTTAAATGCAGCCATCTTCGTTATGATTTGTGAGAGCGCAACAACGACCTTTTACGACTTTCTATTGAATAATGAATAACCGGCTCATATTAACGAGCCGACCTCCTCTCTGCCGTAAGAGGGCTCCGGGAGGGCAAATATTTGATCGCTCCAGCTCCGATCAAATTGAAACAATTGATTAATTCTCGTTAGCTCTTGTTATCGGCGATGTGACTCGAATCATGGACGGTTGTTGGCCGATAGATTCTTATTTAATTTGGAAGTTGTCTTTAGGGTATTCTTGGTTAGTATCGGCTTCAGTTGAAACAGATCGGTGAGTGAGATAAAATAAAATGAAAGTTTAAAAAAGTTCCAACTTGTAGGTGTAAGGTGAACCTTTAGGGAGTTTACTGGTTGATCATTTTCTATACATACTGTTCGGGCTAGTGCCTTCACCATTCATCGAGCAATGCTGTCGTTTTGCTAACGATGTCCGATGACAGCGCGGCAGGATAATTGTGACTTTAATATTTTAAATACCGTCTATTAAAAATTGTCACTTCTCTATTCGAAATTCATACACGAACGTTTGCACTCCGTTGTAATAAATCACAAAAGTCATTATAAATCGCATCTACCAAGAAAACGAGTTATATTTAATTATAAGACTCCCTTGTGTTCACTACGAAATTGTGGCGCCCAACGTGGGGCAATTTTTGTATACATAAATATGAAATGTCGTGAGCGAGATCTTTGGGGAGGCCTTTGTCCAGCAGTGGACGTCTTTTGGGTGAGATGGTGATGATGATCAGTCATGTTTATGATTACACAGTCTAATAATAATTGAACAACCTTACTTCCAAGTAATTTGTTTATTACAAGATAGGAACTCGTTACAAATGAATGTACGAAAATCATTTTCACCCAAACATACACAAACTAGAGCAGCAATCTCCAAGCCATTAGGGCTACACACAATTTAGTTGGATCGCGCGATCGCTCCAAAGCGCTCCGAGCGGCGAACAATATTATCCAAAAGCACATATTTGCAGATGATTTATTGCCGAGTGTTACGTATAAAAAGGTGCTCACAATGCAGTATTTGATATTGACGTCGGATATTATGTACGTACGTTGTTGGGCATTTGATTTGCGCGGCCGCGCGGTGGTGCGGGGTGAAGAGGAGGGCATAGGGAGGGGGGAGTGTGTTTTTTACGGCCGCTATGAGCGAGCTCTGGTGTTTATGGTAACAAAGCGATCGGCATGCTCTATTTTTTATATGTTATTGATTCGAGCGGTTACAAGGTTCGTTACAGCTCGTCGCAGCGGCCAGATCGTGCATGACAACTAACTATAATAAACCCCAAACGGGTGGACGTTTTTATAAATCATTTTACAACGATGTGGCGGTTAGCCTTCATCTCAGCTTATGGTAAGTGACGAAAAGGCTGAACGTGCACACTTCAGCTGGTAAGGTCAGCCTCTGAGAACTATCTCCTTTATCACTGTTGGAACAAAGTTATGCTACGAGTATTATAACACTGTTGTTATGGTGGTGAACAACAAAAGAATTAAGTAGCATAACTTTGTTCCAATAGTGATAAGCCGACACTTCTACCAACCAAACTGCAAACAATGACACGTACCTCTCGCTGGGAATCGAACCGGAACTTTTAATAAAATTTAAAAATATTAAACAATTATCTTTTTAAAGATACACAGTGCTACACTAAATTTAATCTTTGCTTGGTTGGTCGAGAACTATTCTACCAAGTAAGTTAGCTAGCGTTGACAGTGAATGTTAATAAGTTAATTATTCTAGTTAATAAGTAAACACACTATGTGTCTAGCCCATCTAGCCTCCCGACACACTGACAAGTGACGCGCTGTCGGCTTTAGCCTAAAGGTTATGATGCCCTTTTCGTGTCACGAAAGTTTTATATACACACATATCTAATATCAATTTTATTACAGAAAAGTAAGTATATTCTTACCTATTGACTTCATACAGCTACCTATTAGATATTTTTGTCTTCAATAATAATAGTTTACAAAAAAAACACATATGTCAATAAGTTATTAAAAATACATTAATAATTAGGAAAATCAACTTATATTTTTTATTAAAAGGATGATAATGAATTCACATAGATTATACTCCTACCCATCCACAAAGCTAATAAGAATAAAGTAGAATACGTAGAATATGTACGTGAATACTGTATCAAATAAACATGATAAGAATCCCGTTAATAATTACTGTAATTGACACGTATTTATTGGAACTAGTGGTGGCCCAGTGATCGAAATTCGACCGTAATTTTATTAAGGCTGCACGGATTGTATCCTAAGCAATGAAAAATTAAAAAAGATAGAATGTGAGTTGGGATTGGCATTGACAGATGTCGGCTGCATTAAAGACACACAATACGTGTGTCAAATACATATACGTGTGTGTCAAATACATGGTAGTGTGTGTAATGTTGTTTTTGTTGATTTAAGGTACTTTTTATGCATAATTTCAAAAAAAATATTAACATTCGGATAACCTTCTCTATATAAACTATAAGTGTGCGAAATTTCATACTCCTCCGTCCGCGCAATTTTCGTAAAAACGGGTACAAAGTTTTTGCTTCACGTATTAATGTATAGATAACACTGTAGCTAACGCTGGAATATTTTCACGTATCTAACGTAGCTGACGGTAGATTGCCCACTAAGTCTGCCGTTAGCTACGTAAATACTGTAAGGATTTAATCACGGTCTCTCGCATTCTGCACGAGCATCCATCCGATGGGATGCTAACGCTTCATATACCTTTCTTTTTATATTAAAAGGAGGCAAACGAGCAGGCGGGTCACCCGATGGAAAGTAATCACCACCGCCCATGGACACCCGCAAAACCAAAGAAATCGCAGATGCGTTGCCGGTCTTGAGGAAGGAGTTGGATCTTGAGGAGGAAGTAGGAATTGGGGGGTGGGGGGAGGGGTAACAGATGGGCCTCCGACACTTTTACTCACCGGACGAAACACAACAGCAACGAGAGTTTAACGCCGATATTCTGTGAGAGGGTGGTATTTCGCCGGGCGAGCCGGCCCATTTCGTGCTGCAACGCAGCGTGGCTTGACCACTCAGACACTGTCACTTATTTAGCACCACCCAGGGGTCACGTGTAGGGTCTCAAGGGTAATCCTACGGAGGCGAGTAACTTACAACAACCTACGTTGATTTGAAATTGACAACCATCATCATGATTATTTACATATAATTTTACGCAAATATTGTTGCGAACAAATTACAATTTGAAAAAAGACTGTGTTGAATAAAATCCACGAGCGGGATTTTATTCAACACTGTCTTTTTTCAAATTGTAACCATCATCATCATCACCAGCTCATATACGTCCCCACTGCTGGGGCACGAGCCTTCCCTATGGATGGATAGTGAGAACGGGCCATAAACCCACAAACCCAGCGCATGCCTTACCAGCTGAAGTGTGCGCCTTCCAAGCACGGGCATAACAAGCCATTGCCAAGTCAATTCACAAGTTCATTAAATAAATTAATCTCACGTGTATCGGCTTCATGGAGACATTGTCATAATAAAGACAACTTAAAGTACATTACAGGGGCCTTCGCAAACTTGCCGCAACCCGCGTCGCATAGTTACACCAACAATTTGCATAAGTCACCTCGCCGGAAGGGGGCCGGGACTAATATTACTTTGTCAAATATTCTCCCGAACCCCGCGCCATTGAAACCCCGAAAGAAAGGTAAAGTTTCCAGAAAGATCCAGGAATAAGTTGGTCGGTTAGTATGGTAACTGCAGGTAGCGTCCCCTTTATGATTCGAGCAAGACTTTTGAATATGATATGACGGTATGAAAATTGACGGAATATTCGGGTCGGGATACTTTAGCCGGGGAATATTGGGAATGCTTAAAAAAATATGGAGAATACGGAAATGAAGAAGTTACGGCGTTCTGTGTTGTAGGTGTTTCTTTATTCTAAAATAATAACATAGTGCAAAGTGAACCAAGCCTCTCCTTGGTTCACTTTGCACCTGATACAAGGATACGATAACGTTTATGACAGAATCGATCTTCACAAGGCATGGCTACTTTGTCTGTTAAGGTAGGTATTGGCTATCTCACTGTAACTCTCGGAATTTAATAATGCTACCAATATTGTAAAAGATAGTAGCACACCACGCATTTACTTAACAAAAATATAAGAAAAACAAAAATGTTGAAAAAATTTCCACGAGCAGGATCCAAATTTTCTCAACACTTGTGTTTTTGTAATTTGTTTGCAACAAAATTTGCGTTAAAAATTATTTGAACATTTAAGAAATATAAGAAAAAAGTGCTTATTGGTTTATTTGTTTAATTACGATGAAAATATATAACAATCATAGTGATTTTATTGCGCTGCAATTAATAAATTTTATTAATAATTTAGAGTTAACATTTTATGTCGAAAACCTTTATACGAACCATTAGACAATAAAAATAACAACCTGTTTTTGGAACGAACCTTTTTGTACTCGAAATAGAAGAGCAATTTGAAATCAGCGCCGCAATTGAACGGTAATGTCGGCCATTATGGATTCTGAATTTCACCCGAACTGTGACTACACAGAACCCAACCGTTAATTTTCAACCGAAATAAGGCGCTTTCTGTGAAATAATTAAATGCTGTGCATCAAAAATCAAATGCAAGCAGCAAAAACTACAGCAATTAAACTTGTCATTGAAAATTCACCATTTATTTAAAACTGAATATAAATGCAGGAGTACAAAATTCAGAATTTAGAATTCAGAATTAAATATACATAAACAATATTTCGATATCTCTATTAATTAAAAATATTAAATTTTCGTAGATTTTAATGATGAGTATAGTAGATTGTATTGTATCGTACAGCTATTGTTATTATTGTATTGCATGCTGGCCAAACTAGCGTTATATATATTATATTATTACCTAGATTTTTAAAATAGTTAGCCCTCTTATTTGGTGTGCCCTAGCAGGGCGTCACATGTATACCTTTGCTTATGTTTTAACACCTATTGTAATTTAATGTGATATGCAATGAATAAATAAATAAATAAAATTCAAACAACAAATGAGAGCTTCCTAAACTTGCATAGCTATCTTGCCAGTTATCTTCGCCTCTGGACTTCATATCCACTTAACATCAGGTGGAATGGAGTCATTTGCCGAGCTATCTATATTAAAAAAAAAGCTTTAAGGCGAACCCGAAGCGTCGAAATCAATTTTATGTGTAGTTTGAATGTGATGGGCAAGTGATTACCATCAGTAGTTTGTCACATGATGACTTGTGATTGTGAGCATATCATCGTAAGCATTAGCTTTCGATCACGACACACCACGACACGCCTCGATACGCCACGACACGCCACGACACACTCAACGAGACATTAATTAGAATGTCTCGTTGAGCGTGTCGCAACAAATCTGACCGAGTGTGACATCCAAATATATAAATTGGTCCTAACACCCGCCACGCGTGCCTGCGCGACGCAATATATTTAAGATATATTATACCTAGATAACACCGGGTTTAACTCTAATAAAATAAAACTACATACATAGACATAATGTGTGTAAAAAAATAAGTTTTTTCTTGTGTATGTGTATGTATGGTTGCAACAAATAAACTCAAAAACTACAGGACCGATTTAAAAAATTCTTTCACCATTAGAATGCTATATTAGCGCTGAGTAACATAGGCTATATTAAAAAAAGAGCCGGCCGGTACGAAGTCTGCCGGGTCAGCTAGTATTGCAATAAAGTAAGTGAGTAAATAAATAGTCTGACTGCCCACTACTGGGCAAAGGCCTCCATCGTTAAATTCAAGTCATCACTGCAAACAAACGATAAACCCGAAATAAATACGAAACCCACTTTGCCCGACCTGGGAATCAAACCCGGAACCTTCGGTTATCAGGCCGAGAGCTCTGCCACTCGGCCACCGAGGCGATACTCGAAATATTGCAATTCAAATTTAAATTCAAAATCATTTATTCAGTTTAGGCTATAAATAGCCTACTTTGGGCGGGAGAACTCATACTGAGAAGAACCGGCAAGAAACTCAGCAAGTGTCAAGCTCTTTTCTCCTTTACAGCGTCAAAAATATTGGAAAAATATCATAAAAAGACACTTTCCATCACAAATAAAAACACAAAATATATAGGACAATCTCAACATGTAAAAAAACACAAAAAACATAATCTACAAGTTTGTTTTTTTTTACAATGTCAATAGCTTCAATAGCTTCCTACTTAGACTATGTGAAAGAAAATACAGCCACTGCCGACTTTCTGGAGGTTTCTTTGACAATATCATCACAATATAACGTTGTTGACTATTGGCGTAGCTTTGGCGTCACCATGTTAAAGCTTCGTATTATTTATAGTAATTAGTATTGTCTGTAATTTAATTCAAATTCAGTATTTCAGAGTAGTTAGTGGAAGATCCACCAATGGGCTGATTAGTGTGTTGGTCCCATTGACACAAAGCGGCGATACATTGATGAAGGATTCCGGTCGACCGCCTGCTCTTAACCTAATTTCACCGTAATCTGTGCCGTAATGCTGCGATCATTTGCGGCAATTTGTACGAGCGGGCTCCAAGTAAACGATCAATCATGTTAAACTACCAATAATCGTGTTTATATTTAAACATGTTTTGTTAGAAACGGATCGTTTCGCGTTTCATTTGCATAGTTTATTTTTTACGTTGATGTTTTGAACCTTTTATTCTTAGTCGACTTTATTTATTTAAAAACTTTTGCAACATAGATTACATGGCGGACTTAAAGCCTGAGGCATTGTCAGCCAAGGTCAACCATGGGATGGTGTAGAGATAACATGGTAGGTGCAATTAAGTTCAGGTAGGGACTGATTAACTGATTTTTTCCGAATGGATTGTTGTAATAGCTTTTTCGAGCAATGGACAGCACAAATAATAGTATCTGTGTTAATTAGATCACACACTCATAATGAAGTGAAAACTATCTAGTAAAACAAAGAGGGGCCAACTATGAGTTCACAATATTTTTAATTATCATACGAACTTCAGAAATTATCTATATATTAATACGTGAAGCAAAAACTTTGTACCCCTTTTTTACGAAAATTGCGCGGATGGAAAAGTATGTAATTTCGTACACTTATAGTTTATATAAAGTAGGATTGCAGAATGTTAATATTATTTTTAAAGTTATGCACAAAAATAAAATATAATACAAACATTACACACACTACCATGTATTTGACACACACGCATATAATACTCTTTTCAAAAATTTCTAAAATAAAAAAGGAACGGCCGAAATCTGTCAATGCCAATCCAAACTCACGTTATATTTTTTTTATTTTTCATTGCTTAGGATACAATCCGTGCAACCTTAATAAAATTACTGGGCGACCACTAGTATTAATGAATTACCTTAGAAACTAAGTACTATAATAAAACATAAAACTTAACATACAAAATGTTCCTA
The DNA here is from genome assembly GCA_963082485.1 of Eudonia mercurella. Classification (NCBI taxonomy): domain Eukaryota; kingdom Metazoa; phylum Arthropoda; class Insecta; order Lepidoptera; family Crambidae; genus Eudonia; species Eudonia mercurella. The sequence continues at coordinate 783,311 of OY720024.1, read as the reverse complement.
TTTATCTAAGAAATTATACACGTGCAGAGTCCAGTGACTCAGCATCGAAACTCAGTAGATTGTTAGAGCAACAGTGGAGCAACAGCAGACTCCGTTCATTAACGAGCCAATTATGTTACGAGGTACGCCTTGGTTTGTTATAGTGCTAAGTGTTTACCGACTTTTGCTGCTGCACTGTACTCGAAATTACTACCTGATTCGAAAGTTCGAGAGAAGGTAAGAAACAAAATGATTATTTTTCCAATCTGGTCTGCCAGACGTACGTCACCGACAGACGACGGGTTAATTGATCATCTCATTGGAGGCATCATAGTGGTTGCAGCTTACGTAGTGGTGACGAGGCTTAACTGCTCCTCTCATTATGATCTTCAGTTAGTAAGTCATTGTCTGAGTGACTTGCTTACTATCAAAGGCACGCACGGTTTTTGGGACGCCAATGAGATAAGCCCTTTCCTGTTGCGTTATATATAAAATATTCGGTCATCACAGTAAGTTAAGTCTTTAGACCTGAATTAAATATTTATATAAATTACAGTGAAAAAATTAAACGCCCACCCGACCCAGCCAGGCATCAAACCTGGATCTTCCGCAATCCGGGCGGCTGCACTGACCGTTATGCTACCGGGAAAGCTGACGTAAGCGCTGAATTATGTCAATGCTTTTTGATTTTTGAAATGCTTTAGAGCGACATTAGTGCCATCTATCCAAAGGTGATTGCAACCGATGGACATGCAGATTCATCTTTGCAGATGAATACCACAAATTGATAACACAACGCTATAGTAATTTTTTTTACTTTGTGTTAGTTGCTACACTTAAGCTGAATTTATTTTAAAAATTATTAAATATTTATATTTTATATATAAATAGCAATTAACACTTAAAAATAAAAAGTAAAAAAACCTTAACTTTGCTTTATCCAACTTGGTTTTACGGTCCTAAGAAACAAATTATTCCCTGCCTGTCAACCACAAGACTATAATAAATCATGTATCAAGAATATACTTAAGATGTCATACATGTCCGTTGAAGGAAAACTGACCGGTACGAATCTAATCTGTATGTTTGTTGTGAGCCAGATCAGTGCTCGCGACAGAACGCCGCCGGCTGCGCACCGGGATCTCGGTCCGCGAGTCCGCACACGACTGCCCCAACCCGTCCCAGAGACGTAAGCCGTGGTTAACAAAAAGGGGGGAAATTGACAGACTATAATACACTAACCGGGTTTTTATCCCTTCCCTGTACCACGAATTATATTGTTATACACATAACAATCGATTGCCAGTTGTTATAATTTTTGGACAGTGAACCTATTAAAACTTAAATAAGCTCCTTAATTCATAAATTGTGACCAGCAATGTTGGGCTTACAATAAATAATATATTATAAGTATAGTCATATTATAAGTCAAACATTGTAAACCTGTTTGTGGTCCAAAATAAATAAAAAAAAATCACCAACAGATATACAATACGTCATTAACAAAATGTTTATCAAGTTATTAAGAATTTTCAGTTTGTTAACTTTTCGTAGTTTGATTTAATATGCACTTGTATTTAACTAGGTCAAAGAACTATTGGGTACAAAAATATATTTTGTGCCCTACCCCAAGGCTTAAATAAAGCTATTTTACATATTACTACCAGTATAGCCTTGTGATTGGTAATAATATATAGTTCTGTTTCATTTTAGATGAGAATCTGTGTAACAATCTTCTGATATACTCGTAAGTCTGTTACACAGATTCTTATCTAAGTAGCAAGGAAGACGAACTAGACGACACCTCGCTTTGTGAACATTCAAAAAGGCTGATCCTTACTGGCGCTGTCATAAGGTCGAAAATACGTAGAGCCTGCGACAATTGAGACCGCAATTTAAAAAAATATAAAAAACCGTTAAATTTTTTTATTGGTCTTAGTTATTAAAATATGCAGCTACTAAATTACGAATATTGATGTTATCAATATATTTAACTGGTTTCCAAGCATATCGATTAAGTGATTCTGTTGTAATTTGAACAGTAGTGTTTTTATTGTGGTGTTTTCGAAAGTAATTATGATCGAGTCAAAATTATACAATCGTGTATTTGAGCATGCTAACTCAAGATAAAGACATGAATTTACCTATATCAACATTTCAGATTCGTGAGTCATATTATACCTAGTCTTAAACTATTCACCGAAAGTTAATGCATTTTTTCAGTGTGTCGCCTTAAAGAAGCCCTACCAGCTAATGAATTTAGAACAAGATGTGCCTCCGTCTGGAATTAAAAAAGATACGTCCGGATCCAGAGCCGATGCTGCTTGATAGATAATTAAGAACCGATTTTATTGAACCTCTCACAATTACTTGGAAGGTTGGAAGCCGTGCTCTCAGCTGTGCACCTTCACGAAATGTAGATGTATACCTGAAACAAGTTAAATTAATATTGTTCCTTGAAATTTTTATAACAATAATTAACTTAAGTTAGCAATCGCAAATAAAACAGTAAAAGAAACAGTCAAATAGAAATTATATTACCGTAACTAATTGGCTTTGTGGTAAAACGACCGGCCATCTCCAGTAAACAACAATAACTATTATTAATATTAAAATAATTAACAGAACATAAAAAAACCTCTTATCCCTTTTGCAATATAGGGGCGGAAATTGTGGGCCCAAAACGTTCTTTTCTTTTGTACTTTTCTTTGTAAACGATCATTTGTTATTGGGCACCGCCGCTATTTCCTCGTTTCACTCCAATCACCGTTGATAGGACAGAAAAAGCCAAACAATGCAGCGAATCAAACATTATTTCGAATCTGTGACTGTTCCGGGTCAGACGTCTTGAGTTATGGAACGACATCTTTGTTTTCTTGATAATCTTTTATCTCACTTTTACTGAGTTATCAGTTCCAAGACGTACTGAATTAAAATAAGTATTGTGTGATTTTGTAAAGACACTTTTTTTGTAAATGTCGTTACTTCTGTAAAGCTGTGCAATTTCTTGCGCCCATTCTTTTCCACAGCTAAAAATAGACGTTCTGAATGGGCCAAAAACATTTTGGACGATACAAGAGGACATTTATTCTTAAGTTTATTTGTTTATTTTATTGTTGACTTTGACAAGTATCTAAATGCTTAACGCATGTTCAGGAATACAACTTGCGTTCACTACAACGTAGCAGGAATTAGATCAGAACTGTGTGGTTAACGCAAAGGAGAGTAAGTCTCAGTGCGATGCCTGATTAATGCCCGGTCAGCCGCGGCTCCTCAATCAACTGAGATTATTGTACTACCATTGGAGCGCGACTCGGCGAAACGAGTTCTGAATGCATAACTGACTGAGCTGGACACAGTCACAACATAAGGAGACTGCAGAAGGTAAGCTTTATACAAACCCGCTCGAGCAACGCACGTATATACAACTTTTCACGGAGACGGAATCTCGAATCAGCTGCACTCGACCTGTGATTACTGAACGATAAATGTAGCGTCAGTTTTGTATGAGAAAAGCAACACAAACGTTTTCGAGATAAAAGTCAGGTCATTGACATTGACATGATTTTTGGGACCGATCCCATGAGCCCACAGTTAAAGGACATCTTTTATTTTAAGTTATCAATATTTTTTTTTATTTTTTTTTCTCTTATAAGTAAAATTATGTTTCTTTTTGTTGTGTCTAATATTGTTCTTATACTGTTTATACAAAAAATATTCCAAAATAAAAGCTAATTGAATTTCGTTGAATCTAGAACAGGAGCCACTCAAAAAGTTACCCCAAAAATTTTCATATCATTCTTCCCATCGAAAGTCACCGGAGCAAGGCAATTCCGCGAAGTTCCGAGCAAACGGGAAGTTGATTCAATTAATAAAATAAAAAATGAAATAAAAAGTTAAGAACGGAACGCGACGTTTCTATGAATATAAATGGATTCTGTTTCGCATTCCGCGCCGCGCCCGTGCCAACTGCTTGCGGGAAGAGTTGTCAAGAATAGCCGAATTTGTAATTATTTGTTGAGCCCTAACGCGCTATGAATTGTGACGTGTCTGTGTCTTTCAATTACCGCCTTTTCGCAAACATTAATAATTTTATTTTTTTATTTTTTATATTTGCGGGTAAGCGCAGTGCCTTAATCTCACCTGATGTTATGTGATGATAAGGCCATTTGGTGGAAGCGCACTTCACCCGGGACCCTCAACTAGTGAGGTACTGGCTATCTTATCTCTAGCTGCCGGAACACAACAATGCTACAAACATTGATGTTATGGCGACATATTTAGATAAGATGGTGGTAGCTAGCCAGGCGGACAAACAAGCCCTACCACCAACCAAACCGAGTACACAAACATGTACCCCCCGCTGGGAATCGAACCCGGGACCTCTGGGTCTAAACCGGTGGTCTTAACCACTAGTCCACAGAGGCGGTTAAAATATAATAATAATAATGACCCCTATTTTTTATATTTTAAATGTTTTATTTATTTTGTTTTTAAAAAATATTTAAAAATGTAAATTTATATATGAGAGAAAATAAATAAAGACGATAATAATAATAAATAACTTTATTTGCCTCTAACAAAAGACACAGTATACAAAGTGGTAACATCGAAGCAGAGTACAGATTAGAGTCAAAAGGGTCTAGGGCTCAAGATGGTCTATGGTCTTATTGTCTATTAAAGTTTTTAAAGAATAGGACACTTAAAACAACGTGTATTTCAATCAAACTACTTTGCAGGTATCATAACGTGTATTTCGCCGAATTTATGCTTATTGAAAATCTTATTACTGGAATTTAAATCGCATTAAATCAATTGAATTAACGTTTTTTAATGTTTTCTTCTACTGGTTAAAGTATATCGTTTCTTCTTCTCCTTCTACCAGTGATACATTCTGAGTTTTTCAAAGCTTTTCCGAGCCGCAACATCACGGGCCCAAAAGTCATAATGATAGCCGACCTCCGATAGGAGATGGTACATGAAGAAGTAGGATATCGTTAATCTACTTTTAAAACTTAAACTTTGAAATACCTATGTAAGAAATACTAAAATGTATGAAGGCTCTTCAGCCGAAGCGATCGAACAGTCCCTGGAGGTATCTTACCTCCGAAGCCTTTGAGTTGGATGTCGAGAGCGGAAACCCGACGACGTCTCTAAAGGCTAAGAGCTCGGCTCTAGTTGACAGTACAGGACGCCAAGAGGCTACTATCGCTTCGCTTTCGCCTTTTGTGTGGCGAATGCTTTAAGCTTTATTAATTTATAACAGTTTATCCTTCATTCTACACAAAATTTTATTGAAGCTTTTACTAAATAAAATAATAGGCCATTTTAGCACTGGCGTGAAAGAAGGGGGCGTGGCAACAGTGGCGGCGACATCAAAGGCGTGATTTTTGACCCCCTTTGTGCGGCGGCGGGAATAAGTTTGGGCCGGCGGCCTTGCGAGTGACGCGCCGAACAATGGCCTCAGCAGCGGGGTATTTTAATAGCAACCATATATTTTACAGTAATTTCATAATTACTTCAAGAGGCGGTGGCGCGGCGGCTAACGTGTAGCGCGATCTTGCAAGTTAAGCAACTTACGGGTTACCGGATGGGTGACCAAATTAAAATATCAACAGCTCTTGTGTGTATCGGCAAGCTTGTTTAGCCGTTGGACCTGATAGTTGTCGTAAGATGGTCGTTAAAACCCATCAACTCGCATTGGGTCAGCGTAGTGGGTTTTAGCCCAATCTCCCCATTCGCTAAAGTTCTTGTGGCAAAGCCTAGATCCATCAGTGAGTCGTTTATATGATGACGGTGGTGATGATTTAAACTTAAGAATAAAAATAGCCGGAAATAAAGGCTACGATGGCCTATATACAAATACCTAACGTATAAGTCTAGCATACATATGTACTTATTATTATCCTGTTTAATAATATAAAACTTAAACTATGTTAGAAATATGAAGTGAATCAACTACGACAAATAAGTAGTGCTTAGTAGGTAACTGAGACCAACCGAAAATATTCATGGATATGAAAAAGGCGAATTAATTAAGTTCTAAAAAAAGAGATTGAGGTCTGCGGTCCCTGCCCGCCCGGAGGAGAAATCATAAGTAATTCCTTTTGCAGAAAATGTCCCGTTGGATACCTAACGTGACGTCTGCGTGACACAGATTTTCAGTGAATCTGTGAAGACATTATGAAACTTACTAATATAATATTTTTTAAAGCTTTCTCTAGGTGAGAGACTGTGTATTATATGTGTTTGCCATTAAAAAAGTCGTACTTTTCTTAAAGCAAGGATTTCAAACTCTTTTATGAACCAATTTTACTTTTGTTGCTTGCTATATATGTACATAACTTAGGTTAACATATTTATAATTATATTGTACTATTATTGTTACTTGTTACTGTGGAAATAACTAAAATAAATTCTTGAACCGTTCATTAAAATGTAGCAGAAATTTGGAAATTATAGCGTGCTTTAACAAGACTTGGTTGAAATACATTCGTTAAACATTTTACTAGTAGTTATTGGAATTTGAAGATAGCTGAAAAATTCGAAATAATTGAAATGAAACAACTTTTACTGATCTGATCGCGTTTATTTTACACATTACTTTTTAATGTTTTGAACCCTTAAAAACATTAAAAAGTAATGTGTTAAATAAACTCGAGTAGATCAGTAAAAGTTGTTTCATTTCAATGTGTAGTGTTCGCGTAAACTTTAGAAAACAATTCGAAATAAGTTACACCAAAATGAACAATTTATCAAATATGGTAAGGCTTGATAGAATTGATGGTTAGTTACTCAGCGAAGAGTAATGGATTATTCGTAATACTCTGATTGGAGAACGCTTACGTACAAAAAGTAATTTAAATACATTTGATACCGCCAAAACCTCAGAAAGAATTAAAGGATTTATGACAAAGCCATGAGCTGGCGATCAATTCATGTTTTGTGTCGCATAAATCAACATGGAAAAAAACGGCTGCGACCGCAACACACAGCCAGCTTGGACTACGCAAATCGTCACATTTATCATTCGCACGAATCAGAAACAGAAAAATCGGCTAAGCAAGATTAAAACTGCGCGCCCGCGAGTTAACGAGCCTTACCCTGATGGATGGCCCAGCGCCCATCGCTCGTAATCCGCGCTGACAGCCACTGCACTCCTGATTCAATTACAATTGTTTTTGTGGCACACACCAGAGTGGTAAGAAGTGAGAGTTATCTCTTTTTATTTCAATAAAAATCCTAAACAAAGAGTTTAATGACGATTTACTTAAATTAATTGGTATAGGTATCATACCCAACGTTTTGATCGAGTTGCAGCAACCGTGCCACCAGCTCACTGGTAAAATTTGTGCGCATACGATGCAACGTGATAACAACAGTTTATTCGTTACACACACTGCAGTTAGTTCAAGATTTGTGACGATATACTGATAAGGCTAGCTGTAGCTGTACGGTGACACTCGTCCGCCTATAAATAACAACAAACGTTTAACGATGAAAAATGCTACGACAACAGTGGAACACTGCCACAATGTCGAGACAATGAAAATAAAGACGATAGTGGTCCACCGATGAAGAAACAGGTGACGACGAAGGTTGGACGAGACCTTTTAGGTATAGAAGTAGATGTCAGTATCACTATTCCCTGCTCGATGTTAGATAGGAAACATTTCGTAATTGGACTCCGTTAAACTGCATCCTCTTTAATTGAAACCAGAAATATTTTTAAATGTCACAGAAAGAAAATATTACATAAAGGAGCTCGAACCCCTCGACGAAGCTTGGCAGACTTTTTGAACTTGAAAGAAAATAGATATTGTTTCACCAAGAATAACATGGTTTTGCTTAAGTATTGTATATAAACATTGTTTATAATTAGGCAAAGCTCTTTGATTTCCACGCAATCTCGTTGAAGCACCATTAAAATATTCGTCCATCAAAACTCAACATCGGGGATGTGATTAGCAATTACTATTTACTTCAAACGACAATGCGATTTATTCCCCCTCGAAGAAAACGTTATTTCGCGTAATTCCAGGGATTACTTCATCAAATATTTGCGACAGTCGACTCGCTTTGATCTCGGCTAAATGTGTCTGTAACGCGAATTATTATTATGCCTTTGTAGGCAGCGTCTTGTGAGTGACACTTTGTCGTGTACATTACTGACAAACTGGCAAAGTTTTAACTGAAACTTTGTTATATTAAAAAGTTATAAACAGGTATACAAAAGCCTTGTGTTACGTGGCTGTGTTTTAATGTGTCTTTTATAAGGGTTAATGTTTCTGAATCGAATATGCCGCCCTCACGTTTAGTGAAAATAATATTTAAGATTTAATGAACATCGACACTGTTTTTGGAAATGGTTGGCTCACGTAACAACTTTAACATTATTCGCATAACTATGAACAAGAGATAAAAAAAAATCAATAAACATAAATGCATGTCTATGAACAGTGCAGGAATAACTCTCATGAAGTTCTTCTTAAGTAACTATACGGAATTGGGGAGGGAAGTGTCTTATCCTGTTTATATATAGCTTCGATTTGGTTCATCGATCATCCTTTAGGTCGCTTTAATGGCATTCTTTGAGTTATTAAGAGCCTTTGATCTTGCTAATTTCGCCTCTAAAAGTCCATTATAAGAACCTACGCAACGTTGCGCGTTTATTTTCAAAAGACAATGAAACTATTTTGATCGTAATGGTACCCTTAACCTATTTATAACTACGCTTATGAACGTTAATGAAGCCACGTTCACAATGCTCTTAGTTGCGATCAGGCGTGCACAATCTATTTAAAGAGCTCGTAGTATTTCATCTTCCGATCCCTCTAATCATGTCCCGTATGTTTAAATGGTTTACACCTCCGATTTTAAAGAGTATTAGCTCACTCCATCCGACTGGTTGTCTAGAAGAGATCGCTTTGAAGCGATAAATGTAAATGTAAATGTTTTCCCACACTCACACCAATTATCTAGTCTATCAGCACACGTTTTCCCTCCTTCCTATGACATGGGGTCCTTCAAAAGAGGCGTGAAGAAGCACCTTGTGGGCCGGCAGAGTGAGGTTAACTGATGCTACGTTTGTTTTCACGCTTCACCAGTTATCTTCGCGTCTGGACTCCATTTCCACTTAACATCAGGTGGATGGAGTCATTTGCCGAGCTATCTATTAAAAAAAATTCTTTGATAGAGATTCAATAGAGATAGAGTTAAGAGAATAGTGTCCTTTAACATCAGACGCCCCCTTATACACCCTTCGTGGGACAACCCCGTTTAAAATTACTGTAATGTAAGCAGAGATTAAAACTACCAGAGCCTACTCTGCCCATTAGAAGCTACTTGGTCGACTTTGACTACTAACAACTCGTCCTTACAGTAGACTAGTAAATCCCGTATTCATATAGAAAGCTGTGTCTCAAATTTAGGCAGCTCGTAACGCCTACGGCTAGATTGATCCATTAAAACTTCAGGCTTTTCCCGGCGAGCCGTGGCGCTGGTATACAAAAACTTATAGAACTAACTTTAACTCAGGTCTACTCACATAATACCTTTTATAAATAATATGTTAATATCATGTCGCGTAGTAACTGAGGGCCAGTAAATACAATACATAAGTTATTCAGTTGAAAGCTAAACTATTTCTGTGCTGGTTATTACAAAAATATGTTTATCTACACTAATGTTGTAACATTCTACTCATGTTTCCAATACTTGACTTATAATTACTACTGTTATAGCGCAGACAACAAAACACTCAATTTAAGCAATTTCACATGATGGTATAATATCCACATCGATATCGTAAAATCTCATTATAACATCAATAAAACGCGACCAATTAACCTGGCGACCCTTATGTCAAAATCCTCATACAAGTTGTATAAAATTTTGATATTAGGCTGGCTTTTGAAAACAGTTGGGTTATACGTGAAAACTTCGTGGAAACTACTAAACTTACATACACAAAACTCTTTGGTAAAATCTTGTGCCAATTAAATAAAAAAGAACAGCGCGCGCTCGCTCCTGATTGGCCCTGCGCGCGCAGCTGCGCTCTCATTGGTTAGATTTTAATGGCGGCAAGTTCACTGTGACAATACACGTACGCGTGAATTTAATGTTTCGCAATGTGTTTTGTTTTTAAAATACAAATTAAAAGTTAAAAATGGACAGCGACGATGATATTTGTACGCCTCCGGATATTCTAGAATTGGCAACCAAAGTAACTCACAATCTTTTGCCAGAAAAATCTAGAAAATTATATGAAAAAGAATATAATAACTTTTTGGCATGGAAGATCGAAAAGAAAACTACATCATTTTCTGAAAATGTCATTCTTGTGTATCTCAAAGACCTCTCCGACAAATTCAAGCCATCTTCTATGTGGGCTAAATATTCTATGCTCAAGTCCACACTGAGTATCTACAACAATATTGATATCACGAAGTATTCAAAAGTCATAGCGTTCCTGAAACGCAGTTCAGAAGGACACAAGGAAAAAAAGTCCTTGACGTTTACATCAGGTCAAATAAAGATTTTCCTGGAAGATTCACCAGATATTTTGTATCTTTTTGAAAAGGTAAGTGTATTTTAGATCTGTTATTTAATCTACCTAGTACTTACGTACTACACACGCAAGTTATCTAGACACTCCGTTTAAGCGCTTTGTGTATAAATTAGGTAGTAGGTACCTACACTTTACTACTTCATAAATCATAGTTTTTGCCTTGGCTATGTACCTCAAGCTTATTATTTCGTTTATTGTTACAGGTTGCACTAATCTTCGGCATAATGGGGGCATGCCGAAGGCAAGAGCTATACAACATCCAGTTCGATGAAGTCTCTAACATAGACGACAGTACAATCATGGTGAAAGTTTCGAAAACAAAAACGAAAATAGATCGTTCTTTCGTTGTGAAAGGCAACTGCTATGCCGTATGTAAAAAATACATGGAATTTTGACCCACCCCCTGTCAAAACCCTGCCTTTTTCTTGAGCTATAGATCGGGGAAGTGCGTCGATCAAAGAACTGGTATTAATAAATTTGGTGCTCTGGGAAAAACTATCGCAAGTTTTTTGAATCTGCCTAACCCAGCGTTGTACACGGGGCATTGCTTCCGGCGCACCTCGGCGACCCTTCTCATAGATAGCGGTGGTGATTTGACCGCACTGAAACGACACGGGGGGTGGAAGTCTTCTACTGTGGCTGAAAGCTACATTGATGAGTCTTTAATGAATAAAATTCAAGTCTCAAATACGATCTTGAACAGTATAGAAAACAAGACGAATGAAGTAATTATAAATATTCCGACTCCGTCTACGAGCTCTACTGCTTGCCCCGCGACCGCTACAGCTGCTGGATCAATAATTAACATTAACTTTCAAAATTGTACCATCCAAAATTTGAACAATTATTATAAATAAACTATTGTCAGCTTTTACTCTTGTTGTTTGACTAATTGCATTAGTGAAGATAAAGTAGTGTATGCAACTGCATATAACACGGGTATTAAAACACTCGTTACTATTATGAAACTCGCTGCGCTCGTTTCATAAACTCACACTCGTGTTTTAATACCCTTCATTATATGACAGTTGCATAAACTACTATTTTACTGCCATCAATGAAATATTGTATAGTTGCATATCGCAACGAGTACCACAGAGTGACAAATTGTACTGTAATTCAGGTCTTATTTATTTCTTATTGTAAGTTATTTGTAATTTTGTATAAAAATAAAGATCTTTAAACCTAAAAAGCCACAAAAGTGCCACGTTAAACACGTTAAAAGTTAGTCATATACTAACTAGTTTCAGTATTGTCGAAATAACATGCTCTGCCGTTTCAATCCGTTCACTGTGAAATGCTAATTCGAAAGTTCCTAGTCCTAAATTAATTTGCTTTTATTTTGTTTGGGCAGTTCCGACGCTAAGTCTTAATTGACACATTTCGTTGTTTTCTCCAAGTTATTAATTATATTCCCGAGTTGGGTGCGCTCTGGCGAGCTGAATAAACATTTAACAGAGGTGTGCTCCGGTCCAGTTATTGTTCATCTAGTTTCCCTAGTTCTTTTTCTAAATTTATCTTAAAGGTGAGCACAGTGCCTTCATCTCACCATGTAAAGTAATGATAAGGCCAATGGTGGACGTGCATTTCACCCGGGACCTCAACTACTGAGGCACTGGCTAAAAAAATTACAAAATAAACAACAAATGTACATGGACTCCTCCAACTGGGAATCAGACCTTTGGGTCTTAAACTCAAGACCATAGAGGCAGTACAAATGTTGTTGTTGTTGATATGTCGTTGGGTAGGTTTGGTGTAAGTGATTGGTTGTTTAATATTCATCAATGACTTATACGAAGGTAAAAGCGGGTTCAAGTTTATAGTCCTATGACTAGCTTTCTACCTAAGCATCTCCTTACGACTTCCATAAACACAGTTAATTACATCAGACATTTCGTAGAAGATTCGTTTTTAGTTGTAGTTGTTACTTAATTCGAGTTCTTAAAGATGATAACAACATTGTAAGTTAATGCTTTTAACCCATTAAGTTCAGAACAACTGTGCACTAACTCCAGCCGGGAAACTAACGAGAACATCTTTTTGAAGTGAACGAATGCGAGCGTAATTAAGTTGGAGTGGGTTCGGGAAGTCGTTGTTGGCCGCGCAATCAGTGCATCGGCGGACCACGGTACCACGCTTCTATGTATCTATTAGGACAGTGGTTCTCAAACTTTTTTAATGACGGAACCCTTTTGGGAAGCAAAATACTTGATGGAACCCTACAATAAAACAATTGTTTTTTTAAGTGTATTCTTTATTAATCAGCATAATAAATAGTACGTAAGTACAATGTAACAGTTACTAATTATTATTTACTTCACCACTTGCCAAGGACAATAATAGAAAACATTAAAAAAGAAAAAATCTAACTAGTGGGAGGTATGAAACTGTTTTTTATTTTTCATCAATTGGTTGATATCAGGTTTGATGGAAGAAAGTTGGAGTCTCATATCAGCTTCGGCGTCCAGTCTATTGCGATATTTTGTTTTCGTGGCTGCGTAGGTAGAGAATCCTGTTTTGCACAAATATGTAGTTGGGAACGGGAGAAGAATATCCAGAGCCATTTGGCCAAGCATTGCATATTCATCTTGGATTTTGCACCAAAAATCATTGAGAGGCGTCGTTTTGAACAGTGGCTCCATACTTGTGTCTGATGACATTTCTAAAAGAGATTCATATATCTCGTTTGGCAAGTTTTCAGGCTTTTCTAAGTTGGGTAAAAAAGGATTATAAATCCATGAATTCACTTTAATTTTTGTATTGTGTTCTTCGGGAAAATACTTTTCAAAAGATGCGCGCATCGAACTGAGATATTAGACCAATTCTTCAAACACATCATCTTCAAACATTTCTGAGTCGTTTTCGCTAACAAACTCACTGAGTAACGTAAAGCTTTCTATTTCTTTCTTACCAATGCAAATGATCCAAAAATCTAATTTTCTTTTAAAAACAGTTATTTTATTATAGGCCTGAAACACTGTTGTCTGTTTACCTTGCAACGATAAATTCAATTCGTTAAGTTTTTGAAAGATATCCGCCATAAAAGACAATCGGAACAACCAAGTTTTATCATACAAACGGTCCTTCAAATTAAAAGAAGATACTTCTTTTAATTTGAAGGACCGTTTAAAGAAACATTTGTAACTCGGCTCTAAGTTCAAATAGCCTTGTTAAAGTTTTACCCCGAGACAGCCATCGCACTTCTGTATGGAGCAGCAGTGTTTTATGTTTGCTGCCATAATCTTCACACAATAATGAGAACAATCGGGATTGTAGTGGTCGTGATTTGATAAAATTAATTATTTTTACCGCTTCATCCATAACTAATTTTAGATTTGACGGCATTTGCTTCATCGCAAGTGCTTGTCTATGCAGAATACAATGACTGGAACTACAATTAGGCGCTTTATTTTTCATTCGTGACACTGCTCCTGCTGTTTTACCTGTCATCGCCTTGGCCCCATCTGTACAAATGTCAATGCAATTGTTCCAACTGAGATTATTTTCTTCAAAAAATATATTTATTTTATTAAAAATTTCTTCCCCGGTAGTGTTTGCAAGCAGCGGTGAACACATAAGCATGTCTTCTTCAAAAGAACTTTTATATGGATATCTCACAATAACCAGCAGGATAGCCAAACCAGCGACATCAGTCGACTCGTCCATTTGCAAGGCGAATCGTGTATTTTGTAGACGTGTAACTAGTTCTTGTTTGACGTAGCTTGCCAGATCATGGATTCGTCGTGAAACAGTATCGTTTGATAGCGGAACAGTAGAAAGATGCTTTGCAGATTTTTCATCGAGCATACATTTTGTTATGTCTAATACACATGGTTTTATTAAATTTTCAGCGATAGTGTGCGCTTCACCTGCTTGTGCAATGCGATAGCTAACTAAATATGATGCCTCCGTGGCCTTTTCGTTGATAGTTTGTGTTACATGCATCATATTTTTTTGACTTTCTAATAACAGATCTTTTTTGCGAACAAAAAATTCTTTATTCTTGTCTTTAGACTCGGGGTGTACAGTTTCTAAATGTCGGCGCAATTTGGCAGGTGCCATGGAACTATTAGGAAGCAGTTTACTACAGAGCATGCAGAGAGGTGAGCCGTTGGAATCAACAAATCCGAAACTGATATAAGATTCATCATACTTCCTTCTTTTCGTCTTTGAAACCGTCGAGCTTGACGTCGTGGCATCATCTTCTGGATCGGTGATTGCTATATTCTCCGCGCGCACTGCTTTTGAACATTCAGCGTCATTAGAAGATGTTGTTGCAACACCTTTAAGCCAACGTTTCATTCTTCTTTATTTATAATGTTACACGTCAGGATAGTGGGGTTTAAATAATGCACAATCGTTACTGCGTATAAGAGACTAAATTTAGTACCTACAGTGAAGAAATGTATAAAACTGAGACAACAGAATACAGCAGGCAGTAAAACAATTAACACTATTTTCTCGCTAGCGAGCTTGTAAGTAGGTAGTAACTTATCGCTCTGAACGCTAATCGTCAACTGACGACGCGCGACGCGCGATCGCCGCTTTTATAATTAGTCCTAGACTCGATCTCAAATATTCTCGAAAATACTCGAGTCGGCACCTTTGATAAACAAAAAGCAAAAATAAAAACAGAAATTTAAACAATATCGACTTTATCCTTTGAAGTTAGAGTCGAAAGTCGCTTGTTGACAACTATAGCGTCTAATTCAGAGGCGGCTTTTATCAAAGAGACTGCGCGCTCACAAGTATACTACCCGCTCGCTTTAAGTTTGCCGCTGGCGATAGGTATGACGTTCGAAAAGTAGCGTCAGCAAAACATAATATAAAAATATTTTTTATTTAATTGTAACAATAAAAATTGTGTACGTACATATTTGGGTAAAACTATGACACATTATAAGTTTTGTTGTCACGTGGGGGAGGGTACGCGCATTCCACAGACCGTCAAACTTAGAGCGAACGGGTTGTACAAGTATAAAATTGTTGATACCAAACTTATGAGATATTGTACCAGCTATTGTAACACATGTTTATACAAATACAAATAAATAAATAAATAACGTTCATAGCGTTTTGTCCCCGCGCGGCCGCGGAGTCCGCGCAGCCGCGGAGCGACCAGAGAGAGGTGTTTTGATTTTTTTTTTCTAAATTCTTGCGGAACCCCGACAGAGGTATCATGGAACCCTAGGGTTCCGCGGAACACACTTAGAGTATAGCTGTATTAGGACAATAACAGCTAATGTATCTAGTACATGTATATAAGACGCCTTGGTGGGCTGAGTGGAACGCGTTTACCCAGGTATCTGTATGTCCTAGGGTCAATTCACAGGTCAAGGAAAGTCTGTGCATAGTTTGTGTTGTTTTGCATGAGGGGTGGTTATGCTATTTATGTAAATATAAAGTCAACGCCTCGGTGACTGAGAGCCAATTCGGGTCAGGTTCAATTCCCAGGTCGGGCAAAGTGTGTCTTAGATTTTTCGATGCATAGCCAGGGTTTGTGATCACCAAGCTGCACTTGGCAAGCGTGGTGATTAAGCCATTACCCATCAATTGTAGTGACGACTTGATTTCAATGATGGACGCCTTTGCCCTGTGGGGGTGGGACAGCTATAAGCTATTTACAAACGTTTTTATTTTAGATCCTAATTGTTAATGACAGAACTAGGATAGATGAACGAGTATATTATTAAAATACCTACCTAAAATTAACGAGACTTGCGCATCTGTCGTTTTGTAATGTACCTAACTTGTATATTATACAGCTGTTCTAATTGTAACATGTTTTAACATCTCGCAACACGTTCTCACCACCGATTACTTAGTTACAAAGTAAAGAAGCGTTATGACCGGCGGCGTCCGGCAAGGGGGCGACCGGTGAGGAGGTGGGGGGACGGGGGGGTTTGGGGGAAGGGAGGAGGCTCGCCGGAACACCGCGGCCATCCGTCATCCGCGCGCGCTCAAGGACTTTCATCCGCAGAGCCGGATACAGCGGCGGAGAGCTAATTTATTTTTGCTTGTAAATAATCATTGGTGACTTCCACAATATACGATTGCCTCTGCACCCCCAAGAGAAATATTACACGACTCCACGACAATAGCGGTTACCTGTAATAAAATAAATCGGCGGGCCGCACAAAACGGCGACGCAACAATAGGCCGAGTCTCTTTCACATTTTTCTAATAAATCATGATATCAAAAGAGCTCTAAATAAATAGAAAGACGGACACTTTGACATGTAACCAGCTATAAACTAGACGTCGCAATAAGCCTGGGGTGGCTATTGGAGGCGCGTCAGCGGGATCGCTCGCCCGTAAAAAGTCCCTCGTAAAATGGTTCTAATTCTTCATTTTTACATTACAGAAAAGGCTGGGGGAGGGGGAGGCCGCAAGTAATTAACATGCGGCGCGCATTTTATGTAATAGTTGGCATTTCCTGACGCGATTTTATCGACGGTGACGATGTGCCAGGATGCGTCGGCAAGCGCGTGCTAAGCGGCTGGCACGTTTGATAACTTAACAGTTTAACACTGTAATGTGCGGCACATTCATGTACACAGAAATAACGTTTGCAAAGTTAGGTGAAAGATTTTTGTTGTTTTGAATCTAATTATTTTATAATTTTCGAATGATGTTGGTAACAGTGAAAGTTATTCAATTAGAAGTAGGTACTAGCAAGTGAATTTATTATTTCCTACCTTTTTTAAAAGGAAAAATAATTATCCTTTACAAATCTGAATAGAAAGCAAAGCCTGAATTTGTACAACTTCGACTTCACTTTCAGACTAAAAGCCGATGAAAGCTCAATTATTGGAAAGCTTAACTCAAACGCCAAGTGAAAAAAAAACTGTGAATGTTCAAATTCATCTTCACTGAAAAGTATTTTAATACTGCTCTTAGATCTCCAGAAATTACCTGTCTTTGTGGATGGGATTGACAAATTCAAATGTCGATATCAAAGGAACGCGAAGATTCTGACACTTCTTTTTTGTAAAAATGCTTGAGAATAAAGAAAATATTTTCTTGAGAAGCGCTTCCTGATATTGGATATTGATAGCGACACCTTTTCAGAAGACTCATTGTAAACGAGTCTTTGAAAAGACCGATTTTTTGTACAAAAGCTTAAATTTTTTATTATCGGTTACACTTTTCGCAATTCAAAGAATATGCTTTTGATATCATTAAACAATCATAATAAAGATATTTGGAAATATCTCATTTATTTATTTTATTCATTTATTTATCGTCAAATACAGCTATCATTACAGGAAATTTCCTAACTATTAAATAGATATTATTTCCAGTTCGAAATATTGACTTCTGAACTGCGATCAATTATGTACTTGACCGAAACTTACGGATCTAACATTGTCACTGTCATGGATTAATAATACTGTTATTGGCAATTTAAATTCAAAAAAAATTACTTCATTCCATTTCATTTCATATTTGAGATTACACATAGCAGTTCAATACCAAAAATAATACCAAACAATAGACTTATATCCAACAATGGGTGAATTATGGTTGAGGAAGAGAGAGGGAGAGAGAGTTCAATATGTTAACAAAAATGTCACTGTAAAATGAAATTAAATGAAATGAGCTATGTAAATAGTGTTGTTTAATTACACATCAGCCTGACATCTTCTATTATTTTAACATCGTTGTAAGCTTTACATATGTTTCTAAGAACATACAGCACTGTAACCTATGTTAAAAGCAACTTTTTTTCTTATTTCGCAACGGGAAGCACTAAGACTTTATCTCTTCTGATGGCCAAGCCAAGTGGCATAACGCTCGTAGAAATGGAACTGAATAACAAATGTATTGGACTGATATAAGCCAATCAAACGTCATTCATAAGTATCGTTGGCTTATGTCAATCCTATACGATACTCCTCATAATATTCCATTTATATTCCATTAGCTGTATGCCACTTGTGTAGGCCTACTTAGCGTCAGTGACGATCAAACCGAAGGTGAATGCAAAATCTCCTCACTCCAGATGAATAAGTCGCAGATAAGTTGTAGGTTAGTCAAGTGGAAAGACCCATCATCATCATCATCATCATTATCATCTCAGCCAAAAAGACGTCTACTGCTGGACAAAGGCCTTCCTCAAGGATAAATAATTTTGAGGGGAATTTGCCATAATCGCAACGCTTGGCAGGCGGGTTGGCGATCGCAGTAAGGTGAGAATAATCACAGAGAGACGCTGCTGCCCATCCTCTGGAATGGTCCTATAGTCGCCTTCTACGACACCCACGGGAAGAGATGGGGTGGTGCAATTCTTTACTCACGGCACCACACGGGGACCCACCAAACTAAGTTCAATTACGTATTTCTGCACATTATAATTTCATCAGCTTTGTTCTTCAATCAATGATGTGCTAGATTCCCGATGAGCGCTTGAAAGTGGGACGCGACTTCGGGGCCACAAAGCAACAATGACGTTTGTGGCGATGATGACAGTAAATGTTAAGGGGGTGCAGCGCGGACGCATAACTGCGAGTTTCAAGTTTCTTTATGATAGCGAGCGAGCGGCGCGTAGCAGTGGTGTGACAACGGCGCACGACTACGAATACGCACGCACACTAATATCTGTACAGAGTAGGCTGGTGATTTAATTAGAGCAATGTTTACTTTCGTAAACTCATAGGCGTTTGGGTAAAAAATAATAAAAGTCTTAATATTTTCATATTCATGTTTTTTAATTGAAAAATAAGACAACAGTGACCTGCGGAATATCAATACAAACATTTTGATGTCGGATCATTGTTTCATTTGTGCTATATTTACAAAGTTTCTGAAGAAATAAGTTTTTAGATATCATTATTTTACGTATTGTTTATGCAGTTTCTGGGTATTTGTTTCAAATTCCAAGACAACCATGACCTTGTGAAAGGATCAAGCTTACCTATACTAATAAGACCTATTCATCGCCTAGCACCAGTGACTTAAAAACACGTAAATTTTCAAATTCCGCGCTGCACCCTTAAGTACAAATATTTTGCAACTTTAACTAATCTTTATGTTTAAGATTTGCTGATGATTGCTTGATGCTATCCAATGTTTTTTCAGATTTTGTTATTTGAAATTTAAATGGTCGCCCAGTGGTCGAAATTCGACCGTAATTTTATTAAGGCTGCACAAATTGTATCCTAAGCAATGAAAAAATTAAAAAAGATAGAATGTGAGTTTAGATTGGCATTGACAGATGTCGGCCGCATTAAATACAAACAATACGTGTGTGTCAAATACATGGTAGTGTGTGTAATGTTGTTTTTGTTGATTTAATGTATTTTTTATATACAATTAAAAAAAAAATAACATTCGGATAATCTTCTCTATATAAACTATAAGTGTGCGAAATTTCATACTCCTCCGTCCGCGCAATTTTCGTAAAAACGGGTACAAAGATTTTGCTTCACGTATTAATATATAGATAGGTGTGAGCAACAGGACCACTTTGGGGATGCATTTTTGTTCCGGGTCCTTTATCGAGTACATAATTGATCGAAGTCTTTGTTATGTTCAGCCCCTCCCTTATCATGGGTCCAGCAGAATACCAGAGTTGAGGCATCAGCCGCAACATTAAGCTGAACTGATCAGCCCTTGTATGTTGTATATTGTGACATGTTAACTTTTTATTTTTAGCTTCATCATCATCATCATCATCAGCTCATTTTACGTCCCCACTGCTGGGGACCAGCCTTTGCGTATGTTGCTTAACCTCAGCACTCGCAGACCGGGCGCGTTAACCACTGCGCCATCGAGCTCCTCCTTTTATTTTTAAACGTAGTTAATACTTAGTATGTATTATTATTGCATGTTTATATTGTGGTGCAAAGCCGAATGAATGTTTTTTATTCTTATTCTTATTCAATGTAGGTATTCTTACCGCTGAGAATCGAACAGGCCAGTGGTGCACCCACAAAAATATTGAAAAAAATTGTCTGTAACAAGAAAAACTAAAGTAATTCGAATTATCTCGTTCGCGTGTTGTCCCACGGAGCATACTTTAATATCGGGCGCCAACTCCCCGCGGCCATCAATCACGCACTCTCCCAATATTTCATCTTCGTTTGAACTCTTTCGGAGACGTCATTAGGGGCGCGGGACACACTAGGAGTTAACCTTTTTTTGTTTGAATCTTTTAAAATTCTTTTGTTTTTTTCTGTAACGCGGTTCGAGAGAGATTGTTTTGTCTGAATTATCCGCAGTGTCTGCGGCAGCATCTGTTCATGGATTCTGTATTTTTATGGAAGAATAATTTTAATTTAATAAAAGAAAATTAAGAATATTTTGTTAGAGATTCGGATTTCTCTTTGTCTATGGTTAGCAGATGCAGCAACGTTTTTTTTTCGCAGACTGTTTCAATGATTATTATTAATATAGTTATGATGATATAGTTATGATGATATAATTATGATTAATAAATAAGCAACTAGAACACAATGTGGTTATAAAAAAAGCAAGATGAGTACTTAACAATTTCATAATGAAAATAAATGAGTAAGTAAGTACATTATTTATAACCAAAGCATACTTATACTCGTAAATTAACATAGCTGAAAGCTTTATATAATGTTGAGGAATGGCTTTATGTGACGCTTGTAGCGTGTACTGTGCGTGCGTGTGGTTACCGCACAGTTACCTAATTAACGACGAATACACGTACCGTTACTTTTATTTAACGCGGTCACCAACGCGAGCGACAATACTTGTATAACCGACCCTTAAACAATTGTAACTGTTTCTACAGCCTCATAATAAAACCACCAATCTCAGGCTAAGGAGTACCGAGTTCGATTCCTAGTAAGGGTGCATACTGAGCCTGGGAACTGTACCTTTTTGATACGATCTTTATTCTAAGTTAAGCTTTTATGTATATTGTATGGTGACCAGGTAAACCAAGACAAAAATGGCGACAAGACCTAGGTTTATGAAAGAATGGCATAACGTTACAGGGAACCGAAAGGTGTGGAGAGGCCTTTGCCCAGGAGCAGGGCCTGGGTTATGGCTGATATAATAATTATAAAATTGTTTTTGTATCAAATAAACATTTTTATATTTCTATTTTAATTCCTATTTGGTAGTTCTGAGCTAGCAGCGTCAAGTCCGACCGGTTAACTAGCAGTATTTGGTAGTAGTAAAAAGCCAGTACTTCAGTTATCACGAATTCTGGATGAATCGCTCTTGCGTTATCTTTAGAGATCATTAAATGAGACGACCGTCTAGCGCTTTCTCCTTCTGCTCTTGTTGTGACCCACGAGACCCATGGCAAAAGTTTTCGTATTCGGCCAGCATCGGTGGAATTACGTAACCGGATAATCCTGTTATTTCTATTGGAAACGAGCTTCGAGATCACAATAATTAAATAATCGATCCATCAATGTTTTTCAAAATGGTAGATTTATGAAACGCTTTAAGATCGTCATTGTTTGTTGAGCGATTAACACAATCTTCTTATACAGACCACCAACGGAATCCAAGAAAGTATGATTTATATTATTAAAGTCAAAGTCAAAGTCAAAGTCAAAAGTCAAACTCAATTTTTTTTATTCAATGAAACTTACGAAAAGTGCTTTTGAATCGTCCCTAAATATTTTACCTACTACCTATTCAGGGCGTTCTAGATGGGATACACTTTGGATCTTTTCATTTTGACCACACTTTTTTTACACGTTGTATTATCTAATTGCCAACATAAACTATATAATATAATTATGATAATATAGACACGCGCCCACTCTCGTGCTCTAGCTACTCAATCGATCAATTCAGTCAACAATCATTATCGCACGGTAACACCTGTCAACAAAATGTCTGAAGGCTCGTCGGCTTTATCAGTCGCCAATTGATTTATGCTCGCCAACCACTCTTGGACGCCGCGCTACGCACAAAACATTCAATATTTGTTGAAGGAACGAAGACATTTTAATACGGAAAACGGCAAGAAACATCGCGAGGACATCTTCCCGACATCGGCACCCCGGGGGAATCGAATATCTTTTAAGAGCAAAATGGAACGCGCCGAGAAATGAGACGAACACCAAAATACAGTTGTGCGACGTACGCCCACTTGGGACCGTCGGCATCGGGCGCGGCGCCTGTACCGCGTCCTCTCGCATATTTAGGGATTAAAGTAATGAATTACTAGTTTTATATAATCATATTTCTCCTAAAGATGTATCATGTAAGTTTCCTTTTCAACAGATTTAGCCCAGCGGCAGGCTAGTCTAAGGAGAGGTAATTAACTTGACTATAAAGCAAGTCTGGGACAAAACGTCAAGATGAAAACGCTGAAGGTATGCTTGTTAGCACTAATTATTTGCAGTTTCATCTGTAGCTTACAGCTAATTATGGTACTATCGTTAATGTAGTAATGTGTGGTAGCAGAGTTAACCCTGCTTCTTAGTTCTAAGGCCACTAATAAGAACACAGTCTATTCTTTATTGTTAATACAAAATAAAAATCTAAACCGATCAGAGTCAAACAAAATGGGAAGTTTGCTCATAACACGGAGTATAACTGGTGAAAACAAGGTTGAAGATTCAATAAATAACGGAAGCGTGAAGCTTTTCCTACATCTGTCGAATTACTTCGCATTTTGCAAGAAAAAGGAAAAGGGCAAAGATTGGCTCGCGAACGGCCCCCAACCGAAGTTATCGAGTGGTTTTTCTAACAAACTTCTTATAAGTGGTCTTATTGAGAAAAATTAAGTGACTTGCGGTCTGCATTGTGCGGATAACAAAGAGGCTTCTCCGGAGGACGTAGCAGATGACCACTGCGTCCTCCGGTGAGGTCGGAAGCTAATTCCACACACAGCCCACTCATGAAATATTAATGTCACTTGTAGGAGGCATCGAGGGACAACTTTATAGCTGTCCCATGGGACGCAGATAGCTAAGCTTTTTTATATTGCGCCCATAAATTGCGTCCGGTAAATTTTATTGGATCGAATACCGAATCAGGGAGATATGTTTCGGTTTTTACCTATTTTCACAAAAGGATCTGTCGATAAAATTATATTGGGTTGACTTAATGCTTTTACCTTGCCAACTGATTTTTATCGGGATGCTGAAGGTTGTGTAGGCCGTATACATTTGATTTGCCCTAATGGAATGGATGGACATTTTTATTGTGATTTATACAGAAACTAGCTGACCCGGCGGACTTCGTACCGCATTTCTTTTTTTTAAATATAGCCTATGTTACTCAGCGCTAATGTAGCATTCTAATGGTGAAAGAATTTTTTAAATCGGTTCAGTAGTTTTAGAGTTTATTCGTTGCTAACATACACACATACAAAAATACAAAGCTAATGATAGACATTAAACTTTTACTAAAGAAATTTTACAATTTTGAGTTGATTCTGATTTGCAGGCGTATGCACATAAACTTTCAATAATTTTAATTTTACTTATTATTAGTATCACTTCTTTATCAAAGCTTTAACTTCAAAACAATTCGCGCTTGCTATTAGCACTTCAAGAAATACATCGAGAACTAATATAGTTATCGTTTACGTCTCTGTATGAAAACTAGCTGACCCGGCGGACTTCGTACCGCATTTTTTTTTAAATTTAGCCTATGTTACTCAGTGCTAATGTAGCATTCTAATGGTAAAAGAATTTTTCAAATCGGTCCAGTGGTTTTTAAGATTTATCGTTACATACATACATACAAAAATATAAAGCTTTCCATTTTATAATATAAGTATACTCGTAGATAACAATAGGCAGAGACAAACTAAGAGTACTTAAACGAGATTATTATTGTATTGAAATAACAATAAACGTTTACCATTTGGGCACAAGGTACAACGGCCGTCGTTGACAGAAGCTAGACACCAATTTCCTATTCTCATCTGTTACAAAACGAAATTATTTGTAATGCAATAACAAATTTGTAATTTCTCGCGCCTCTCCCCGTGGGCTTCCGCCCCTATTCAACCCCCCATAATCAGAGGGTCGGTGACAAGTGAAAAAGCAATTTCTGCTCGGCCGTGACACAACATAAGAGAGACCCAGAAGGTAAGCAAACATACCGCGCTCGAGCAACGCACACGGGCCCTCACACGGACTCGGCATCTTAGTCCATCGCAAACCAGTCCTTTGAATCATTAATAATAATAATAATAAACTTTCCTACACTCTTACCAATTATCTAGCCCAAAGGAAGCTTCGTTATGAAACTCGTTAAATGGTTACTAGACAACGAATAAACATACTTAAAATACTTAAATACATACTTATTATACATAGAAAACACCCAGACCCGAGACAATTTAGAAAAACAATAAGTTCTAAATTGATCCAATCGGGGATCGAAGCCGGGATCTCAGAGATGGCGACACCTTGAAAACCGATGTACAAACCACCCGACCAAAGAGGTCGTCATCATTCAGGATTCATTGCAGATTCCTTCACGGTTCAGGCCATTCGATTATGGAACGCTCTCCCCGAAAAATTCAAACAAGCTCCAAGTAAACTGGTCTTTAAAACAATGGTGTATAAACTGTTTCTACAGGAATCAACACCCACGTAAGAGATTCCCATCATCTTTTCTTCTGTTATGTTTATTTTTATTTTTTATAGTATGTAGGTATATTATATTATTATCATTTAATTTAATAAACTTAATATTTGTATTTCAGTTCTTATAAATTTCTGTAGTATATGTTTCATTTACGTCCTTTGTCGCACCATTTACCAATTTTTCTGTCTAACCCTTAGGTCGACTGGTAGAGAATGCCATTTGGCATTAAGTCTACCTTTTGTACTTTATTTTATTTTAACTAATCCGAGCGCAGCTGTTGCGGGATTCCGTGACGTGAGAGGATGTGTATGCGTGCGTTGCTCAAGCCCGTTTGTACGAAGCTCACCTTCTGCAGTCTCATTATTTTGTGGACGACACCCAGTAAGCCGCCCTCTGCCCTGAGCTGTATTTATAACTTGGTCACTCCGATAGAGTGTATTGGATGTTATTCATAACCTGAATTGGATCTGATCTTTTCAGACTTCGGGTTGGCAGATAAGTGATTTTACTTTTCTCAAATTTGAAAGAAACGCTTTTTGGTGGTTGAATCTGTTAGGCGTGGTAAAAAGCCTCTTTGTGTAATTGGAAACTCTGTCTTCAATAGTCTACCTGTATGGGTGTGGTAAAAGGGTTTTTAAAAACAAAAAAACTTTAAAATAAATATTTTTTCCCATTTGGTTGTAGTTCAGGCCTCGGTGGCCGAGTGGCAGAGCGCTCGGCCCGATACCCGAAAGGCCCGGGTTCAATTCCCAGGTCGGGCAAATTTTATTTCGGTTTTTTTTATGCATAGCCCTGGTTTGTAATCACCAACCCGCATTTGGCAGCTGGTGATTAAGCCATTACGATGACTTGATTTCAAAGATGGAGGTCTTTGCCCAGCAGTGGAACAGTTATATGCTGTTTACTTTTACTTACTTGGTTGTAGTTGAGTTCTTCTTTAGTTTTAACTGTTTTCAATGGAAGTTATACTGAATCGACTTCAGAAACTACGACTAACATGAAAGCTATTTCAGTATTAATATTACCAAGCCTGCTGAATAATATTAAATAGTTCCTAAGCACTACATAGGCTAACCAACCGACCGTGAGTGCGGGCGTCGACCTGAAATATGAGGGTAATAATAACGACATATGTTATGATGCGACCGTCGTTTGCGCGTCCGCCGAGGAGGGCATCAGACCATGAACCATACAAATGGATGTTGCGGCGATATCTCCATACGAGCAGCGTCATACTTTGAACGGGTTTAGGAAATTCAAAATTCTGATATAATGTCGGTCTGTTTTTAAATAATCTAGAGCATATATAAACTATATAATATATTTGTGGTAAATTAAATGAAGTAGTAAAGATGCATCATCATTTATTTCGTTTTTTAACAACCCCCGAAGCAACGAATATTATTTTATAAGTATAAAACTATTGTCTGTCTGTACGTGACGTCTTTAGTTTCAAACGGAAATTGAAAATCTCAACTTTGGGGTATAGTTCTCAGCTAGATTTGATGGAAACAAGTATATCTGTTCTAAGCTCTGAATAATAGTAATAAAAAAGAAATTAAGAGTCGATTGAGACATTGAGAATTTTATTAATTTCAGTGCATTGAAATCTCTTATAAATTACTCTTATAAAAACATTTTATTATATTATTCTATTATGTGAAAGAGTTTTCTTACATCTAAAAACAAGGCCACTATCACAAATTGTTATCTTCATGATACAGTAGCCGAGTTCGGCATTTGCATCAATAAGAGCTACCATTTTGTGCAATATTTCATCTTAGAAAAATGACAACATCCCTGGTCTTATCCGAAAGTACTCTTCTCAGCGCCTCTCCAGCATGATTGATGACCCTCGGAGGCTCTCCAGTTCTCGTCAGGAATTCTTGCCATAATTGACTTTATCCACTCATTTATCATAGTTTTATGTCGGTATCGCATAGGCAGGTAATATTATATTTAGGGAGGTACTACTATTACGTATTAATAGGAGACGTTTATCTTTTTTTTATTGCCAACGGGTTCTGGTCTTCATCCCACCTGATGTTAAGTGATAATAAGGCCGATGGTGGAAGCGCACTTCACCCGGAATCCTCATTTACTGAGACACTAGCTATAAAGATCGCCATCGCTAAATGTCGCCATGACATCATATTTAGATAAGATCTACATTTACAACTGAAAATATTAAACGATCTACTCAATAACATGAAAAACAGTTGTTCTCAATCTTTTCAAAACAATATTTCATCATTAAGGATTTAGAGAAGTGAAAGATTTGCTTTAGGTCTTTACCCGGTAGTAGGACCAAATAGATTAAATTAAAAGACCATTATACAGATTATATGTAGAAAACAAAGATTGTAAATTGCTCTATCCAAGGACGATTAACATAACATTAGTGCTAACACAAACCTCGATAATAAAAAAGGACATCATTACCCTCTTGTACCATTCATAGAGAACACAAATAAAATCGCGTTATTAAAAATAACAAGAAGCACGGACTGCCCCCGTTCGAGTCGGCACGCGGGCGCAGTCTATTTCATACATCGACGATCAAAGACCCCATTAGCTAGGAAATTTTCGCTTTCTTTGACATTTGTCCTTTGGAAACACGAAATAAAGTGACAGATGGAGACGTTTATTTCAACTTAATTAATAGCTGTTCAATTTTTTTTTTAAGTAAGTAATAATTTATTTTTCATATAAAATCACACATAAACATAAACAGAACAGATAAATTCTTATAGATACATAACATATGGAATTTTTTTAAGAAACTTAGTAAGTGGTAGGTTTTGAAATGAAAATTAATAGGTGTGAAAGAGAAGTAAAATTTATTTTTAAAGCTTTTTTATTTGTATTTTTCATTATTTAGCGTTTCATGCATTTTCCTTCCTTAAAAAAACTCAATACACAAGTGAACATTAGACCTTATGATCATAATAATAATAATAATTAAGGTAGGTAATAAAATAATCAAAACCGCCGCCTAAATAGAAGCCGCCTCGAGTATGGCAGTGTTATATGGTCTCCTAATTACACAATTCACTCCGATAATATAGAAAAAATTCAGAATAAATGTCTCAAAATAGCAGCGTTTCGCTCAGGCGTAGGTCGTAGACTATTTTCCTACTCAGAGAGGCGTAGTCATTTCAAAGTTACATCTCTAGAAACACGCCGCAAGCAGCAAGACCTCCTTCACTTACACAAAATTGTTCATTCTGAATTTGATTCCCCCAACCTTCTTAAAATAGTTAATTTCAACACTAGATCTTTCTTGCGAAATAGACAGAAGCTTTTTATACTGCAAACATATAGAAACAATACCTCATACTATAACCCCGTAGTTCGGATGTGTCGCTTATACAACGAACTGTCGCAGGAACACGACGAGCTGGATATTTGTACAAGTAATCACATCGCGTTTAGATATAAGGTAAAAAATATCTTGAACTGAGATGTCCAGTTGATGTCCAGTCATGTCTGTCACCTGTTTCAACTGTATCTTAATTTATTGACGTGCTAATGCTTGTCATGCTGTGTGAACACGCTTTAGGGTTTCGATCTAGATTAGATAATTGTATAGGCTACTATTTAGCATAAGCTACGATTGTTACCTGTTGTGTACACCATATGTATAAATAAATAAATAAATAAATAAAACCACATATAAACATACGTTGCCGAAGAATACCCCAATGCTTTTTTATGTATATAAAGTAAAACATTATAAATGGTGTATGTAAACGGTGACTGTAAGCCAAATGACTGGAATTCCTGTATACAGAGTTCTAAGGGACAGAGTCTCCGAAAGCTGACATTCGTATTTCACCACTAGCTGGCAACTCGTAACAAACCAAGTTAGTTTAACCAGCAACGAACGCGCCTTAACGATTAGCCTCCAGCTACCAACGCCGAAGTGCTACACGTATCGCATCTCGTAGCGCTACGACAACAGGATCGTCTACGCGTCGTAGCTGTGCTACGACCAAGAGAAACTAGAGCGAGTGGAGCTAGCGAGTCTCGTATATTATTTTTCGCATACTTGATTATTACATTAATATATATTATCCGTTTACGAAGAACGGAACACATAGAGCGATATAGACTTGTGTATTGGCTTGTGCGTAAATTATCGAACATTATGTATACGATGCCAGTGTGCAACTAGACAATTTCTTCTCACCCGATTACACTGTAAAAGCCATGGACAGTCAGAAATAAAATCTGTCATACAGAAAAAAATAACACTGCGTGCTCTTAAAATATGCTTACGTGACCAAACAAACAGAGCAAAAACCTAGTGTTTTTATACAAAATGCTGACCATGTGCTAGTATGCTTTTAGCTCCACGTTGTCGCTAATAAGCTTTTCAAATACAAATCTACATATTAATGGGACGATGACAGGTATAAAAGCACCCGCACCCTCGCTGCGACGTATGTGCGGACATTAAAAGTTGGGGGTCCACCACGTGCTAACGACGCCATTTGTTTAACTCATTCTCGCTGCAAGAGACCTCTACGACCAAATGCTTTTATTCGTAAAGCTTTTTTTTCCCTTATTTAATTTTTCGTTATTGCGAATATCATTGTAAATTGAAAAATATTGTGATTATCATCTCCGAAATCGAATTAGGTACTAATATTTTCTTGTTTAGGTGTTTGGATCACGAAGTCAAGAAACTTTAATGGTATAGATACCTATGTGACGTCAGTTTAGAGTTTCAACAACAAAATTTGTGCTGTTATCAGTTAATCTTTTAATTTAATTGAAAATAATTATTTAAAATTGATTTTTTTTAAATATCTAGATTTCGCAACCTAGATATTTTTAAATATTCAATTTACAGATTTTGAAAGTAAAAGTTGACGTGTCAGATAAAAGGCTTTTCCTTTAGTTGCGGCGCTGTTGGGCCAAAGTTAAGCGGCACCTGAGGGACGACCGCCGCTCGTTTGATCAAAACGGTTGACACGCCTGCTCCGGAGGCTTTGCAGGAAAAACGCTCAGTTATTTATTTTTGGTTAAAATTTATCGCCACTTTTATAAAACTTTTGACTGTTCTAAAAATAGTGCATAATTTATCAATTATACGCAAAACGAAAATTAAAGTAAGGTGTTTCAAACTGCTCGTTCAGACTTGTTAAACAACATTTCAAAATACAAATTTTATTACCCCTTCCTAGCTATTAAAATTAACTGGAAACAAACAATCCCATAATAATATTTTTCATACGTTACGTATTTCGAATACATTATGTAAGTATTAGTAATAAAATTAGGAGTGAGTGAAAGCTGTTCACCGTCGATGAAACAACAAAAGCTTGCGCGAAACAGTCAACGTTACAAGTGGCGAAGGCTCTCCGAGGGCCTCACGCGCGGACGAAGCTGTTCCTTCTAATAATAGCACAAATAAAACATTGTTTCTTTTGAACACTGAATATTTAGGCGGTTATTACCGCTCTTTTTTTATTTTTAGAGACAATAAACAATTACACTGTTTACTTACTACATATAATTAAAATATATATACATATAGATAAATAGTATATAGATGATAAATATATAGATAGTGTGTTACCATCTGTGTCCATCCACAAATTATTGACAAAATTTATCAAGTAAACAGTTAATGCAAATCAGAATAATAATAATGAATTCCTACACAAAGAAAAATAAAGTGAAACCCAGTACTAATGATTTAGAATTTTACAACTAACTTAATTCAATTTGACATCAGAAAAATGTGTGTTGTGTTGTAATAAGTTGTGATATTGTCTTATAATATCGCTCTTGCATAGATCCCGACTGAGCGGTTCCATCCAGTTAACCCACTGTAGACTGGTGGGTTTTCGACCACACCCTTCTTCCTATAACATGGGGTCCTACCCTTTTAAAGCCAAAGTCTGAATGAACGGCCAACTCATTATCATGCCTAATCTCGCGAATAACAGATAGGTATATCAGTCAGATAGATACGTATATCATTGTTAACATTGTTAGGTTAGACCAATTTCTCTCGCCAAGTAGTAGTAACGCGCATTGCTCTGTTCTTGTGTTTGAACGGTATAAGATCCAATAGTTATGTATTTTTACATAAAGGCATAATAATAAATATGTTAGAGTGGGCAACGTGCAAGCTACACGTAAACACGGGCCGCATTTCTGAGATCCGACTCAGACAAACGAAAAACAAAGTAAATATTTGTGTTTTCCGAAGCATGGTGGAAATCTGCAAAGTAGCTTAAATGTAAAGCCGCTGGTTTCGGTTGCTCTCGGCTTAATGGAGGCTTAAAAAATCTGACACTAGGTTAGACTTTCGGTTGATCAATCGATAGAAAAGAACGTAGTGCGGAATGCTCCCCTGCTAAGTAGGGATAATACAAAGTTGTTTTTAAAACATTAACCAAATTTTCAGGAGCGACTGAAAATCGGTATGTCAACAACTTTCTCCTAGTAACATGGGTCGAAATATGCCAAAACATTTTGAACTTCCCACACTAAAGCGAACACGTGATTAGTCTGATTTCTAAGAAGAGGCTAAAAGTTTTTGGCATATTTTGACCCAACTAGTAGAAAGTTGTTTACTTACCGATTTTGAGCCGCTCCTGATAATTCGGCTTTTAGAGTATATAAAGATATTTGTAAAACAATTATAGAATAGAATAGAAAAACGTTTAACGTTTATTAAAAAATAAACAGCAACTTTGGTAGGTACACCAAATAGGTCTCTGCTCTCGTCTATAGTCTGTGCTCTGCAGTTTGAGCCGTGATGAATTATTTACATATATGATGATGATATTTTTGTAGGTTCAGTGCATGCCGCATTGGCTGAGGACTATGTACAGCAGTGGACTGGGCTGATAATGATGACGACGATGGAAAATCGATACTAAAAGAAGACTTTGTTTTTAGAGAGTTTAAAAATAGCTTTTTTTTAAATTGTCATGACGTTACAAAATTTATTAAAACTCGTCAGACACCGTCCGTCCATATCAATTAGAAGTGATAGAAAAAAAAATCAAGAAAGTTGTTTGTAAAGGTGGGCTAATAACTTCGTTAAGTAATTTGACTTTCACAGAAAGTGATTACGCAAGAAAATATTAATTCAATAAAATTGATTTGATGTTTTAATGGTGATTGATTGATGGTATCTACTTGTACTTAAGCTTTACAATTAGTGAAAAAAGTGATAAGGTATATGTATCTAATTATAACAAACTGATTTCAATCATCGAATGGACCATAGACTAATAATATAGTAAGGACGAACTAAGTCACTATTTGAAGAAATAAGATGTTACTGAAAATCACGCCACTAGAGTGTTTTTTATCAAACACAATGGTTGCTATAAATTACTACATTTGAGAACCTGCAATTGGCTAGTTGCTTGTTGTAAGTTCCTTTTATTTGTATAAATAACTTAATCA
Source organism: Eudonia mercurella (assembly GCA_963082485.1). Classification (NCBI taxonomy): domain Eukaryota; kingdom Metazoa; phylum Arthropoda; class Insecta; order Lepidoptera; family Crambidae; genus Eudonia; species Eudonia mercurella. The sequence goes on along the minus strand of OY720024.1, from coordinate 750,781 downwards.
ATAAAGCTCAATTTGCAATAAAACTAGATGTGCAGTGCATTAAAAAAAATACGACGACAAACAAGGAAGTTCTCCACTGTCGCTGTGTGTGTCGGTATCATGGAAAAAATTACGTATTCCATAATTTAGTTCCCGCGATGTTGCTCGCAGCGTCGCGCTCCCCGGGGCGGCGTAAAAACAGCTCAGCAATACGGTTAGCCGGGAAGATGCGCCGCTCTAAGCCGCTTTTGCGCTACATTGGAACTTTTTTCTACTATTTTATATGCAACTTTGAGCCCTTTCTTAGTACCACAGCGTTTCTCGTTCGATGAACATTTATGCGCAGAAACGCTGTTCGTATATCACACATTATACTGATGATTTACCCATACTGCGTAGCTACGCACTGTACGTTACGCTTTGCTAGCCATGTACATAAGGTCACATTTTATCAACCGCAAATATTTTGAGGATAAATTCAACAACATTAATAAATAAACTATTTTTATAAAAAAAAACCTTAAATTTTTATTCGCTAGTTTTGAAGAAAAACGCCAACAGACATTTCGATTAAAAAAGCACCCCTTACGAACTTTCGGTAGTTTCAATTCAAAGGAGCCGAAACAGAGAGGCCGCTATGGGTGCTCTTAAAAATATTAAAATTTTTGTGTTAGGAAAAGTAAAAATAAAAACTAGCCTGATTTTTTAAAATGCTTATTTATAAGCCTTATTTTTCAGATATCATTAGATGTTTTGTCAAAATATTTGCGGTTGATAAAATGTGACCTTATCTATGAGCGATTTTTACTATGCGATGCAACTTCCCTTCACTCTAGTACTACGAGTACAGCGTAATCGTTCCATAAACGCAGCGCATACGCCACGACAACGCAACGCATACGTCGGGTAAGGATGTTTTTCCACCACGAGATGTGCAACGGCGGAGCGCTAGGAAAAATCCACCAATAGGTGTACTTCTAATTCATATACAGGCCACACGGTTTATTTTCGGAAATTGTAGAAATAAAAAAAAACAAGAAATTAGTTTTTTCAATATCCTATGTTCTATCATAAACTGCATTAAAGAAAAAATAAACGGCAGGCCTGGCTAAAGGTTAATCACCACGCTTGCCAAATGCGGGTAGGTGATCACAAACCCGGGCTATGCATCGAAAAATCCGATATACACTTTCCCCGACCGGGGAATTGAACCCGGGGTCTTCGGGTATCGAACTCTGCCACTCGGCCACCGAGGCGTTCACTTAAAAACCTAAAGTAATGTTGATATATGAAAGTTACAGTGTGAAGGCAAGTAAGTAAATATAGCTTACGTGACCCGGCGGACTTCGCACCGCTTTGACAGTTTCCATCATTGAGTTAAATATAATATCAATGGTTTCCATGACAACAAAACAAACAAATCATTTTGTATTGGAAAATTAAATTGTCGTTTTTTATTTTTTTAATATAGCTTATATTACTCAGCGCTAATGTAGCATTGTAATGGTAAAAGATTTTTTAAATCGGTCCAATAGTTTTTGAGTTTATTCGTTGCAAACATACATATTATACATACATACAAAAATACAAAGGTTTCCTCTTTATAATATTAGTATAGATAGTATAGATAACTAGGTTTCGCTTAGCCAGAGAACTTTATGGAAATGAAGCAGTTAACGGATCTACAGGTGGTCAACTGGTGACCAGTGGTTTAACTACTAGACCACATAGGCGGTTATAAATGCGACAACATTACTTTAATTACAAGTATGTTATCATGCTTGAAACATATTGCGGATAATCAATCTTATTATAATAGTGGTAAAGCCTACTTTTAGTTGCTAGTCGTATCTCGTAATGTAAGTAGGTACTTAGCTTCTCTATCCGACTCGTTTCACGAGCGATCTCTTTCATGTTGCGATTTGGCTTATGCGCGCCCACTGACGTGATTCAGCTGGATGCGAGGACGTGTTTCTTTTAATAATTCACAGCTATGTGATGGCAAAGTAGACGTGAAGCTAACAGTTTCATTTCTTTTAGTGTGTTTGTGTGATGAAGTTTTTTCTTTTACACCGTGACAGGTTAGACGACGGACGTGTTTAAGGAGGTAAACTAGTAACTTATCTACATCCCTTTTAGTTAAAAAAGGTTATAGCAAATTTTAAAACACGCTAGTTATTATGCGTTTTTAAAAAAGTGAACTATCGGCATTTCGCATGTACTACACGCACGAGTAAGGTCAACCGCACGCGCGGACAACGCGTCGTTAGTCGCTTCGCTCGCCCGCGTGGTAAATTGTAAATAAGCAGAAAAACCATTTCAGTTAGGAAAAAAGTAAAAAAATTAGGTGGTTTTTTTTTCATTTTTAATGGAACAGGTATCGGCTTCTTATTCACTTCAAAACGCGTCCGTCGTCTAGCCAGCCACGGTGTATAACAAGCTTTTTGTGACTATAAGATTCAGCAAATCAACGTTTTATCCACCTATTTAACTGCCTACACCTATTCTAAGAGGAGCTCGATGGCGCAGTGGTTAACGCGCCCGGTCTGCGAGTGCTGAGGTTAAACAACTTTCGCAAAGGCCGGTGATCGGATGGGTAACCAAAAATTTATGATCTCGAGCTCTTCCGTGCTTCGGAAGGCACGTAAAGCCGTTGGTCCCGGCTGCATTAGCAATCGTCAACAACCACCAATCCGCGCTGGGCCCGCGTGGTGGTTTATTGCCTGTTCTCCCTATCCATCCATTGATAGGCTCGTGCTCCAACAGTGAGGACATAAAATGAGCTGATGATGATGATGATTCAACTGAAGTGGTTCTAAAATCAATTTTATTCTAAAGTCAATACTCCGTTGTCTGAACAAAATTATTTTAAAAAGTTCCTACAGTGTTATATTGGGCGGAAGATAATACATTTCGTCATTTCTTTATTCAAATATAATATTAACAAGGTACTTTAGGGACAGCGAGAACAACTTTAAAAGAAAAAAGGTTCTTAAAGCTACTTTAAGAAAAACACTGTTTTAAGGTGCGGAAGTAAAATAAATAAAATATGATACCGGCAAAAAGACTTGGATGTCGTAGCGTCTTGCGAGTTCTGCTTGTGATCGGAATTCATTACATAAGGAGGGTGACCAAATTTAAATAAATACAATAAATACAAAGGTTTTTTATTTCTAATCACAAAGCAGATTGACCTTTTGACCGCCACAGCATAAATGCGTCGCCGTGTCCTGTACGCAAGCATTCAATACAGAGTAAACACTTGCAACAGAAAATTTATAAATATCTTTATTACCTATGTGTTTTTGTAAACTATAAGTAGTGTCAATCATTGCCGTCGTTAGCGCACAGATCACGATATCGCTTGTCGATTATAGCCGGCTGTGGCGGTCAAAAGGTCAAGAACAAAACGTAAGATCGGGAGCTGACACTTTTTGAGAGACGCTCTTGCATCAGTACCTAGTGTTGTTATGTTAGTTCATTTACAGGCTTGTTAATTGAATGACCTCCTCCTCATGCCGGACTTTGGGCGGCGCTCGATTCCCGGTCGGGTCAATGTCGAAAACGTACTGTTCGATATTGTGTAGGGTCTGGGTGGTTGTGGTACCGTTGTTGTTTCTGATTTCCATGAAACAAGTGCTTTAGCTACTTACCTTGGGACCAGCACAATGTATCTGATGTTGTTTAATACATTATTGATACGAGGAGCGCCGCCCGGAGCAAAAACCGAAAGAAATGGGGGGTGGGGGAGAATCACGAAATATGGGAGCTGGGAGAACTTAAAACATGAAGCGTTGGAGCTGGGACCTAAACCAACACGCCCCGGGCCCTTTACCATGAACACGGTATCAAATTCGCCGCGAGAGAGTCCATTTTGCAATTTCTGGCAATTAGGTAGGTATGTTACTCGTATCACATCTATTGTATGTTGAATTTGAATTATGCTGACCGTAAATTAAATTCTAACAAATCATTTACAAATTATGTTGATTGGTGTAATTGGTCTGGTGGTCATAGTTCAGCAGTGGACGTGTTTCAGATGAAATGATGAATCACCAGATGATGATTTATCATGATGATTCACAAAAACTGAACTAAAACGATCGTTTACATAAACATTATTTCCGATAACTATAATGTTTTGTCGTGTTTCCGAGTATTTTCTGTAACATCGAAACGGTTGTTAGTTTTTCTTTTCTGTTATATCGAAAACGTTTGTTTTTTAAGTGATGGTGGTATCTAGTCAGGCGGACTTTAAATAAGCCCTATCACCAACCAAACCAAATACAATCATGTAAAAAGTTTGCTATGCCATTAAGGCGTTTCAAACTGGAGTTGCTGTTAATATAACATAAAACATTAATATGCACAATAACATAACTTAAATAATGTTAGAATATAAGAGACGTACTTGTATAAAATCATTTTTAAAGGAAAATTTATTGCAATTCAATTATAATTCAGAGGTGTTTAAAAATCTCCACCTCCGACAATCCGGGTCAGGCGTTAATTTTTCCCTCGGTTTCATGCAGCTTTTCTTGCGATAAGGGCACCTAGAATGGACCCTTTCGTGCCTAAGTGAGTGTCATTCTGCTAACAGCCGAGTTGTCTTTGTCACTCAAGCACGTACTTAAGAGCTACTTAATGTTTAAGTCTAGTTTTTAATTACAGAGCTTTTAGTTTTACCAGTTCTCTCAGTAAAGTAGGTTGTACTGGCTATGGACGAAAAGAAAAGTAAACTATTTGAATTGTTTGGATATTCTTACCAATAGATGGCGCATTTACTAAATTAATGTATTATTCTCTGAATCGCGCTATAGAAAATGTTTTGGTACGTAGGTACTATTTATGCAGCCCAATGTTTTTGATATACAAGCTCAAAACAAAACGTCATAAAAATTTATTATATCAGACCACGGTTACTACCAGAACCAGTAGGGGTGAACCAAGGATTTGATATAATACATGGCTACGACAAATAAGTGAAGCCTTACGTCTATTCATATGTATAGAATAGAATAGAATAGCTTACTTTTTTAAATTTAAATTACAGACAAGTTATAACAAGAACTGCTTTGAGTCGTACAAAGGGCGGTCTTTTCACTTAAAGCGATATCTTCCAGGCAACCTTTAGTGCTTGGGCAAGTGCAATGGCGCAACGGCGCACGCGTTTAAGTTATGATCTTTTGCTGGTTACGGAATCGGTGACCAAATTAAAATCTAGGGGATGCCCTACGTGTTTCGGAAGGGACTTAGTCCCTATTGTCGTAAGATACTAGTTTTAAAATCTCTCATGAGCAGGTCTTCTGAAAAGCAAAACGCCTAATAGCAAAATGCCTAAAACAAATGTCTAAGAAGATTAATGTCTAAGCTACCTTCATGTGCTATTTAAAAATCGATAATTAGAATTATTATATTATTCCAAAAATTTACTAAAAATACATACCTACCTTAGAAGAGTAAAAGTTTTTTTATTTCTCTATTAGTTCAAAGTCTTTAAGTTCCTTGTCAAAGTTAAACACTCTATTGTATCTTACTTCATTATTACAATACGGAAATATTGATTGCGATGCACAACAGTACAAATAGAAATTTCCGACAAAGTATCGAAATATGTAGGTTATGTTTTTACTCGTTAATTAGTTATAATTAAAATGCACGTTATGCGTCGCGCCGTGTGTTTGGCCGGCTCGCGTGCGCTGTTAATTTGGTTAAACATAAACGGCTGGGGTCAAACAACCGGATTATTAGGTATTAGCGACGGCCCGCGGCTCACTGATTTTGACTTTACATTAAACGCTTAAAATGTACAATTACTGTTTTGTAGCATATGGTGTAGTAGTGGCACTAGTGGTTGACATAGTCGGCCTGGTATTCGACACCAGTTATAATCAGCAAAAATATTTTTTTTACAAGATAAAACTTTATGCCAGACTAAAAATTGCATGCCCGACTAGGGTAAATCGTTTGTTCCCCTTATTATATGCATAACACCTACTATGGATTTATACAATTTTATAGCATTAAATTTTTATCTTATCTTATCTTATCTTATCTTATTTACTAGAAAATTACTAGCCTCAGAAAGCTCGAGTGGGAATTGAACCCACGACGTTTGGATAACCGATCCATTGCTCTGAACGCTGAGCTACGAGGTCTGTTCAAACATTTATTTCAGACAAAAATAGACCAAAAATTAAAAAAAAAATATGAAAAAAGGTACAGTAAAACCAAAAATAAAAATTACAATGTGTGCCGCTTTATACACGGTATCATGATCGGGAATACAAGAATGTCATTGAAATTTTACTGGGTGGTGGCTAGGAAGCAGGTGGTCTGTCTTCAATTGCCGCTAACCTGACTGACCCATATTTGTAATGATAAAAAGAAAAAAATATTAATTTATTATTAACTAGCATTCTGTGCGCAACTTTGTCCACGTGGCAAATTTTTTTTAAACCTTTGTAACAAAATAAGATAATAATAAGATACTTTTATATAACCTATTAATTTGATATGTTGCTGTAAAATAGATAAAATTTAAATTTAAACCTATAATGAATTTATTTTAAGCTTTATTTTGAAATTTAATTGATTTTGAATTGTATTTTTATATGAAAAGTTAGTACCTATATAAGATTTTGCTGTACCCTTACAGGGTTCTTGTAAGCACTCTAATAGGTACTTATACACAAGAAATGCAAATATAATAACCGCATCTGTGGTCTAGTGGCTAAGGCCACCGGTTTAGAACCAGAGTTTCCGGGTTCGATTCCCAGCGGGGGGTACATACATGTTTGTTTACTCGGTTTGGTTGGGGGTGGGGCTTGTTTGTCCTCCTGGCTAGCTACCACCATCTTATCTAAATATGTCGCCATAACATCAATGTTTGTAGCATTGTTGTGTTCCGGCAGCCAGAGATAAGATAGCCAGTGCCTCACTATTTGAGGATCCCGGGTGAAGTGCGCTTCCATCATTGGCCTTATCATCACTTAACATCAGGTGAGATCAAGGCACTGTGCTTACCCGCAAATATAAAACAAGAAAATGAAATGAATTGATTTAATTGAAGATTTGAGACTCGACTTGCGTGTTCAGGGCAAATCGTCCTTTCCAAGTTCTAATTTCAGTAATGATGATAATGATTACTTAGTCTTGTTGCGTTACTTACTACACACCAGTTAGTTTTTTTTAATTACATCTTGTGCCGATATATTCGCGATACGCAAACAACCTACATAGCCAAACGTTGCTAACGCCGCGCGAAACAGCACCACATAAAGCCCCATCAAAATTTTATCTCCACCCAGCTTTAAACTGCGCACTCGATAACCGAAAAATGGCGCGTCAATACTTTTATCGGGATATTTAATAAGAGACATTACGCTTATCCCTTATCAGCCTACGTACCTGCGGGAAGGCGGCTTGCTCACAAAAGAACACAAGAATAGTTATAACTTTTACTTGTTTCATCAAGGCGGGCGAGCGGCGTTTATTTCCTAACTTTTTTCATCCGCCATTATTAAAAGTTCGGACGATTTCAATTAAAAAAGCGAGGGCCACGTGCTGCTCGATAATTAATACACGATTAAAGGTCACTGATGAGTTTATTTAATTAACTTGGGAAGATCCGGGGGATAACGAACAAGAGAGCGTGCTGACGTAATAATGGAGGAGATCGCTTCCAAAATAGAATAAGTTAAGTGTTATATTTTTTACTGATATTTTAATCAAGTAAATAGCTTTAAATAAGGTTATCGAGGAGCTTGTTGGCGCAGTGGTTAACGCGCTCGGTCTGAGATTGCTGAGGTTTACAACTTTTGCACAGGCCGGTCTTCGGATGGGTGACCAAAAATTTAACATCGTGCTTTGGGAGGCAAGTAAAGCCGTTGGTCCCGGCTGCATTAGCAGTCGCCGAGCTCACGTGGTGGTTTTTTGCCCGTTCTCCCTATCCATCCATACGGAAGGCCGTGCCCCAGCAGTGGGGACATAAAATAAGCTGATAGTAATGATGATAAAAGGATTATTACCATGTTTTTGGTTCGTTTCTGATTAGATAGTGCGGCATAGTTGCATACGCCATGATCACGGATGTACTGGAGTTACATCGGTTGTGTAGTGTTTGTATCTATCTATGACATTGTGTCGGACACAAAAGGCGGACTTAATGCCAAATGACATCATCTACCAGTTGACCTAAGGGCTAAGCAGAAAGATTGGTAAGCGCTGCGACAAAGAACTTAGGTTTATACACATTATATACTACATAAATTTATGAGAACTAATTTGAGTATATACATATTACTATCATTTAAATAAATTATAATAATATACTTTTAAGCAAAATATAAAAAAAGAAATAAACATACATAAACATAACAGAAGATAAGATGATGGGAAACTCTTACATGGGTGTTGACTCTTGTATTTGACGTTGAAAATACCTGACTTTAATCACAGAACAAAGCAATGGCTATATGCTGACGTCAGTTTAGGTAACACTCCAAAGAAAAGAGAGTCAACCACGTCTTATCATAAAAGTAAATAAATAACTGTCCTACTGCTAGGCAAAGGCCTCCGTCGTTAAAAAGGTGCCGCGCGGAATTTGAAAATTTACGTGTTTTTAAGTCACTGGTGCTAGGCGCTGAATAGGTCATATACATTAAAAGGACTAGTATGAGTTAGCTTGATCCTTTCACAAGGTCATGGTTGTCTTGGAATTTGAAACAAATACCCAGAAACTGCATAAACAATACGTAAAATAATGATATCTAAAAACTTATTTCTTCAGAAACTTTGTAAATATAGCACAAATGAAACCATGATCCGACATCAAAATGTTTGTATTGATATTCCGCAGGTCACTGTTGTCTTATTTTTCAATAAAAAAACATGAATATGAAAATATTAAGACCTTTCTTATTTTTTACCCAAACGTCTATGATTTTACGAAAGTAAACATTGCTCTAATTAAATCACCAGCCTACTCTGTACAGATATTAGTGTGCGTGCGTATTCGTAGTCGTGCGCCGTTGTCACACCACTGCCACGCGCTGCTCGCTCGCTATCATAAAGAAACTTGAAACTCGCAGTTTTGCGTCCGCGCTGCACCCCCTTAAGTCCTCGCGCGCCCTGTGAACGCACGGTCGTACACAAGGTGGCCCGCTAATTATACCTACAGCGCGGGACGGGTTAAAATGAAGTCTTCACTACAATTAATAGGTAATGGCCTAATCACCACGCTTGCCAAATGCGGGTTAGTGATCACAAGCCCGGGCTATGCATCATCGAAAAATTCGAAACACACTTTGTCCGACCTGGGAATTGAACGCGGTACCTTGGGGTATCAAGCAGAGCGCTTTGTCCCAGGCGTCTTATCATAAAAGCCGAAATATTTATGAGGCACGAGGACTGTTTGCGGACTGCCGGCTCGCGACAGAGGACTTTTAATATTCTCTCTTAAATCAGTCTTGCCTAACATCCAGCCATTAAACGGATAACAAGTGGATAATCATCGCGGTGTTTAACTTAATTTCGCTTTCAAATTAATTCAGGGGAGACGGCAAATTTATAACTTAACATCATCGTAAAACAATATAATTACTAAGCAGTTACACGTTTTCAGTCGGGCGGAGATAGAGAATGAAACAATGGCCGATCGATGTTTCATCCATATTTAATAGTGGATTCCATAATTGTGTGCTCATTAGCTCTCCTCTTTTAAATATAGAAATGAAAGCCAGTTATTTTGAAATAGTTACATATTATTTGTAATTTTACCTACTCGATAATATTTTTCAATCTGAACGCAGGATTACAGCCACTCTACCTAAAGGTAAGCATACGTTTATGAAAATGGTAACTGTGGCGGCCTGCGGTCGCCACATAATTTCTTATCCTCACGTATGGTTAAAGAGTTCGTAAACGCATTCCTAATCGCGTGTAGATCTGATAAAGATAAGACACGGCATCCTCCCTCCAACATCTACATAGTTATTATTGTATAAATAGTCTTGTAAGTTTAGATAATAAGTTAGTCACAATGTAGTCACTGTAAATATACAACATCACATAAAGAGATGTCGTTATTTACCATCGCCATGGAATCCTCCATCGTCACAACCTCGACCACGGGAATACTTGTGACCCCGACGTGATGGATCGACCACGGCACAGTAACTATGCGGTGTGGTTTGGAATGTTTCTTGTCGGTTTTTCTCAATATGGTGTAGGAGTTATGCACCGATGGTGGCGTAGTGACATTCACCAACTTAGCCCGTCGACAGTGTGTTATTATAAAGATGTACCCTAATATAACACTTTCAGTCTCATTTACAACAACACACAAACGCCTTGGCGGTCTAAATGGGCTACAATCTCCCTTGTAGACTAAACTGATTGAATAGTAGTTAAGTATTTGCATATCAAACACTTGACAAAATACGCTTGTTCTTTGCTTATTATACCACTCCTTTGTATGCCGTGTTTGAAGGAAAATTAATAATCTCCTTTCTTTACATTACTTAAGAAAAAAGTGTATATTTTCTTCGATTTTTCTAAAGACCAGTTCATGGCGAACTCTCACACTTACTTATCAGAAACGAGAGTCAGAGCTGACGCAGGCCGTGGAGCCGGCTCACTCGCGCCGACGCTCCCATAAGGTCTAACAAACTTCCGCGCCGTAAAGTGCGGCGCAAAGCTTTCTTCAAACTCCCGATCGTAATTTTGAGTAGATTGCGAAGTTGTTAACTCCGGAATAGAACTAATCCCTTTGTTTGACTACCGACAGACTGTTTGCAGCGGAGTCGTAACAACCAGTCCAGATGGCCCGTATTAGAGTGATATTACGGAGTGTGAATTATGGGCGTTCCGAAATTAATACAGTCGACGATTTACGATTGGAAGTCGATTTCGTGGTAAACTACAATTAAAGGGACGTACAATAATGGTCGTTTGTCACTGGCTGGTTTAATCGGTGATGAGTTATGGATCGGCGTATATTGATTTACATAAATTATACAGTAGTGTGAAATGTATAAAGGATGGTATTGATTGAAGTACGGATAATTTTATAGCTGGCTTGAACTTCATTAAAGAACATGAATTAGTTAGTACTGATTAAATTCTCGTATAAAAAATTCTTCATGAATATTGCGAAGGTTGCGCAAATGAATAGAAAAACACACAAACTGTGTGTAATCAGCATCATAGGCACAATATGAATGTATTATTTTCGAAAAAAAAATCTAACAAATAAGTTAGTAACTAGAAAACTAGCGTATGAACCAAAACGGAATCTTGAGCTTTTTTTAGTTATTCAGGCGTATATGGACTAATTTACTCACGATTACGGCTTACATCCTTACAGTCATATTTCTGGCGTGTATTAAACTAATTTTAGTATGCTCTTTACTGTGACGGCTCAATAGGAAACCTACTGCGAGAGAAGACGCGCTTAGCTCGCGCATTAGTCTTGTAAGTTTACACAAATTGTCTTAGTTAGTTTATGCTAACGCGTATAAAATATGAACTGGTATGCTGATGTCACTCGCACCTACGGATGGCGCTCGTTTTTAATTGCACAGGCTTTTTAACGAGATAGGTCATAGTAGTTGGCTGTTTCTAAGAAAACATACCCCGTGTGGTGCCGGCGGTAAAGAACTGCACCACCCCATCTCTTCCCGTGGGTGTCGTGGAAGGCGACTATGGATGGGACCATTCCAGAGGATGGGCAGCAGCGTCTCTCTGTGATTACTCTCACCTTACTGCGATCGCCAACCCGCCTGCCAAGCGTGGCGATTATGGCAAATTCCCCTCAAAATGATTTATCCTTAAGGGAGGCCTTTGTCCAGCAGTGGACGTCTTTTTGGCTGAGATGATGATGATGATGATGATGATGAAGACAAATGATGATGAAACAAATAAAAAAAAACATTTCAAATATCAAACAAAAGAGCGTTGTTCATTCATAAACTATATATTAATTCACGGAGGAGTGTAATTTGGCAAAGTACAAGTATAGGACTGCAGAGATATAAAAAAGTATCCTATATGCCCCGCCCGATCCTCTAATTGACACTACACATTTACAGAATACACTAAATATGCACACTAGTTTAGACCCAAGACACCGTACTCGTAGAACAAGGGTACGACGAACCGGTTCACACGCGCTCTATACCAGGTGCCTGGGCGCTTCCCTTCACCACCACGGCCCGGTCAACCCGAGCCGAGTTCCGAGCCTTTAGAGGCGCCATCGGGTTGTTCTGCTCCCCGATCCGATCCGAACCCTTCGGAGAATCTAGTAGGGCACGGAGACACGTCTTAATGCGTGATGCCGTTCCCTCTAGAAAACCTCCAAAGGTGATTCGTTTCACACGGCCAGAGGACCCCTCCGCCCCCAAAAATCCCGGTGAAGCTGAAAATGCCGTCTAAGGCAATCGGCAAACATTCTCCAAAAAAGTAACCTATATGTTACATTGTATTCTTTTTGAATTACGGTCGAATTTCAACCACTGGGCGACTACTAATAAATTATTGTAAATAGTCTATAGCTGTCCCACAGTTGGGCAAAGGCCTCCTTCGTTGAAATCAAGTCATCGGTACAATTATTTATTTATTTTATTTTTTATTTAGGGCATAATTACAAAACATTAATTAAAAATCAGTTTGCCCGACCTGGGAATTGAACCCGGGAACGATGGGTACTGGGCCGAGCGCTTTGCCTATCGGCTATCGAGGCATTCGTTTCTTTAGTTCGTTAAAATTCGTTTTTTCGTTAATAATATAAAAGTTGCAAAAAGTGTTAACTTCGTACCATACTGCACTAAACCGAATACACTTATCATATTTAAACCCTGAAAGACTCACTCAAACCGTCGTCTGTAGATGCCAAGCCAGCACACAGCGAATTCTTACAAGTGTCCATACACTGGTTAATTCTCTGTACTAAATTATCCACAGCGACCTTTCCGTGAATCCCAGGCGAGTGACGGGCTCACAGAAACTGCCCGAAAGAACTTCGGTTCGCAGATAATTGAAACCTGCGTGGGCGTCCAGACCGTTCGAAAGGGATTATAAGAGGAACTCGAACACAATTTAAGGGTATACCGGTTTTAATAATGTCTTAAATACGAGCAATTTTTAGGTTTAAAGACATTTATTTCCCATAAGAACTTACAAACAGTTCACTTAAAATGAGATAAGATTATACATTATAAATTTACCTGTGGGCTAGCGCAGCTAATTTCGTTAACAATGATTTTCACTTTAATAATTACTCACTTAATTATTACCATTAACAAGTTGCAAGTAGTTAACTAGGTACTTTCCGGACTCAATGACAAACTATTTGGAATTTAAGAATCAAAGCGTCATGACAAGCACTAAACACTTCTACCTTCATTTGGCTTAGAAACGGCGCGTAGCCGTGTGCGAGTCAAACAATAACATTAAACTGGTTGCTTCATAATCTGTCGACCGTTTCTAACGCGGGGCATTAGGAAACCGTGGAGTAACCTGCACAAGTATTTTTACTGTTATCTATTTTTATAAAGTTTTTTATTTATTTATTTATTTTTTTATTTAAGTATTTATTTTTGTTTACGTTTTTATAGAAATGTTACTACGGACTAAGAAAACTCTTAAGTTTATTTTTAAAGATATTTATGCTATCGGAATTTTTTATGTCGTCTGGTAGTTTATTGTATAAATTCACTCCTTCATAGGTAATGTTCTTTTTGCCGTAATTTACTGTTCTTGGCAATGTGACCGCTAATTTGTTTGTGTTTCTTAAATTGTGCGTGAACTGCCTTTGTGTAATAGTGATATTTGTGTGTATGGATTTTGATATAATTTTTTTAATCAAGATATATATATTGTATTTGTAAAGTTTATCAATATTAAGTAATTTTGTTTTTCTGTAGAGTGTATCTGTATGGGTACGAAAATTAAGATGAAATAATACTTTAATAATTTTATTTTGTAACGTTTGTAAGTCACTCAAAGCAGTCTTTGAGGCCGTTCCCCATATCTCAATTAGGTACTGTAAATTTGATTTTACCAATGCATTATATAAAACATTACGTACTCTGGGTGGTATACAAGATACCACTCTTCGAAGGGATCCTAATAGAGGTATCAGCTTATTCTTTACGTGCTCAATATGAGTCTTCCAAGTTAGCCTGTCATCAAGCCACAAACCCAGGTATTTTTCCTCATATGAGCGACTAATTGGAGAATTATCAATGGTAAGCGGACTATAATCTGGGATTTTTTTATTTCTTGCTGTAAAAATTATGTACGATGTCTTTGACACATTTATTGTCAACAAGTTATGAAGAAACCAACTATTAAGTATATCAAGATCCCTCTGAGCCTCCGCAATGATTTCGTGTATACTATGACCAAAATAAAAAAGGCACGTGTCATCTGCGTACAGCGTTAAGTGACCAGATAGTCCTATATTACTCAAGTTATTGACATAAATGATAAAAAACAATGGTCCTAGGATTGATCCCTGCGGGATTCCGAATGTGATATTATGAGGGTTACTTTTGTATTGTCCTATTTTAACAATTTGTGATCTATTTTCGAGATACGATTGTAATATTTTCAAAGCAGTATTCGAGATTCCAATGTTCGCAAATTTTTGAATTAATTTTATGTGACTTATAGTGTCGAAAGCCTTTTTAAGGTCTATAAAGATTCCTAATGTAGTTAATTTTTTGTCTATGCTATTTTTAATCTTATTAACCAAATCAACCGTTGCCGATAATGTATTAGATTTCGGTCGAAAACCATACTGGTTTTCACTAAAAAAGCCTTTTTTGGTCAGATATCCAAATAATCTAGAATAGATAATTCGCTCAAAAACTTTTGACATTACTGGAAGTACTGAAATTGGCCTATAATTCCCGGGATTTGTTTTAGTGCCGGCTTTATGAATAGGGCTTACTTTAGCTATTTTCAGTGAGTCAGGAAAGTATCCTTCAGATAAACATCTATTGACGCAGTGAGTTAGGGGTTTAAGTATAGTTTCCTTTATGCATTTTACTGCTTTCGTACTTATCCCGTCGATTCCATTACTTGAACTGCTGTCAAGGCTATCTATGATTTTCGACACTTCCTCCTCATTGCATGGTTCAAATTGTGATAGTATTATATTATGTGTATGGTCAGTGTCATACATAAAGATGTAGTCGGTGCTCACGTGATATTTAGTCGGTATTTTGTTAGCTAAGCATTTACCAATTGTCGAGAAGAAAGTGTTGAATGCTTCACATACTTGGTTACCTTCAGTTATCGGTTGTGCATTCACTACTAGTTTAGGCACATCTAGGTCTTTCTGTACTTTATTTCGGGCTAGGGTGTTCAACAACTCCCACATTTTTTTTGAGTTGTTATAGCATCTTTGAAATAAATCACAATAATATTTCTTTTTTGAAGATTTGATTACAGTGTTGACCTCAGTTTGTAGTGCTTTGAAATTATCCATGTTGCCATTGCCATCTTTAAGTTGCTTCCACATTAAGTTTCGTGTATGAATAGCATCCAGAATTTCTCTGCAGATCCAATCACTACGAGGTGCATTGAGCAATTTTGTTTTTGGTATTTTATTTTGATTTATGCTCCGTATGACTTGATTTTCTAGGTATTTATAATCGTCCTCTTCGTTTGGCTTAATTGTTTCTTTAGCAGTCCTGTATAGTCCTTCGTAGTTCAAGGCTTCATATTTGCAGAGTTTGTTGAATTCCACTTTTAATTTAAAGATTTCAGTAAATATCTGTTTGTGGTCCGAAAGTGACGAGTCGATAATCGAGAGGTTGATTGCATGGTTTTTTATGTCTGTACAAACATGGTCCAGTATTGTGTTTGTAGTTGGGGTTTCACGGGTGCTATATTTATTCGTAGTTTTATTTAAAATGCTGTAGCCAGATCCATTTAATGTTTCCAAGTATTTTCTAGTATCAGAGTTCTTGTTTAATAAATCCAGATTAAAATCTCCAATGACGACTGATCTTTTTCTCTTCTCTAGTAGGTTATTATAAATATCTATGAAGTTACTTACATTTGTATCCGGAGCTTTGTAAATAGCAGCGATATTGAGAGATAGTTTATTTATTTTCAACCATAAGTAGTGATTTCCATTTTCCACAAGGTTTTCTGTCACTTCATATTTAATTGAGTTTAGTATGTAGATAGAGACTCCACCCCCTCTCTTGTCCGTTCTAAAGTTATATTCGTGGCTATAGTTAGGTAGGTTATAACGCTGGGCATCGGCGTCTGTTGTAATCCAGGTTTCTACTAGGATAATTAGGTGTATTTTTGTTGGAATAGCCTTAAGGATACATTTAATTTCATCAAATTTGCCTGGTGTTCTTATACTACGGATATTGGCGTAGAATATTCTCAGTGACGACGAGGTTATGGTTAGGTCCTGGTATTTGTTAACGAGAAAGTAGTTTATGTTCCGAGATTTATCGATATATTTATCATTAGTTGCATTATCACTTTGCTGCGCATCATTTAGTTTTTTTGTTCATGTTGAACTATTATTTTAGGCGTTCCCTTGATATATTTTATGATGAGATTTTTTTCCCCATTGTCTTCTCGGCGCTTGAGTTCCTCTTTTAGCGATTGGAAATAATTTTTCTGTAATGGAGTTTGGTCCGGGTACAACTTAACCTTTTCTGGTAGCTTGGATTTGTTTCGTAGCAAATTCCTAGGTACGTCAGTATTATCAAAGCATACTTTGAGTGAGCGACTCTTGTCGGGGTTGTATTTACCTAATCTCATAGTTTTCTTTGGTATGGGACTGTTTTCAATTATTGCAGCTATTATTTTTGTCACCATCTGTTCATCGTGCGCCCGTCTAGCGTCAATATTTTTCTCATTTTTTTCGGGAATACCCACAATTATTACATTTTTTTCTCGGTCACTGCGGTCTTTGAGTTCCAATAGTAGGTCTTCATTGCTTGAGATTAGCGATTTTGATGCTTTGTGTTCCATGTTTTGGTTTTCATTTCTTTTTGTACTATTTTCCAGTAGGGTGATTCTTCCTTGTATTTTGGTATTTTCGGTTTTAATTTCTTTTATTTCACAACTTATGTTATTTATTCTCTCTGTCAGACTTTCCGTTACCGAATTCAAATTATTCATTCCTTCCTTTATTTCCGATATTTCTTGGCGTATATTAGTTAGATGTTCATTCTGCGTTTTTCCAAATTCTTTAAAGAATGACATTATTTCTGCACGAAAATTCATTAGATCTTGTTTGTAGTCTTCTTCGTAGCTGCGCTCTTTTCGCTTTCGGGAGTTTATGTTGACATTTTCCTCATTATCAAAGCTAGATAGATTTGGCGTCGAGCCACCTATATTCCCGCTCCCGCTTCCGCTTGTCAATGGAGTACTAGGCGGTGTTCGTTGTAGTTTACTCATCGCGTTAGTATAAGCAAGATGATAGTCGGCTGTCTCACACTTACACTGCTTAGTTCGAGCCGAGCACAGATCAAAAAGGTCTTATAGGGCCACCTTCGGAATAAGGGGAATTAGTCTTTAACAGTAAGCAATAGATTCCAATTTCACTTGTACTGGTAAAAGTAATTTTTAAAATAGTTTCACTGTATTGTGCACACGTCTACTCGCTACGCGCGCGCGCCGCGTTCGTGTCTCGTTATTTTTACACATGAGCTGAGAACTCGTGTTCTGAATTGAATCGTTTATACGAAAGTTAATTTGTTATGTCACATGTCTTGTCAGTTGTTTTGTTTGAAAATGTGATTCTGTAACATTAAGGGCATTTTCAATAGGCGTATTAGCTCGAAATAGATATTCCGTATTATGTTCCCGTCATGTTAACACGGAATACCTTTTTAAAGTCAAAGTATTTTTATTTTATTTTGGAAACTTGCATTAAAAAATATTTACGGGACTCTCATCATGTTTACTATACTAGCTTAGTATAATCATAAAAATCCACCCGCAATAACTGTAGTAATTCCGTGATCATGGCGCATGCAACAGTGCCGAAATATCCGATACTCACCTATGATAAATATCTAATACTTGTGAATCCTTCGAAATGTGCTTTATCCACTACCCATTATATCTTTCTATCTTCTATCTATCTCTATCTATCATCTATCTTTCTATCTTTTGTATATCCTTAAGATGTGGAGAAGAATAGGCGCAAGAAACTGCACAGCTTTTATAGAAATAATGACATTTACAAAAAAAATTAAAATAACGAGCGAACCTTACAATAGTCGCATAATGATGTGTAACATTTGACATCTCACTTTAGTAATAAGCAATTTTACATTATATTCTGAAAAAATTTAGTCAGGTATTGCATCATTTTATAACTATAAAATAAATGCAGTAATACTCATTAGAAGACATTAGACTATCAAAATGACCGTTGATAGTTAAATGACACAATATGTCACATATAATAATTATATGTCATGTTCATAATTATTATCGATTTTAAATTTACAAAACGGCGCGCAGTTGCGCTCTTCCCCGACTTCCTGTTACACACTTTTTACGCTGTTACACATTTCACGAAATCACTCCCACAAATTGCTTATATAGAAAGCGAGCGGAAAGATGTTACACATCAAAAAGTATGTCGTTACCAAACCATACAATATTACAATACTATTATTATTAATAATACAATTATTATAAATTTCAAGAGGCCGGTACTACTATCATCATCATCATCATCATCATATAGTGCCATCTTCATACTGAAGTTTGGAGATCAGTATACAAAATTTTCTGCGATCTTATATAGCTTGTTTTAACTGGCGATAACTAAGTGATACGTATATGCTATTACATATTACGCTCACATCGGTAAACGGAAATCAAATGGTTCGAACAGAGTATAGGAGCTAATAGAAACCTCAAATGAACAACCTTCTAATCAATCACGGGCGTGGTGTGTGTAATGTGGTATTAATGGAGTGTTAAGGCGCAGTCGGCGTACGACCCAGTTCGACAGAACGAGCAGCCGCCACGGTCAACCACCCACGTGTTAGCTCTACTATAATACCCAGCAGTAAATATAAACTGCCATTTAACAACTAATAGGTACATCGAGGAGCTCGATGGCGCAGTGGTGAGGTTAAGCAACTTTCGCACAGGCCGGTCATCGGATGGGTGACTAAAAATGTATCATTTCGAACTCCTCCGTGTTTCGGAAGGCACGTAAAGCCGTTGGTCCCGGCTGCATTAGCAGTCGTTAACAACTACCATACCGCACTGGGCCCGCGTGGTGGTTTATGGCCTGTTCTCTCTATCCATCCATAGGGAAGGCTCGTGCCACAGCAGTGGGGACATAAATGAGCTGATGATGATGATAATGATGAGGTACATACATCGCTAATGAGTGTACAGCTTATAGCTGATTGCTAAGCCCTAAGGCAGTTTACCGGATAGGACCAGAAATGTATCATCTCGAACTCCTCCATGCTTCAGAAAGTAGGTAAAGCCGTTGGTCCCGGCTGCATTAACTATCGTTAACAACCACCAATCCGCACTGGGCCAGGTTGGTATTTTATGGCCCGATCGCCCCATCGATTCGTAATGAAGCCCCAGCAGTAGGGACATAAAATGAGCTGGTGATCGTGATGGTGGGTAGCTTATTTACACAAGTTTTATGAGTTTAGAATGACGAATGCGCTTCAGCGAGACCTAATCTGGCGTTATATGACCTGACGCGGATGGTCTCTTTTGCGAGTTGGTTTACTTACACAAGGTCGTCTCGTATAACCAAATCAGTGGGTAGAAGGTGCCAGTATAAACATATAAGATATATAAGATATATTTTCTGGTTCTACCGCCTAATTAAAACATAATCTTAAGAAATTATAAAAATTACTTGCTTTGCTAACTTATCTTATCTTATAAACAGTTTTATACTTATTTTATATTATATACAGTTTTAAACTTATTTTATCCTCTTTAGTTTATACTCACGTTTTGTAAGATATAATTATTCTAAGTACCCCTTTTTAATTTTTTTTTTATTTATGCATGTCGTGTTTACATCTAGAAGGATTTAGTAAAATGTATGTCATGTTCATCCTATATGTACCTGTGAAAGTCAAGATTGTACATCTCGTTTTGTAAACCAAATAAAAAAAAAATAAAAAAAAGAAGTGTATATAAAGATGTCCTATTTATAAGCAAAGGCCGTCATTGAAAACAAGTTATCGCTACAGTTGATATGTATTAGCTTAATCACCACGCTTGCCAAATACAGGTTAGACACAAAAAAATGCATTAAAAAATCCGAAAACACACTTTACCCGACCTGTGAATGGAACCCAGGAACTCTGGATACAGAGCCGACCGCTTTGCCACTCGGCTACCGAGGCGTTAATAAGTAATTATTGACTAATTCCTATACAGAAAACCACCGCCGTAGCGATATATGGCGCCAAAACTACTTATACTCCCCGAATGAACAAGTTTGATTAATTAGTTCAGTAAAAAGACAGGTTTGTTCAAGTAAACAATCAATCAGTCTGTTGACTGGTTTAATCTTGCTCTTTAGTTGGAATAAATTTTTCAATAAAGATAGCTCTTAATTAACACTAGAAAGATATTTCTAATTGGAAAAAGGGTAGGTTTTATTACAATTCAATTACTGTGTAGTGAAACGCTACTGTCTCTACTCAGTTAAAACATTTGAAATAAAATACAGAGGGGACGTTAGATTCAAAGTAAATTTTTTTTTTAACTAAAAGCTTATATATTTTTTTTAAATATTTTACGGGTAAGCACAGTGTTTTGATCTCACCTGATGTTAAGTGATGATAAGGCCAATGATGGAAGTGCACTTTATCCGGGACCCTTAACTAGTGAGGCACTGGCTATTTTATCTCTAGCTGCCGGAACACAACAATGCTACAAACATTGATGTTTTGGCGACATATTAATATCTTATTGTGTATCTTAAAACATAATTATGACAGTGATTTTATTCAATCATTGATCAATCAATCAAGATTTTATCAATTTCGGCGTCGACCATCAGAAGCTGACAAATTAATGATAAACATCACGTTGAGATTGAGAGATATGTATGTCTAATATTAAAATTAAACACATTTTTCACATCTGATGAGAAGCTCGATGGCGCAGTGGTTAATGTGCCCGGTCTGCGAGTGCTGAGGTCAAGCAAGTTTCGCTAAGGCCGGTCATCGGATGGGTGACTAAAAATGTATCATTTCGAACTCCTCCGTGCTTCGGAAGGCACGTAAAGCCGTTGGTCCGGGCTCGCGCATACTTATCTTATATTTGGTATTATTCACTATAATTTGACTTTGTTTTTCTTAAACAATTTTTGACTTTTACGATAGTACTGTAGTAGTACTTTATGACATTGTGGAAATTGTAACTTTTACCTGATGTAAATTTGTTAACGTATATTTTTATTTTGTGTTTTTTTTTACATGTTGTGATTTTCTTCTATATTTTTTGTGTTTATTGTAATGGAAAGTGTCCTGCTATAATAGGGCATTTATATTATACCAATACCAATATTTTTGACGCTGTAAGGGAGAAAAGAGCTGGACACTTGCTGAGTTTCTTGCCGGTTCTTCTCAGTACAAGATCTCCCGCCCAGAGTAGACTTACGAACCGATGGCATAGTGACATTCATAAGAGCTACTTGTAGCCTAAACGGAATAAATGATTTTGAATTTTGAATTTTGCTTTAGCAGTCGTTAACAACCACTAATCCGCACTGGGCCCGCGTGGTGGTTTATGGCCCGTTCTCCCTATCCATCCATAGGGAAGGCTTGTGCCCCAGCAGTGGGCACATAAAAATGAGCTGATGATGATGATAATGATTGTAAAATATGTTTGTTTAATAAAGATATTATTTGTATTGTTATTATTACATATTAGACCTGGATGACCGAGCTTTGCTCGGTATTTTTTTATGGATAAAACGACGTTTTCTAAAAATGAAACTTAGCTAGATCGATTTATCGCTCCCGAAACCCCCTGCATACTAAATTTCATGAAAATCGTTGGAGCCGTTTCCGAGATTCAGATTATATAATTATACAAATATACAAGAATTGCTCGTTTATAGGTTTTAGATTTATCAAATAACCCTGCAAAAGGATATCAGTATCGTTCCTTTGCGGTTCACAGTCACAGATACCTCTTTTAGATTACTGATAATCAAGGATAAATCATCAAAGTTACCTAACGCCTAAACGCCTAAAACGGTAAATTATTAATAATTAGGTGCGACCGTTTGTAATACAATGTAAACATCGTTTAAAGCCGTTTGTCGCGCGGCGTCACGCGACTTCGCGTGTCACCGCACTGCCATAAAATAAGGAGACTGCAAAAGTTAAGCTTCATACATGACGCGCCCGAGCAACATGCATGCATTTCATAACATCAATGTTTGTAGTACGGTGGTGTTCTGGCAGCTAGAGTAAAGCCAGTGCCTAAGTGGTTGAGGATACCGGGTGAAGTGCGCTTCCACCTTCGGCCTTATCAACACTTAACATCGGGTGAGATGAAGGCCAAGTTCCCCTAATATATAACACATAAAAAACCTTAGCCATGATATAAATTAAAAAAAAACGTGGACAACAGCTTGCAACAGTCCGAGCGACTTCTTGGCGGGAAAGTGAAGAGTCATGACTGCGGTTGAATATCAATGTGAAATAATGGTGGATTATTAACCGTTAAGTTTTCGTGAGTGTGCATGAGTGTTGGCAAATGAAACAAAACAGTGCAACGTCACTTTTCAAATTCTCTCAAGAAGTCCGCGTGAGGACTTAGTAAAGCCTTTACTGAGATACTCGAGGGGTACCTATATCATGTGTACTTATTTCAATTATCATTCATCATCATCATACAAGAAGGAAGTATTGTTTATTTATGTATTACTTGTAAGAAAAATTTCTTTGACACTGGCTAAATGTGCTAATCGCACGAAGCCATCAGCTAATGAAAAAAAAACAGTCCGAGCGTAGTGTTGCGGGATTCCGTGTCCGTCGCGCGAGGTTGTCTATGCGTGCGTTGCTCGAGCGCGATTGTATGAAGCTTACCTTCTGCAGTCTCATTATTTTGTGGCACTGGTTAGGCGAGCGTTTAGAGCAGGCACGTGCGTTTGTGGCAAATGACGTTTACAACTCAGGGTGCGAGGTATATTCGTCATTCGATCACGTTAATGACAATGAAAATTTGTGTGGCATTATTATTTATTTATTATTTTTTTTTATATTAACAGGTAAGCACAGTGCCTTGATCTCACCTGATGTTAAATGATGATAAGGTCAATGATAGAAGCGGACTTCACCCGGGATCCTCAACTAGTGAGGCACTGGCTATCTTGTCTCTAGCTGCCGGAACACAACAATGCTACAAACATTGATGTTATGGCGACATATTTAGATAGGTGGTAGCTAGCCAGGCGGACAAACAAGCTCTACCACCAACCAAACTGAGTACACAAACATGTACCCCCCGCTGGGAATCGAACCCGGGACCTCAGGGTCTTAACCGGTGGTCTTAGCCACTAGACCACAGAGGCGATTAATTATATTATTATATTAATTAGATTTATATTTATTTTAATTAAAATTAAAATTTAATTTTAACACTTTTTAATTTTAATTTCAAATTCTTTCCTTTTTTTCTTATCATTGACTACCATTTTGGTAAATGTTGTGCTCAATTCTAATTGGGCACAGGCATGTACTTTTATTTTTTTGTTTAATGTTATTATTGTAAGTTTTCTGTTTGATGGCCGTTATATGTGTATGTGCCTACGTGTAAATAAATAAATAAATAAATAAGCTAGTTCACATTTCGTATGGGATACCATACAGACTTCAAAGCTCTGATTCGAATAAATAAATCGATTTCAAAGAAACTTAAAGAAATTACAGATGTTGACAGGTAATAGAAAATTTAAAACCACTACTAAGAGACTGCACAGAACAGAGCGCAGTGGCGTCGTCTTGTGTAGGCCGAGATCCACTTCGAGTCGTAGCCAGCAGATTAAATAAAAAAGTATAATTGATATCAGACGATTTAAAGTTCACTGTGGGAAGTACCAAATCGCATAAAGTCAGATGAACAAACGTTTTTTTCTATATAGAAACTCGCACTAGTCACTCAGGCTTAAAAACAGCGTAACGCTATTTTACTTCTGACTTAGTCTTAGTTAAAAAACACAAATGTTGAAAAAATTTCCACGAGCAGGATTTGAACCTGCACCCTTCTGACATTCCGGGTCAGGTGCTCTTCCAATTGAGCTATCGTGGTTCTAATTAGCGCGCCGAAATTATTCAACACTTTTTACTTTGTAAGCCAAAGGCGCCAATTCAATGTCAACAACTACCGTCATTAACATCCGATCATAATATTTTTACAAATATTAAAGATCAGTTAAGAAATAAGCAAGCTATTTTATAAAATGTTCAAAATGTAAAAATAGCTTGCTTATTTCTTAACTGATCTTTAATATTTGTAAAAATATTATGATCGGATGTTAATGACGGTAGTTGTTGACATTGAATTGGCGCCTTTGGCTTACAAAGTAAAAAGTGTTGAATAATTTCGGCGGGCTGGTTAGAACCACGATAGCTCAATTGGAAGAGCACCTGACCCGGAATGTCAGAAGGGTGCAGGTTCAAATCCTGCTCGTGGAAATTTTTTCAACATTTGTGTTTTTGTAATTTGTTCGCAACAAAATTTGCTTTAAAAATCATTTTGAACATTTAGTCTTAGTTACTGAGCATGATGACGTGTCGGTCATTAGACTAACGCCAACGCTACAGAGGGTCCTGACGACAGGTAGCGTAATTTATTTCAATGAACTGTTTAGACATATAATTTAATTAATTACTTACTTAATATGGGATGATATCGTTATCAGGGTGAAGTCGCAAGGACCTGGCGTAAGACCGAACAAAATGGCGTACTTTAACGTCAGAGGCCAAGACCCACTTCGGGTTGCTGAGCCAGCGAAGTAAGTGGGTTAATATGGATGGTGTTACTTTTGAATGAAATGCATCATTGATCACAATTATTATTCTATATCCTAAAGTAGCCGCAAAAGGTAGCTGTTCAAATAGGATGATCGTTAACCAATGAATTACATTGTTTACTAACATAGATTAAGATTAATTTGTAACTTACATATCAGTATGGTCTGAAATAAATGATTTATTATTATTATATTAAATACTCTTTGTCAAGTTAAATCAGAACATCGGACATTTTATATTTACTACAATTATTTGATGATAGTGTGATCAAATTTAAATTTCTCTAGCCCCTTGAGCGTCGATCGACCACCAGGTGGCCGATAACAACTAAAATTCTATTGTGTCTGGTATTCGCGCGCTCGAGCTCTTAAATGAAAACTTATTGTTTAAATCTAATTTTTTTCTTAAATATCATATAAATTATTACATTTCCAACCATACTACAATTTATATTTATTATTGTTTCGAAAGTTAAGTTTAGTTACATATCTATTGGTGATGGCGTTGTGCGGTGCAAACCTGCATCGCGCTATGGTTTCATTTTCACGATGCCTATAACTATAATATATTTATTAATTTTGTACTCATATTGAAACCTGCAGTTTCATTCACTTATTATGATATAATTATATAATAGCTGACGTGCAAATCAACATTGTGTGCATTCAAGTAATACTCGTTTATTTATATTACTTATACAGAGTAAAGTTCCCGGTCGTCACTCGCGTGTAAAGAAATTCCTTTATTAACATCGACTAAGTAGAGCGGAAAAGGTAGTCATAATATTGGCGTTTGTTTCCTTTATGTTATTCAGTTTACAACGAGCTTTTCATTATATTTTTTACACTGAGAAATGTATTTGCGAACATTATATTGTACTTCTTTTGAAGAACGTCAGTCAAATCGTTTTGGTCCGTTAAATACATAAATAAGATTTTTGAATAAATGAATGCATGAATCTGGTGGCACGGCTGTGCCCTCGCCAAGTTGAGCAAAAAGGCGGGACGGCCGTACGATCCCTTTCTCGAAACAGTTCAGGCCATTTTCGACCCCCTATAACTTCGTTGTGGATAAAACTAGAAACCTGAATTTTCAGTAACCAAGCAGGCATTGTATAAAGACGCTATATTCCAAAATTCATTTTAATATTATATATGGATTATTTGTGAGATACATTGTGTTTTATGCGATGGCCAAGTCAATCTATTTATTTAAAACATAAAAAGTTTTTAATATTGAGAACTTGGTATTACATGGATCTCACAAGTTTTCACGGTAGAAGAACTGAGTTGCGAGACTTGGTTTTTTTAACAAGTTTGTTTTTGATGGTTAAAAGATTAAATAGCACAAACAACATACAATATGAACGACGCTAGTATTCTGCGGATAAAATTACGGATGGTTTCGAGACAAACACCTTATAACACATAATATATCTAATAGACCATAGAATATACGTATTATAACGATATATAGGACACACATATAGGTATTATAAGAATAAACAAAACTTAACCTCTACAGATATCATACTAAACATCCAGCTGATCTAGTCTCTAACTCCAATAATGACGAATTTTCATCATACTAAATTTCATCCCCTATTTTACACACATAGGGGTTGAGTTTCCAAATTTTTACTAGCCTATGTTAGTCGGAACGATGCAAGGATTGTAACGATACCATAAATATCAAAATCGGTTCAGGCGTTTAGAAGTTATGGCGGAATAAAGAAACATACTACATACACGAACCCTGAAAACATAACACTCCTTTTTTTGCCAGTCGTGTAATTAAAATAAAAGTATTGTTGTGACAATACTACGCAAATTTCAGCTATGAGAGCTTGCTTTCTAGAAGCTTCTGGAATACCTCTCTGCGTGGTAACAGTGGACATCTGATCATAATGTACAACAACATAAAGCTTTAACGGCCCGGATTTCTTGAACGAGCAGGCCCACTTTAAAGCATCGCCCCCTCGCGTCGCAATAAAATTCTAATTTATAAACTCACAATTTCCCTCGAGTTGGTTGCGCGTGTCCTAACTTCTGTGTACGTAACTCCCGCTGACCCAGACAACGACACTGCTCCTCAGCCTTTATTGTCCGCATAAACTGGTTTTATGGCCGTCTTATCAGCCCCATCTTCCGTCTCTCCTGGTTGCTCCTGCGTGAAGGGGACGGCTGCCGAGCTGTCCTCCGAAGCATGTCTTTTGAATATTTCATTGTGAGTAATATTGTGCGAAGGAGCGAGTGTGACTTCTGTTTGTTTTAACTGCAGCGCGCTAATGAGGTCGGACTCGTTTGCGCAGCCTCTTCCGCCAGCCCGCGTCACAATGGCCGAAGCTTTCATTTAATAAACTCCTTACGTTAATAGCGTTCAAATCTATTTATTCTCCAGTTCTCATTTTGATTTTTAATTTGGCAGTAACTCCTAGAGCAAGCAGTGGCTTTTTTGCACAATCAGGTTTTATTATAACAAGTAATTTGTTTTCTCAAGCTTACGTAATAAGTCTGCCGAAAATAGTTCTTGGTATTGGCGAATTAAATTAATATCGCTTAAATAATATTTACGGTGAAAATGTAATACAGATCACCACCAACCTACTTGAACATTTAAAGCTAATTAAAAATGTATTTGTTTGTATAAGTTCAACGGTATGGATTATTCATGACATAAATGTAGTCGTGAGAAATGTTCACCATTTCTTCTCATTAACAATAAGCAGTTACCTTAAACAGTATTATAGAACAACTATAACCAATCGCTAATTTGACGAGTACGATATAATAAAATAATCCTAAAACCAATGGTTCTTTCGCAGCCCCGCCGAAGGAGAGTATAAAACCATTCAAAAGTCTACTTTGCGCCCTTCGTGCGAGGGGCGATTTTGCAAAATAATTAAATCTGTACCGTGGGAGTATAAATGGGGGGATGTTTTAAAATTTTCAGCGTTATAGCTCGGCAACAATCTGCAGCGGGAGTAAACGCTGAGCGGTTCGAGCGCCCACTCGACGGTTTATAGCGCATAAAGCAGCTTTATTGCCGCTTATCTGATGCTGAGATCTAGAAGCTGCTGCCCTTGCCGCTGATAGCTCATACCCTCTCAAATGTATCCGAAAGAGCAATAAAACGACATGTAAAATCACAATCTTATCTTAACAAAATTGAAGCGACGTAATTGAAAACGGTTCCCGCTCGGCTATAAAGATTAAAGAAAAACAATTTTTTGCTTATAAAAAAGTGAAAATGTTTGCCAAAAAAACTACTTTCGATTGTGTTATGTTAACCTTATCTATATTGAGTTTCTCGTTCGTAGGAACAGTGACTCAGACGCAATCTGGTCACACATATTCTCTATCTGTTTTCCTTTAATTTTTTTTTCATTATTTTCAAGATGGGCTTATTTAACCCATTAACGCCCAAAATGAAACTGCTCGTAAAAATTCGTTTTTCATGTTATTTAATGTATCATTACCGATTGAATAAAAGGTATCATAATCAAAATTTCAGGAAAAAAAAATAAAACCTAAGTTATAGGGGTGTACTCGGTCGGGTACAGTGGACGGATTAAGTATGGAAACTACCAAAGCAAGGCCGCTCAACACATAATGTTTTCATGCAAAGTTCGCAACGCCAACGAACACGATTGTGACAAATAACACACTGCAACTGATTTTCTATACGTTCTGGGTTGTGACCAATATTTTTTCGATCAAGTCCTACTGACGATGATGTAGGTCGGATCTTTGTTTTTGTAGGTTTCAGGTAGGCTCTTGCTATATTACGTCGAAACCTCCCATACCTTTGTGGTAATTTACAAATAATCTTGGAATATTGAAATCTTAGCAATATTGCACTATCTTTTTACCTTTCCCAGGGGCTCAGTCTGATCAAGATTAGATCCCATTGTAACCATGTTATTATCTTTTCACCGCACGATTGTAAATTCATTCTCCGTATCAAATCGGTAGTCGTATTCCGCTCTTGGCCGTTTCTTCATAGCCTGGACAGGAGTGACAGGACATTTTTTGTATTATTATCTCGAATTGTGCCCGTTCTTAGACGCCGTAGATCCCATAGTAACTGATAATTGGTGATATGCAGAAGGAACAGCGTGGGGGACAGAACGGAGCCTTGAGGGACCCCAGCGTTCACTAACATGAGCCACGAAGCGCATCCATCAGATAGAACACGGTTTCTGCGCTCATGCAGGAAGCCAGCGACCCAGTTGCAGAACTGAGCAGGCAGACCATATACCGGGAGCTTGGAGAGAATAGCTTTGTGCCAGACCCGATCAAAAGCCTTATAAAGGCTCATCATCACTATCGTTCTAATCAAAAACATCATAACTGAAGCGACGCGGAGTCACCTCAATTGTCCCTGGCACATCTCTTGGCATGATCGAATTAGCGAGATCATCATCATTTCCTTCTTCTTCGTCACTTACTATGGCTGATTCAGGTGGCAACAAGAAGACATCATTTTGAATATCATCACTTTCATCAGCCATAATTGATTCAAAGGCTTCTTCCAGCCTTGAATACTCATTTCAACTTGAAAAACGCGACGATTGGCCATGGTGGATTATTCAAAAATACTTGCAAAATACAAGAAATTATAGTACATAAGTGCCCACTGTACCTGCCCAAGTACAGCGTGATAAAATAAAGTCTAACACGTATTTATTGGAATGAAATGTAGCTAAAACAGTATTTTATGATTATGTGTATTCGAATAATAAGCAGTAATACAAAACAAGTCTAAATAAATCATTAATAATATTAAAACCACAATATCAAAACTAACCTTAGTACTTTGATCTGCAGCTCGTATTTGACAACAGTAAACATGACATTAAATTTTCGCGCTACCGCCAAATTTAAACATTTTTTATCTGCTAGTGATGTCTAGTAATGAAAAAAACTGTTTTTATAACAAAAACCATAGATAATTAGTATGAATTGTTTCACTTTGTAGCTGTACTCACGCGAGTACAGAGAGCGTTAATGGGTTAATGTCAATATTATCCGACACATATTTTTTTAATGGTTGCTAACCAATACTATGCTTTTGGTTTGATTTTGTAACGGTAACACTCTTAGTCTCAAGAGCCCTTCCCTTCCTCATTCTTGAGGATGTGACTTCAATGCAATCTCTCTTTGTGTTTTGAGCTGTTGCTAGATATCATCATCAGAGTATCAAACATATTATAATTAGGAGCAGCCAATAGAGGTATAGACAACGAGACATTGTGGTCCATAGCCAGTTTTGCTTTAACCACGGACTCTGCAAAGCGTTCGAAACGCAGACTAAGACAAATAAATTCGAATATAAATTGGTTTCAATTTTATTCAGTAAAGATGATTATTATCAAACAATTGAATAAGAAGCGTAACGTTCATCGCCCAAGATGATAAAGTGTCCGCGAAGCAGATGCCGCTGCTGGCAACAAACTTTCCATAACGCCCGCGAGTTACGAGTTTCGAGTTGTAACTCCTAGAAGGGTCCTGTTGCGACTCCGTGACAACTCTGGTAACTTTGTTTTTTCACTAGCTGCTTTAGTGCTAACTTTTCAGTATGATTTAAGGGTTCCATATGGGTGGTTGCAGATTTTCACAGCGTCTTTGGTATTTTATAAGTTGTACTAGATTAAAATGTGCTTCATAGACAATTTGGCTCACTAAAAATTTTTGACTTTTGCTAACTGTTGGTGCAAAATTTGCTCAATAAAAACAAAAACGAAATTTGCTTAGTATGTTCATGTTATATTTTAAAATATTTCGAAGTTATCATTTTAAGAATTAACTAATTACAAATTCTTGGTGTTCTGATTAATTCATTCGAAAGAAGGTATGTAAGTAATGCATGGTTATTAAAAAAATTACTCGCACTCCTAAGTCAGTCAGTTTTGTGTACAGTAGTGAGCGGGACTATTTGCTTGAGCAAGCTTACTGGCAGCCGCCGCGATCTAAATTCGAATAGAAGGAAACAAGAGAAGATCGAAGAGATTGGACTTCAGCCCGCTGCTGCCACGACAAGATTATCTTTGTATGTCCATGATAATTTGCTGTAAAGAATATACGTCTTGAACGTGCAGTGCGTTTTTATTGTGGATAAACCCCCGTTTATTATAAGTGAAGCCCCTCAGGCTTCACAGTACCTGATAAAATAAATAAATAAATCATTCTTTTCAGAACTAAATCCCCCAATCTCTAAGTACAAAAACTACTAATTAGATATTAAAGTTATCCCTAAAGTTTAAAATAACAAATCAATGTACTATAAACAGTCAATAATATAAGTTGCATCCATTATTTAAATTTCAGCATAATTTTAAAGATTAATGACGTCCTTCAATAAATTATAAAAGGTTCGATTAACGCTTTGGCTTCGTGCTCATTAATCAGTCAAAAGTAAGATTTGATTGCTGTCGTTCAAAATTTATGGCTGACTTGGTTATAATAACTTTAAATCCCTAAGGACGTTTTTCAAGACACCGAGACAGGTTACCGTAAGCCGAGAAAGCTAAAAATATTGTTGAGTTCAAGTTATTCATAAGATCCCATTTCCATGAGTGGCCGTAAATTTTTCGCATGCAAATCCTTTTCATCAGGATGTGTAACGAACGCTGAAATTTCATCTGCCACCTGTTTTACGGCGAGCAGCCCACCTGCGTTCATGTGCCACATTCATCGGTGTCAACTCTGTCACAATTCGGAAATTGAAACAGGAGGTAATAAATCCGAGCAATTTTATGTTTTTACACAAGAGATAATAATATAATGTTGTGTCCAAGCCAAAGCGTCGTGATTCACTTAACGACCTACTCTCATAATTAATGTGCCCAGCCTCCCTGATCCGATGTTAATTGATATTAATTATTGCCTACCCACAGCTTGTCCACTAATGACATCTTGTGCCAGATTTTGCATCGATGCTCATTAAATTGAACATAATTGAGTAATTGGCTAAAGATTTTAGTACTTACCAAAGTTTAAATAAGCAGGTGAAGCAAAAAGTTTAATTCATTCAAGAGAAACCGTTTGTTCAATGTTTAAGCAACTCTGCACTTCGCATAAGTCCGACTATTACTTGGAATACAAGTTCGTTAAGTGCTGTGGAGACGGCCTTTCATATTCATGCGTGGAGCATTAAAACGCGGGAAAGAGGATCCCAGGTCGTATGGTCACGCGGGTCGGATGCGGCGGTCGTTGCGAGCAGGCCGTAAGCCCGCCGCGCGCCGCGGCTAATCCGGCGCCGACTGCCGAGATTACGCCGCGAACTTATCAAATGAAACATAACCCGCCGAGCTCATCTTAATAACTCATTAAACGGCGACGGACGGCTTCATTATGCGTGAGTAAATATTGCATGACCAACCTCGAGCGGTGCCGGCTCTCCGAGGTAGCCCCGATATATTATTCACTGGAGCACACTAGCATTTTGATCACTACAGCACAGTGGGAGAGCACTTCACGTCACACCTGTCCACGCACTGGGTCGAGCGAGCGGCGAGAGCGTTCACTGTCCCGACGGCGGCGAGCGAGCTACGGGCGGCGCGCGTACTGCAGCTGCGACGGGCGCCGCGCGACTGGCGGCCGCGTCGGCGCGCCCGCACGCTGCCGGCACGTCGGAGCCCCGCGACCTGTAATGACCGGGCCTGCAAAACTCCTCGGATGCTTACACAATGCTACGGAGTTCCGATTTACGTACGAGCGCGCTACGTGGCGTGCTTCGCCGTAGCACATGCTACGCCGTAGCGCGTAGCTACATTTTCTAATTGGTGCCAAGTATCGTTACTCTCGCAACGTAAACACAGGTAGCGAAGTTTCACTAATCGTGTAACACACTGTTAATGTCTAATGTCAGTGTGGGTTTGTTTTACAATTTGTCAATAATTTTACTTCATCAAATGAAGATAAAATGTAAGATAAAATGTCAGTACAAAAAAGAGCAAAAAGAAATAACTCTTCTAAGTTTCACGCAGCTAATCAAATTTATCAAAAAAGAACATAAAGGTGGCGGAAAACATTAGATGTTATTTATAAGGCGGCTGCCGTGAGGCGCGGAGACACGGCGGTGCGGCGGCCGCCATAAATCGCGGTTACGCACTCCCGCCGAATTGGACGAACTTGCTCCATAAAGGCAATCGCTTCACTCCTAACGACCCATTTTTAGCTCGCGACGGATGGCATTAACTGAAACTCGAGGAGCACTTGCTATCCCGAGATATCATCGAATTACCAGCCTTTGTCCGGCTCAAAGGGAATATGCATCTCGGCACCGGTTAGGCCAGGAATTCAAGAATAATGCCCTATTAAATTCTCCGCTCTGCACAAAGGGCGGGAAAGAGCAAGGCTTTTATTATCGGAATCCCTTACTCCAACTTGTTTGCGCCGATAAATTAAAGTGAGGCGCGGTAACCCTAATTACTCGAACCGTAAACACGAACGGTTGCTAAATTTCACAGTTTTATTAGTACTCCAGACTAGTGTAAACTAATTAGATTTGGTATTGGCTGTAAAAATGTTCGGATCGTTTTAGGAAATTATTTATTTGGGTACATACAGTTTAAATAAAAATTATATGATTAAAGAATAAAAATAACTGTATATTGTAATCACAACTATTAGGAGTACATAAAACACATTTTGATTTCTTGAATCGCAAGAGACTTATCATTTTTTTATAACCATTTAATAAATAAGACGAATCATTATGGGCTAAGCGACCTAAACTGTGTTCTAAAATATTTGTGCTTGACAAAAATAACAAACAAAATGAAGGAAGAAACTACACAATAAAGCAACTTACACAGAAAAGTAAAATCACGGTATTTTTTAAAGCTCACAATCTCACATTGAAGAATTTAAATATATCAAAGTTCCTAATGATTTGCATTGCTTCTGCAAATTGCACGGTCCACAAGAAGCTCTGTGCTCGTTCAAAATAAAAGTCGCGAGTTGAATGCGACTCGCTCGAGGAATCTCCTCTTATTTTCGTCTCCAGTTCAAAGGATTAATGTTGAAAACTCACAGATCTTCGTCGTTTTATCGCGCAGTTTTCTCTTTCGCCGGTCGTCGGAGTGCAGCGCGCTACACGCGGCACCACCCAGGATGAACCCGATTTATCGACTTTAATCCTCATATTACCGCATTGGAATTTGAAACACGGCACTTTAAACTTATTGAACATTTCAACTTTCACGTTCCGTTTGAAATAAATAAATTTTATGACGATTAACGCTAACTTTGGTCTTTCACCGCCTCTGTGCCTAATGGTTAAGACCACCGGTTTAGACCCAGAGGTCCCGGGTTCGATTCCCAGCGAGGGGTTCATGTTTGTGTACTCGTTTTAGTTGGTAGTTGGGCTTGTTTGTCCGCCTGGCTAGCTACCACCATCTTATCCAAATATGTCGCCATAACATCAATGTTTGTAGCATTGTTGTGTTCCGGCAGCTAGAGATAATAGCCAGTGCCTCACTAGTTGAGGATCCCGGGTGAAGTGCGCTTCCACCAATTGGCCTTATCATCACTTAACATCATGTGAGATCAAGGCACTGTGCTTACCCGTAAATATTAAAAAAAAACTAATCAGTATATAGGTATGATAATGTAAGAACTTTTTAATATCTTTAATTTTAATTTTTTCATTTTATTACAATTATAACATTAAAGAAACATAACTTATCTTTCTATTATATGTATTTATAGTGTTCAGTGTCAGTTACTTACTCCTACGTCATGCAATGGTTATACTAAAAATCAGCGCTATGTATAATCCGTAGCTCATGCTGTTGGCCTCACCTTGTTTGGCGACACTATGCATGCAGCAACGTATGCATAATTCGACAATGTAACTGTTTTATTTTATATATTTTTTGTGTATGAATGTTGAGTGTACAGTGTTAGTCAAATAAATACCTATTCTATTCTATTCTACCCGAAGTTTCAACCGAGTTGCACCAGCCGTGATCACGGGATCATTGTTACTTTTAACTTTTCCCTACTGGTTTTTTGATAAAATATTTTTGTAGGTGCTGTAGCATTTCAAAATATTTTTTTGTGCTATTTATATTTATAATTCTCAGATTCCTTCAATATCTAATGAACTAAATCCCTATATTACAACTGTTTATATTATACATGTTTTTGATTTTATATAAGCAACTTCTTTGTTTTGTTTAATTTTATGTGGTCTTGAGATCAAAATGTTTAATTATTTTCTTAACTATTATGTTAGTATAAAATGAATAACTTAAAAACTATAAGATTTCGCTGAACTTGCAAAGGTTAACATTAATGTATTCATTTTATTAAAAGCATGCTTAAATCCATTCAATTAGCCAACGTTTACTTCAGTAATATAACCAGAATAGCGTGTAATTTAGTTTCCAGCAATAAATAACTTATAATTAAGCAAATTTTGTAATAAAATTATCAATTTAATTACTTTATGATAATCATGTTGATATTAATTAAATCTATTTATACGAGTGCCATGTGCACATGTTGGCCGCGACCCATTAAACCAACTAAGCACACAACATTCAATAGGAACTTAATTCGCCAGTAAATTATTTGTCAGTAGGTTAGCTTCGTTATTTATTCAACATAAGCCTTCCCAGGCACTTACTGACGTCAAAACTATAAAATAAAATAAAATGTTAAGACTAAACTTCTGAATCTACCACCAGTTCGGATTTTGGGACAGCCTTCGACCGAGAAGGGCTGGCAAGAAACTCAGGAGGCTCATTTCTTTTTCTCCATCTTTTCAACCAAATTACAATCATGTTATATAATTTTTTTTTTGTTTACAACTGTGTACACATTAATAACAATATTCAAGCCAGTGCAGGCGACTCATTTCCACATGCATTTGGTAGCTGCTGGTTTTTAGGGTTCCATAGCCAAATGGCAAAAAACGGAACTCTTATGGATTCGTCATGTCTGTAAACCCATACGTGTAGGGTATCTATGGATAGGTCTTCAAAAATGATATAGAGGTTTCTAATATTATTTTTTTCTAAACTGAATGGTTTACGCGAGAGACACTTCCAAAGTGGTAAAATGTGTGTCTCCCCCTGTAACTTCTAAAATAAGAAAATGATAAAACTAAAAAAATATATGATGTAGGTACATTACTATGCAAACTTCCACCAAAAATTGGTTTGAACGAGATCTAGTGAGTAGTTTTTTTTAATACGACATAAAGTACAGAACCCTTCGTGCACGAGTCCGACGCGCACTTGGCCGGTTTTTTAAATATCATACGGGTAAGCATAGTGCCTTCATCTTACCTAATTTTAAGTGATGATAAAGGCCAATGGTGGAAGCGCACTTCACCCGGGATCCTTCACTAATACAAAGGCACTGGCTATCTTATCTCACCTGTCAATTCTATCATAAAAATTGTAACGCAATAGTGAATTATGTTGTCACTGTTATGTATTGTGTTTATTTATAACAAATTAGGTAACTAACAGATATTTTTGTTAGATTAATTTTTTTTTTATCAAAAACATTTACTTAAAATAGTTAATATGTAAGTATTTTAATGTTTTGTTGACAATATCTTTATTACAGCACATTTTCTAATTTCAGTGTACATTGTTATAATTACTTTTTAACTCCCACATTTTTGCTGCCCAACCTTTTGCTATTTATGGGCGACCCGCTATTTTTATCTCGTACGTAAATTGAAAGGCAAGCGGTGGCGGTGCGAAGGCTGTGTAATCAGTAGTGCCTACAGCCTAAACAAACCGCACTGATCACCTGCAACTGCTATCGCCGAGGCACAGATCCGCGGAGGGTTGACTCTCTAAAGCGTGGACCCTATTGCCGAGTCAGCGGGTGGTGTCACGATCACGAGCGGCCATAAGGCACCGTTTGTCAGATACACTAGTCAAAATAGTAGGGCGCTTGCGTTACTTACATAAACATGTCACATGTATACATACTAAGTTATGTGTTATGCTCTGCAATTGGTCTGCATGATTATGATGAGACGGCTACAAGTTTTGGAGAAGGTATAACCTAAGTATTGATCATGATAACCTTGATAATATTGTGTAAAAACATCCGAATTATG
Organism: Eudonia mercurella; assembly: GCA_963082485.1. NCBI lineage: Eukaryota > Metazoa > Arthropoda > Insecta > Lepidoptera > Crambidae > Eudonia > Eudonia mercurella. Next base: position 713,669 of record OY720024.1, on the reverse strand, counting down.
GCCCCGACTAAAAAGTTTTTTTTTTAATGTTAATAGGAAAACGAGCAGGCGGCTCACTTGATGGAAAGTAATCACCGCCGCCCATGGACACCCACAAAACCAAAGTAATCGCAGATGCGTTGCTAGCCTTGAGGAAGGAGTTGGATCTTGAGGAGGGAGAAGGAATTGGGAGGGGGGAGGTGTGAGAGATGGGCCTCCGGTACTTTCACTCACCGGACGAAACATAACAGCAACGAGTGCCATTGTTTCACGCCGATATTCTGTGAGAGGGTGGTATTAGGCCGGGCGAGCCGGCCCATTTCGTGCTGCAACGCAGCGTGGCTCTACCACTCAGACAGTGTCACTCATTTAGCACCACCCAGGGGTCACGTGTAGGGTCTCAAGGGTAAACTTACGGACCCGAGTAACATTAACCCCCAAAATCATGGCAATTATGAGTTCTGTAAAAAGGAATATAACAAAAGCAAGTAAAGTAAGTAGCCTATATACTGTCCCACTGCTGGGCAAAGGGCTGGCATTGAAATAAAGTCATCGCTACAATTGATGGGTATAAGATTAATCACAACGCTTGCTAAACGCAGGTTGGTGATCACAAACCCGAGCCATGCATTAAAAAATCCGTAACACACTTTGCCCGACCTGGGAATTGAACCCAGACCGTCAGGTATCAGGCCGAGCGCTTTGCCACTAGCCACCGAGGCGTTGGACAACAAGAACAAAAAGTTTAGGTTACAATAACATTTTTGCGTGTCTGTACTTCATGTTTCCGTTTTCCTAGTAAGGGTGCGCTCTGGGTTCTGTCTGATTTTCTTAAAATATATTATGAAAGTCGTCCATAATTTCCTATATTTATGGGATACCCGACAACTATGCTCATTTAATGAGTTTGGGATCAGACTAAGGTATGTATGTACTTACTTACGTATTTGTTTTAACTCCTATTTTGAGAGTCTAAACAATATTGTTTCAAACAATAAAGCTTATAAAACAGAAAATAAAACAATTAATACAGTCATACTCGTGTTTATGTTACATTTATCAGTTCATTCAGACGTTTGAACCCTTTGCATCTTTGAAGGGTCGGTGGTCACAGGAAGATCCAACCGTTTTCTCCACTGGAATTTTGATGTTTTTTTATGTTAATAGCATCGCGTATCGTTCCAGGAATGAATCATTGTTGTTTAGCGTTTAGGGTTTGTCTAATCTCATGTAATAAATCACTCAAGAATATTTTTGCAATGTTACTTACAATGAATAATACATTTTTTTTTGGGCGTTGTATATACATTGTTGTATTAATAGCTATTTCCGATTCTTAAAAAATCTTTGACAAATATTTAGTATAGTTTGTTTAATATTTACAAGCAACTTTGTAGATCTCATTCGATATCATTCGCTCGCAGTAGAGCTCAGCAAGGATGTATGTAATGCTTCCTTATTCTGTGGCAGTAATCTATACTATTAAAGAAAAGGTTAAGTTTGTGACTTTGTTTGTTGGTTTGAAGAGGGAAAAGAACTACTTCTCTGGAACTACTTGTCCAATTCAAATATTTTTCAGTGATAGAATGCTACATTTTCTGCGGGTAACATAAGCTATATTTTATTTTGGTATAAAGAGTTTCTTTCTAAAATCTTAAATCCACGCGGACGAAGTCGCGGGTTAAATAAAAGTTACTCATAAAGGAATTGACTTCCCTAGATGATAAAAACTCAAAGCATGAAGTCTCAAATCGGCAATCCGTATAAGTAGCGCAAGGAGGCCGGCGCGGCGGCTACGTGACAGCGCCGCGACGAGGCGGCTTTGGGCTGCTTGCGATGCGTGCTGCGAGCGCCGTGACGGGCCGGCGGCGTGACGTCTCCGAGCCCCAGCAGATATAAGTGTTATTCTAGCTTTTGCTCGTGACGTCATTCATGTTATGGAATCATCGTGGAATCTGGATTTTTAGACCAGACATACAGCGTCAAAAATATTGAAAAATGCTAGGGCATTTCAAATCATAGCAGGACACTTTCCATTACAAATAAACACAAAAAATATAGAAGACAACCACAACAAGTAAAAAAAAAACAAAATCAAAAAAAAAATTGGTTGTCTGTAAAGTCGGTTTACTGACGATAGTTGAACGTGACAACGAAACAATTTAAAAAAAAATTTCATAAAATTCTTCATTTAGAAAATCATTTTAAATTTAAAAAATAAAAATACAACAAAATATATGTTGTATTCGAAATCGGCACCCCCGAAAACCATGGAAATGATACCCATATTGATTTTACATAAAAAAGTTGCGTCCGCCATCTTGGATCTCGAAATAAATGTTGTATTCGAAATCGGCACCCCCGAAAACCATGGAAATGATACCCATATTGATTTTACATAAAAAAGTTGCGTCCGCCATCTTGGATCTCGAAATAAATGTTGTATTCGAAATCGGCACCCCCGAAAACCATGGAAATGATACCCATATTGATTTTACATAAAAAAGTTGCGTCCGCCATCTTGGATCTCGAAATAAATGTTGTATTCGAAATCGGCACCCCCGAAAACCATGGAAATGATACCCATATTGATTTTACATGAAAAAGTTGCGTCCGCCATCTTGGATCTCGAAATAAATGTTGTATTCGAAATCGGCACCCTCAAAAACCATGGAAATGATACCCATATTGATTTTACATAAAAAAGTTGCGTCTGCCATCTTGGATCTCGAAATAAATGTTGTATTCGAAATCGGCACCCCCGAAAACCATATCTATATCATAGATATCGCTCGCTAATTATCGCTCGCTAATGCCGCGTCATATCGCTCGCTAATGCCGCGGCATTAGCGAGCGATAATTAGCGAGCGAGGTAACGCGGAACTTTTTCGTGCATGCAGCCGGGTCTATCAATTTATAAGACGTTATCACGTCAAAATATAAGTTAACAAATTTACATCAGGTAAAAGTTTCGATTTCCAATCAATGATAGAAAGGTCATTCAAGAATTTCACTTACCTTCACCGTGGCCGGGCGCTGATTGATTCGAAAGAACAACAACAAACTCGGTAATCGGTTACACCGACGTCATCGAATTAAGTCGATCTCCCGAAAGCGTAAGTACCCCGGCATGGCCCCGTGATGCCGTTCGAATCTGTTTACACTTTCGGAGTAAGCCATCGTGCATGTGTACGGTGTATAGGTACTCCGCGCGAGTCAGTCGATCCAGAACTTATTAAGGAGTGAGTGTTTGCGTATCGGTGACGTTTGCGCTGCGTGCCGCGAGACCTCTGGCCTACCACTCCCGGGAAAGAACTCCTTACCCGACAAACATAAGCAAACACCGCTCATTCATATTATTAGCTCGGTACACAAGGCATGTTTGACTTTCTTGATTAAAATTCTCCTTGATACTAGAACAAGTTTTTATAAGGTTATTAAACGAAACGAACGACTACGAATATCATTGTTAGCTGATAGCCTTTGTAGATTGAATACTGAATAATGGAAACAGCGGATCTATCATAATAAAACTGTTTAAGTCAACTTCAGCTGTTATTTTATAATAAGTATATCTATATCGTTACATCGTGATTGGAAAAATTACGATCGTCTTCCCTTTTTTTATATTTTTGAGATCCCATCATTAATTTCTAAAATTTTATTGTGTTATTCAAGACGAGTAATCCTTACTAACATTATAAATGTAAAGTGATTTTGTTTGTTTGATACGCTTTCACGCGTAAACTATTTAACGATTTGTTTCTTTTGTTATCATAGAAACTGTCACAGGGGTACGAAGTCCGCCTGGACAGCTACTTCTAATATAACCAAAATTAATTTTACTACTTAAGAGCATTTGGCATTACGCATATAAATAAACGTATGTGTAAATGCGAAATATTTTTTCGATACAAAATTCAAGCTGATCGGATTCAAACCTGCAACTTAAGGATTTTAGAAGGCGGGGTAGCTACCACTTGATTTCCAGAGAAGAACGTTAACTATCACACCGACACATACCATTAGAAATAAACGCCTGCCACAATTTAATAGCAAATGATAAAACATAGAAATGACTATTATATTAGAACTAGCTGTGCCCTGCGGTTTCACCCGCGTTAATTAGCGACTGTTCCACTCCTATTAGTCATAGCGTGATGTAATGTAGCCTTCCTCAATAAATGGACTATTTAACACAAAAAGAATTTTTCAATTCGAACCAGTAGTTCCTGAGATTAGCGCGTTCAAACAAACAAACAAACAAACAAACAAACTCTTCAGCTTTATAATATTAGTATAGATTAATCATCAGGCATTACCATTAAAACTGTGAAATGCAATGATTTAAACCGTCATCTTTCTCAGCTTACGAAAGCTAACTGCTGGACATAAATGCCTGTAGGTATATTGGCTTGGCGCCATACCCGATACCGCCTAGAGACTAATGCACAATACTCATATAAGAAAAAACAATTTATGTGTGTGTGTACCAGATAACCTTCGTGCCGGTGTTTTATTTTACTAATTTGGACAACCAACAACACATACATCAGTTAAATTTAAAAATAAACATAAAGAAGTCTGTCTTACTTATTAAAAAACACCGCTTACGCACTTTCGGTAGTTTCAATTCAAAGGAGCCGAAACAGAGGCCGCAATGCTTACACGTGCCCGTGGTTTCATTTAAAGGAGCCGACAGAGAGGCCGCAATGGGTGCTCTTAAAAATATTAAAATTAAAAAATTTGTGTTAGGAAAAGAAAAAAAAATTGCCTTATTTCTCTGATATAATTAAATGTTTTGTCAAAATATTTGCGGTTGATCAAATATGACCTTCTACTGTTTTACTAAGACTGAGTCTCCTTAAATATAAACTTATTTTACTTGCACAAAAAAGAAAAGTACTTTTCTAAATGTAAAGTTATTACACGCTTTTACTAAACTGCGCCACACCCTTTCCAATCAATTAAGAGAATCAATAAATTTAATATCAGTTAAGTAATAACTTCATTAAACAAAATAAAATTACGCAATTTTCAATCGTAAAAGTCCCATTTCAATATCGGCACTTCCGAAGTCGATTGGAATCGGTTGCTCCCACTCGGCTGGTCGTAAACCCCATCAGTATAACGCTAAGTTGGAGAAGCCATTTTATAGATTCTATCAATCACATTTATGAACCATAACATTATGAGGGAAACACGGAGCTGCCCATAAAGGTGCATTTATGACGAGGTTCGTAATAAGGCCGTCGTTCCTGGGTTCGATGCGATGCGTACTTCTATAGGCTGTTATCACAGTTGAAAAGGTCTTTTTCCACTACAATTAATCTCTTGATCTTCATCTCACCTTTTACAAGCTTTTATTTAACTTGCAATGTAAGTACGTTTGTTCGGGTTGAATCTTGCAACGCAAATTTTGAAGCAGATATTATCTTCAATCGATTGAGCTGAAATTTTGTATACATGCTCAGTTCGGAGCACAATGCATGGTTAATTGTATGACGTCATTCTAAATCCAAGATGACGGTACACCCAAGATGACGGCCTGATTATTTTAATGCATTCCTACGATATGGGTATCAAATGAAAGGGCTTGCTAAGAATAACTCGAAAAATAAAGTGACGTCATTCTTAATCCAATATGGCGGACTTCTAAAGCTTGAAACTCAATTTTGAAGCAGATATCTTCAACCGATTGAGGTGAAATTTTGTGTACATGTTCAGTTTGAATGACAATGCATGGTTAACTGTGTGACGTCATCCTAAATCCAGCATGGCGGCACAAACAAGATGGCGGACTAATTATTTTTAATGCATTCCTACAATATGGGTATCAAATAAAAGGGCTTGCTGAGAATAACTCGAAAAATAAAGTGACTTCGATTAAGTTTTAAATGTTTGCCTACAATATGGATAGCAAATGAAAGAAATCAAATGAACAGACTGAGAAACGTGTCCAGCGATAACTAAAAAGTATAAAAAAATAAATTAAAAGTAAAAAACCTTTTAAAAAAACAAGCTTTTATTTAAATGCGCTAAAAAGAAAAAAATAAACTTTACTATCAACTTATAACGTCATTACACAATTTATATGATGTAAAAGGTTGTCGCGAGATTTAAGTAGGTGCTCGTATTTACTTAGATTGAACATTTTAATAGTTAAAGTAAATCACATCAAATTATTTAATTTACTTGTTTATCTACACAAGTAAATCTTACAAGTAATTTTTTGATGTGTAACATCTTTCCGCTCGCCTTCTATATACATATACAATTTGTGGGAGTGATTTCGTAGAAAAGGGACGGAAGTAAGTAACAGTGTGATCCGTATCAGCCACCAGTGATCGACACTTTAAGCCCAATGTCCGTTGTTGGTAGTAATATTTGTGGGAGTTTGAGTTCGTTTTTTTAATACCTACATGGCGGGTAAGCTCTTGGCTTTCATCTCACCTGATGTAAAGTTATGATAAGGCTAAAGGTGGAAGCGCACTTCACCCAGGATCCTGAACTAGTGAGGCACTGGCTATCTTAACTCTAGCTGCCGGAACACAACAATGCTACAAACATTGATGTTATGGCGACATATTTAGATAAGATGGTGGTAGCTAGCCAGGCGGACAAACAAGTCCTATCTCCAACCAAACCGAGCACACAAAGATGTACCCCCGCTGGGAATCGAATCCGGGACCTCTGGGTCTACACCGTGGTCTTAACCACTAGACCACAGAGGCGGTAAATCTTTAGCAGTTAAAACAATATAACTAATATTTCTGTAGCTTATTTAATATTTTGTTATATAATCTGTTTTCTTCTGAATGTTTAATAGGCAAACCGCATGTTGGGCACAGTCTAGCCCTTTCTTCCTAATTTAAAAAACGAGTGATTTCAAAACAATAACCGTGCGGATAATTGGAATCCACCAGTGAACCACAACAGGCGCGTCGTCCGACCGTCCATTACAAAATCAAAACAGTCGGAATCCCCGTCGATCCCCAGCATCCGCGTAAACCTAGGCTCAGTCGCGTCGAGGAACCTATCGGGCCCCCCACCCCCTCGCACTCCCCTCGGCCCTCCACCAATGCCTCGACTCATCGCAAACCAGCGTTAGCTTCTAATCGTCCCTAATACCTTTGCATACGGTGAAATCAACGCGCGATTCTCGACTCTATTATCTACGGGTGAACTCATAAACGTCCAGAGTCGAGTCGCGCCAGGAATTCTCTAGCGTTGTTTCAGCTGCATCGCGCCGATGCCGTGTGAGTGTTCATTGCATTTTGAAATTTTCAACGGATTTTAGTTTCTCCCCGGAATGTGAGCGCGCCGGCGCCGCCACGCCGCGCCGCAGCCGCTGGCATTCTTGCCAATTAAAAGCACCGCGCGGCTGGCGGTGACCGCTCCCGGATGTTAATGCCGCCTTGAATTCTTCGTTTGATTATTATAATATGTTCGGTTCGAGGTTTATTGAACATAATAGGTATGGTAGGAATAGTACCAGCCTGACACATATAGCCTAGTAGTTAAGCCAGGCGGTCTCAGGCCTATAAGTCCCGGACTCGAATCCCGGTGGGGTTAAATATATTGTAATAAGGTACGACTAGCTTAAAGTCGGCCTAGCTTCCTATCTCCATCTTATCTAAATATTGTCATAACAACAATTATATTACTATTATTGTGTTCCAACAATAAGAGATAAGATAGCCATCAGTACCACAGTAGGTGAGAACTCCGTATGAGATTCCACCTTCAGCCTTATCGTAGGTACTTACCATCAAGTGAGACGAAAGCCAAGCAATTTCTAGTTGTAAAAAACATTTAAACATTTTTTAATAAATATTTCGATGTTATTGAAAATACGCCTCGATGGCCGAGTGGTAAACCGCTCCACCCGATATCCGAAGGCCTCGAGTTCAGTTCCCAGGTCGGACAAAGTGTGTTTCAGATTTTACGATTCATAGCCCGGGTTCGTGGTCACTAATCTTCATTTGGCAATAGTGGTGATTATAAGCCATTACCCATCAATTGCAGTGATGACTTAATTTGCCCAAAATTGATACAGTCATAGGCTATTTACTTCACTTTACTGAAAAAAGAATAAGTAAGTTTGTAACATTATATATTTCCGTTTGCAATTTGTTGTTGAAGAAAAGGCAATAAGTTATCTCTTCTAAAGTTAATTGTTGACGTGGAGGCTGAGGCAAGCGCTCCTCGGAGTCGGGGCGGTGGCTTCAGCAGATTGTATCCGTCAGATATGTCGATAAAAGTAATTGGCCCACAGACCGACGGCTGTTTGCGGCCATAACTCAACAACGGACGAACGGGCGAGCCATCGCGCCGCCCAGATTGCAGCCGAGATGTTTTCATGCTGAGAATTGCTTTCCCTTGTTGCCGAACGAAAAATAAAAGTATTTATTCGATCAATGATTGAAATCTATTGTGCTAACCGTGTTGTAAATAACTTGGACCGGTTCGGTGTACGATCAATAATAGAACTTCAAAGTGGTGAGTTACGAATCACGTCTGCCACATTTTCTCAGATGTTTCCTGTGTACCTTATAACCTTTTTTTATATTTACTTGCCTTTTGTCATTTTTTAATATGGAAAAAGGTTTGTTTTAGCTAGGGGAATTATTTAAAACCTATATACACACTCGTTAGCTACCTCTAGACATACCAGACTTTGATTATTTACATATAATTTTACGCATACATACTTATATTGTTGCAAACAAATTACAATTTGAAAAAAGACAAATTGTTGAAAAAATTACGCGAGCGGGACTCAAACCCCACCCCATGACATACCGGGCAGGTGCACTACCAATTAACCACGATAGCATAGTTTGTCATTTGTCAACACTTTGTCATTTTTCAAATACCAGACTATTATTATCATCATCACTAGCTCGTTTTTATGTCCCCACTGCTAGGGTACGAGTCTTTCCTTTCGGTGGATAGGGAGAATAAACCATCACGCGGTGGACGCCCAGTGTTTGCGGTTGTTAACGACTGCTAATGCAGCCAGGACCTACGGCTTTACCTGCTTTTCTAAACACGGAGGAGCTCGAGATGTTACATTTTTGTTCATCCGTCTGATGACCAGACCGGGCGCGTATGCCGCGCGGATGCAAAACTGCGAGTTTAGGCATACTCGTATAGCGAGCGAGCGGCGCGTGGTGTGACAACGGCGCACGACATGAATACGCACGCACACTTATAACTGTACAGAGTAGGCTGGTGATTTAATTGGAGCAATGTTTACCTTCGTTAAATCATAGGCGTTTGGGTAAAAAATAAGAAAAGTCTTAATATTTTCATATTCATATTTTTTAAATGAAAAATTAGACATCAGTACCCTGCGGAATATCAATACAAACATTTTTTTGATGTTGGATTATTGTTCCATGTGCTATATTTACAAAGTTTCTGAAGAACTAAGTTTTTTGATATCATAATTTTTACGTAAGTATTGTTCATGCAGTTTCTGGGTATTTGTTTCAAATTCCAAGACAACCATGACCTTGTGAAAGGATCAAGTTAAGCTACACTAGTCCTTTTAATGTATATGACCAATTTAGCGACTAGCACCAGTGACTTAAAAACACGTAAATTTTCGAAATTCCGCGCGGCACCCCTTAACCACTGCGCCATCAAGCTCCTGACCAGAGCACCAGACTATACTGTTAAAATATAAGAGGAAGTGCGTCAACTGTGGTTTTTCAACTCAAAAAGCCTCCATCAATGAAATCAAGTCATCGCTACATTGTAGGGCATAGGCTTAATCACCACGCTTGCCAAATGCGGGTTGGTGATCACAAACCCGGGCTATGCATCGAAAAATCCAAAACACACTTTTAGCGATTCAGGAAATGAACCCAGGACCTTCGGTTATCGGGTTTTGGAGGAGCTTGTGAGTTGGTAACAGAAACACTGTTCAGGATGGAATGGAATAATTTATTGTTACAGACGCTTATATTTATATAAAAATTACAAAACACAATTACCAATAGAAACGCTTAAAATTAATTATAAAATAAACACAAGGTACTTTAATAATTTTGTTGCGGGTATACACGCACACACCACCTCGCCAGCGCTGCCGCGCCCGCCGCATATAAAAGGCGTTTTCGCTGCGCGCACAGTCTTTTCCTCGGCGGTGCTGTGAACGACGGATGGTGCGACTATTCAAGCGGAGCTCGGCGCGTTGGCATCGTCGGCGTCCTCGGTGGCTGCTACTTTATCAGCTCTTTTCAAGGCTCCATCTTGTTTCACCGGCAACTGTCATAAACAGCTCTTTTCAGGGCTTATCTTGTTTCACCGGCAAACGTCTTGTTTCATACCGTGTATAATGTTGTGACGCAGTACGGCTACAGTGCTCCCCTTCAAGTGAAACGTACCGGTGGCTTGATGATGCGGCCCGAGCGTGTTTGCTTACGCTCATCAGGTGGTGGCGTCTTGATCTTCGGTTGCGTTGGTATGGTGGTATGGTATGGTATGGTAACGTGTTTTTGACTTGGTACTGGTACGTTGGTATGGTATGGTATGGTAAAATGGTTTTGACTTGGTACTGGTAAGTTGGTAAAGGTATCTTCTAACACGTATGCAGGCTTCAATCGATCAATTGAGATATTGGTTTGACGATTCGGCATCTGGATAGTATATACTTTGCTTGATCGCTTGACAACTCGATAGGGGCCTTCATACGGTGGTTGAAGTGGTTTCTTTATTGCATCTACGCGTATAAACACATGACTGCAGTCTAGCAGGTCTTTGTGTACGAAAATGTGTTTATTATCGTGGCGTGCGGTAAATGTGCGTGGTTTATTTTGTTCGATGGTATTTCGCACTTTCTCGACGTAAGTATAGTTCACGGTGGGTATTGATGTACTTGTGTTGAAAAAGTCGCCCGGCAGCCGTAGGTTGTATCCATAGGTAAGTTCGGCTGCGCTAACTTCTGTGTCGGTGCGCAGGGCGGCTCGCAATCCAAGTAGTACCGTAGGTAGCTCGTCAATCCATGTACTTGTGTCAGATAGTTTTGCACGGAGTGCGGTTTTAAGTGTGCGATGCCATCGTTCGACAATTCCATTGCTCTGCGGGTGATATGGGGTGGTGCGAGTTTTATTAATTCCCATAATGTTCATTAAGCTATTGAACAGTTGACTTTCGAACTGTCGTCCTTGATCGCTAGTTAATGTAGTGGGGCATCCGAAGCGAGATATCCAATGCTTGTAGAAAACGTCCGCCACTGTCTCGGCGGAAATATCATCTGTAGGTATTGCTTCGGGCCATCTTGAGAATCGGTCGATCATTGTAATCAGGTAACGATGTCCATCACGCGTTGTAGGCAGTGGTCCAACGATATCGATGTGAATGTGTTGAAAACGAGCAGCAGGTGGATATGACGAGATTTTCGAGAAAGTATGTCGTTGTATTTTGCTTTTCTGACAGTTGATACAATTCTTCGTCCATTGTCCGATATCTTTGTTCATCGACGGCCAAAAGTATTTTTGCGATGTTAGCTTGCGAGTCGTGCGGGTGCCTGGATGACTTATGTTGTGAATAGTGTTGAATGCTTCGCGACGATATTCTTCAGGAATGTATGGGCGAATATACGGCGTCGATGTCTCGCAGTATAGCTTGATGTTGGTGTTTGGAATAATAATTTTCTTTAGCGATAAGTTGTGTTGTTGTAATAATTGTTGAATATTTGAATCTTTATCTTGTGCGTTGGCTATTTCTTCGTAGTTTATTGGCGAAGGACAGGATATTGTTTCTATGCGGCTGAGTGCGTCGGCGATAATGTTTTGTTTGCCGCTTACATGGCGTAGGTCTGTTGTGAATTCGCTAATAAATAGGAGTTGTCTCGTTCTTCGTGGTGTTTCGGTTGTTGAGTTTGATTTGTTCATGGCGAAGGTGAGTGGTTTATGATCGGTGAAAATGATGAGTTGTCTACCCTCGAACATTTTCCGAAAGTGTTTCACAGCCATGTAGATTGCCAGTAATTCTCTGTCATAGGTTGAGTATTTCATTTGCGCGTTGGAGAATTTCTTTGAAAAATAGCCGAGTGGTTGCCATTTCTCATTGACATATTGTTGTAGCACGGCGCCAGCTGACTTGTCGGACGCGTCGCAGAATAAAGCGTATGTGGCTCGATGGGATGGGTGAGCGAGTAAGGCGGCGTTTGCAATGCTCAACTTACACGCTTCGAATGCTTGTAATGCTTCTTCGTTCCACTCGATAATTGTCTTATCGCGTTTTTTGGTGTTGTGTAGATATGAATTCAATGGTGCTTGTATAGATGCGGCGTTTTTCACGTGGTCATGATAAAAATTTATCATGCCAAGGAAACGTCGTAGGTCTTCGATAGTCTTTGGCTTCGGGTAGTCCGTAATGACCTTGACCTTGTCTGCTGGCAGTTTTATTCCATCTTTTGATACGATGTAACCCAGAAATTTGACTTGAGATTGACCTAGGTCACATTTAATCGGATTGATTGTGATGCCATTCTCTTCGAATCTTCGTAGAACTGTTCTTAGGTGCTCTCGGTGTTCCAGTTCATTGCAGGATGCGACTAATACGTCATCGACGAACGGGAAAACGAAATCTAGGCCTCTCAGTACTTCATGTATGTATCTTTGGAATGTTTGGCCTGCGTTCTTCAATCCTGGGCACATGCGAGGGAATTCGAATAGGCCCATCGGTGTTATTAAGGCAGTCTTCTCAATATCCTCTTTCCGGACGTTAAGTTGCTGGTAAGCTCGGTTGAGGTCTAACGTGGAGAATACAGTCTTCCCGGATAGCTGGTAAGTGAAATCTTTGACTCGGGGTACTGGATATCGGTCGGGCTTCGTTATGGCGTTGAGACGTCGATAGTCACCACAAACTCTTATGTCTCCGTTTTTCTTTGGCACGACGTGTAGGGGCGAAGACCATGGACTTTTACTAGGCCTGCATAGTCCTTGTTCGATCATGTTTACAAATTCGCGTTTGACTATTTCATACCGGTGTGGCGGTATCGGTCGAGCACGGCAATGAACGGGTTGCCCTTCAGTTTCGATGTAGTGTTCCACGTTGATTTTGTTGTTCAGAGTCATTGATGTCAATCTTGTTGTTCCCGGAAACTCAGCAAGTATATCATGATACGATTTTTGAATATCGATACTACGGATTGTAGGGTAGTTCGTAGCTAGAGTTGGTGCATTGATCTTGAGACTGGTCACGCTGTCGATAAGTCTTTTGTTCTTCAGGTCTACGATTAGTTGATGGTGCTTGAGAAAATCAGCCCCTAGTATAGGCTTGGATACGTCAGCTACGATAAATTTCCACTTGTATGGACGGCGTAGGTTGAAGTCGAGTACAATCGTTTTTTCTCCATATGTCGATATAATAGTGTTGTTCGCTGCGTACAGTTTGAATGGTAACGGCGTTGAAATCTAGCCCTTACTTCGAGGTAAGACGGATATATTCGCTCCCGTGTCTACTAAGAACGATAGTCCCGTCTTCTTGTCGGTAACGAATAGGCGGTATGAGTTTTCGTGAACGCCGGAGTCCGCCGCTGCCAACGTTCTTTCTAGTTTTCCGAAGCTTCTCTCTTAAACGTGCATGGCGTAGTGCAGCGTCTTGCTTGAGCTCCGAAACGACGATGGTAGTAGCAAAACGGCGATGGTGATGCTTGACGTGTGCGAGAACGGGATTGCGACGAGTTGCGGTAACGTGACCGGTGACGAGTGCGGCGATAGTTGTCATTGTTGCTGCGCGTCTGCCTTGTTTTCAGCTCAGCGATCTCGAGCGATAACTTCCTTATTTCATTGATGAGAAATTGCGTGTCGGTTTGCGACGTTGAAGGTGGTACTGTTGGAGGTAGGCTAATAGCTGATACTTCCTGAGTCTGCTCCATCATCTTGTCGGCGAGTAGTGCGAGTTCTTCTAGGGCGGTTTTGGAACTAAATGATTCGCTAACGGCTAGTACGGACCGTATATGTGGTGGTAGGTGATTTGTCCACATAAGGCGTAAAGCTGAGTCTGGAACTTTGTCTCTGGCTAGATTTCTCATGCGCCGAAGTAACTGAGTGGGCTTTTGGTCGCCTAGCTCCATTTCCGATAGTAGCTTTTGAAATTGCCGGCTGTCGGATTCTTCATACGCGGAAATGAGGCGGTCCTTAATAGCAGTGTACTGGTTTTTCTCGGGTGGATTGTATAGTAAATCAGTGATTTGTTCTATATCTTGCTTTTCGAGCTGTGCGATCACCATTTGCGCTAGTTGTGCTTGTCCTTTCTTAAGTTCCGCGGTTGCAGCTTCAAAACTGATGAACCAGAGTCGTGGTCTATCTCTCCAAAACGGTGGAATTCGCATTGACAGCGAAATATTAGCCACTTCCGGGGAGGTTTTGGTGCTTGCGGTTGATGGCTTCTGTGTATCTTCCATAGTGTTTCTTTTTCGATCACCTCAGTGCGGTGTTTGTTTTGCTCCGTCGGGGTCACCACTTTGGAGGAGCTTGTGAGTTGGTAACAGAAACACTGTTCAAGATGGAATGGAATAATTTATTGTTACAGACGCTTATATTTATATAAAAATTACAAAACACAATTACCAATAGAAACGCTTAAAATTAATTATAAAATAAACACAAGGTACTTTAATAATTTTGTTGCGGGTATACACGCACACACCACCTCGCCAGCGCTGCCGCGCCCGCCGCATATAAAAGGCGTTTTCGCTGCGCGCACAGTCTTTTCCTCGGCGGTGCTGTGAACGACGGATGGTGCGACTATTCAAGCGGAGCTCGGCGCGTTGGCATCGTCGGCGTCCTCGGTGGCTGCTACTTTATCAGCTCTTTTCAAGGCTCCATCTTGTTTCACCGGCAACTGTCATAAACAGCTCTTTTCAGGGCTTATCTTGTTTCACCGGCAAACGTCTTGTTTCATACCGTGTATAATGTTGTGACGCAGTACGGCTACAGGGTCAAGTGCTTTGCCACTCAGCCACCGAGGCGTTCTATTATTATACATTCATTAATTATTACTTTATAATAATATTAGTATAGAAAATATGTCTATGACAAAACTATATTTTCACGATAACAGTAACGTTTGTATTGTTAGTATGACTTTTCCTGCTTAGTAATTTATTTATTAGCATTGCTGCTAATCTTAATTACGTAACTCAAAAAGTATTTGTTGATTGATGAATGGCATGCAACCATCCTTAAAATCACCAAACCATTAGCTCTAAACAAATTCTGTGACAACCTTGTACCGTGTCTTACGCAAACCTACCCATATTCTAATTACCATAATATTGAATTATGGTAATTAGGATTAACCATAAATTAATTACTCATGTTCTGTACAATTAATTTCCTTGTAAACAAAATTCATTCGCTTTTTACATTTAAAAAGCGAATGAATTTTGTTGTGACGCCCCATACTCTTTTCCACGTATATTCCTTCAACCGCTACACATCACAAGCTTAACGTCAATCACATGATTGAAAGCCTTTAGGGACTCCCTCACATTGGCATCTGAACAGGAAACATTCGCTTCCAAATAAATTCCGACATATCGGTTCATCAAACATATCATTACAATATATACACGATTATGAGTCGCGACGCGCCCGCGATTGGTTCGCGCGGCGGCGGCCGCATCAATCAAACGGCGCCGCGCCGCCTCGCTTATGAGCGCTACGAGCGCTTCGAGCATTATGACACAAAATAAGGAGACTATATCATTTCTATTTCTAATTTGATGAAGAAATATAAAAAAAATGGTTGTGTGAGAGTAGCCCCGGTTTTTTTTTATATTAACGGGTAAGCACAGTGCCTTGATCTCAATGATGTTATGTGATGATAAGGCCAATGATGGAAGCGCACTTCACCTTTAGCTAGTGAGGCACTGGCTATCTTATCCTGTAGGTGCCGGAACACAAAAATGCTCGAACATTGATGTTATAGCGACATATTTATATAACAAGCCCTACCACCAACAAAAAAAACAAAGGATTATGCCGAGTGGCGTGCACATGGAGAGGCTTATGTTCAGCAGTACACTAATGCAGGTTGATGATGATGATGGTGATGATGGTGAAAATTCGTAAGGCGTCGTATTTAACGAGCGCATAACTTATAAAAGTGAAGAGACTTGGAATTTAGTTGGTGAACTAGACTCCGAACAAAGAATTAGTAAGCGCTAAATCCAATTTCATTCACGTTCATAAAAAGTTAAAGTTGTTTTTGCCATTGAAGTGAAACAACTTTTACGGATCTACTCGCGTTTATTTTACACATAACTTTTTAATGTTTATCCTGACGGTTCGAACCCTTTGCAGGGTCCATCGTCACAAGGAGACTGAGGTGTTGGTCGTCTCATAATTAGTTAGTAGCTTGTATACCCTCATTTAAATTTAATCAGGTGCGTTCCGTTTTACGCAGAAAGAGCTTAAAGTATCTTTTGGTCTGGCAGTATGGTGTTGGGGCTGGGATTTAATATTTTGTATGATGGAATCCCAGGCTGGTGGTAGATTCCAACCTATTGAAATTAGGATGTTTTTTAATTTCAATAACCTCGCGTATCATCCTAGGGATGAATCGTGATAAGGATGAATAGGGATGAATGTTTTTGCCAGTTATTCTAGAAACAAGTGTTTCTAAGAAGGTTGATTTTTAACGATCACTATTATTCAGTGTTATTAGCATTATTAAAGTAAATTATTCTTAGCTCTTTAAATTTTATATTCCTAAAACGTATGAAGTCGAGCACCGATTTATTCATAGGAGCTCATCTTGTGACTAAAATGTTGCAGGAACTAGTATTCCAGACGGTAATCCTTTCAAAGGATGAAATTATTGGAGGAAATACGTTGAATATCGAAACAAAATTGTGAGACGACGCGGAGCTTCGCAGCCTTATTTCCGAGTCACACGAACTGGCTTGTAGCACAATAAAAGGAGATCCCAGAAGGTAAGCTTATACATACAGCAACGCACAATTAGACCTTCTCAAAGACACAGACAAATGCGTGTGGAAATAAGTCGCCTGCACTGGCTTGAATATTATTATTAATGTGTACAAAATTGTACAACATTTGTATATTATACTAGCTGACCCGGCGAACTTCGTACCGCTTTGACAGTTTCTATGACAACAAAACAAACAAATCGTTAAATTTTTACGCGTGAAAGCGTATCAAACAAAAAAAATATATACTCACTTTTTTATTAAAAAAAAGTATCCCATATCCTTTCCAATACCTTTGAGAATATGTGTACAAAGTTTTATGATGATCGGTTGAGTAGTTTCTGCGTGAAAGCGTAACAAACAAACTCACATTCACATTTATAATAATAATACGAGTCATGGTAGATCTCCCTTGAGAAATTCTCATTTTGTTTGCCTCCAAACGCTGCCTTCGCTCTTCTTCAGTCTCATTGTTTCGAAGATTGTGAACTCGACTTGCATTACGCGTACGCCGACCGATATTTTGACGCCTCACAGGTGGCATTTTCTTTAAATCAATAACAGTATATAACACTACGATAAACCTTCAAACACACGAAACACCGATACCTATTACTTTTTGTAAAAGAAGCGGTAATTCTATTTGATTGATATTATGATATGACGTACCATGTCATATGTCGTATTGTCCGTTTGAAGTTGTCAAATGCTGGCTGAAGAACTGTACGTCATTCTGTCACATTAACTCACTCACTTTTCATATCATGATACCTATTTTTTTTAAATATATTTAAGTAAAAATATCTTTTTTTCTTTTAATTTTCTTCTGTACACACCTTGTCACGTCAATAACAAACACAAAAAAAAAAGAATTATCCAATTTTGTGCAGTCGATCGGAAGTAATGCGCGTACATACATTTCAGTGATTCATTTTTATTTATAGTTATACAAAACCGCGGCGGCATTGATAATGTTCAATATGGCAGTTCAGTGGAATTTTTTAAAGGTTCGAAAATGTCCGCCGAGGTCGGACGATGCGAGTTGCTTTTCCGCGACCCAACGACAGTAAGCCTTCTGAGTTTGTTGCCAGCTCTTCTCGGTCGAAGGTTCTCCCAAAATCCGAAGTGGTGGTAGATTTAGTAGTTTAATCTAAACGTCCGGCCATAAGTTTTGTTACAAATGAAAATGTAATTTCTTTTTTAGGAAGTACTAAAACTTATATGTACATATTTATTAAAGACTCAGCAAAAAATAAAAACAATATTCTATTCAAAATGGCCACCTTTGGCTTTTATACAGGCCTTTAATCTGTCTGGCGACGAATCTATGGATTTACGCACTGTTTCCATGGGAAATTTCGCCACTGCTTGCTCCAGAGATTTTTTTAAAGACTCAATGTCGCCGCCTCGTTTAGAGCAAGCCATGTCCTCTAAAACTGACCATAATTTGTAGTCTAAAGGGTTGAGATTTGGGCTAGATGAGGGCCAGCCTTTAACTCCTATAAAGTCCGGAACGTTTGTGTCAAGCCAGGCTTGGGTAGTTCGTGCCTTGTGACCAGGTGCAGTCTTGCTGGAAAGTCCACGGTACATTTTTAAAAAGTGTATTGCTGAGACGTTTTACAACATGATCCAAGACTATCTCTTGATACACTTTGGCTGAAGTTTTCACTCCTTTTTCACATTAATGTAGCTTTGTGACGCCTTGATAAGACACGCCCACCCGACGCAGGATGATGACCACGTTGTACCTTTTCGACCACATGAGCAGCTTCTTTAGAACTGAGAGCGTACACTTTATCATTTTGCTTATTGTAGTGCTCTTCAATCATGAAATTTTTTTCATCGGTAAAGAGGATATTTTTGTACCCTTCACCTGCGTATCGCGACAGAAGGCGTTTTGATCGATCCACTCTCTTTAATTGTAAAGATTGATTTAGGGTATATCCTGTATATCGACGACAAGCACCGAGCTTCAGGTCTTGTTTTATTATACGCGACAGAGCCCTAACGGGAATCTTCATTTCTCGCGATAAGATTTTTTGCTTTCTAATGGGGTTTCGACGAATTCTGGCTTTAATAGCATTAGCAGCCTTTGTAGTTCTAACAGCACGCGGCCGTCCCGATCTTTTATGGACTTCGACAGAGGAATTGTTATTGTATCTGTTGATAGTACGATATACGAACATACGGGTGATACCAAGCTTTTGAAGTGTCTGGAATATGACCGACGGCTCCATACCCACTTCGTGTAAGGCGATCACTGCAATCCTATTTTCTTTAACACCCCATTCCATATTGAAATTTAATAATGAACACGACAAAATATGTGAAATGGTGCTAAATCGAAAGAAGTTTTTAATATAATAAACGCGTTCCAAATTCAAAATAATTAAAAAGTTGAAAAAAAAGAAAAGTTTTTATGTAACAGTATTTATGGCCAGACTAGTTGTTTTTTTACGTCAATAAGTGCCTATGAAGGCTTATGTTGAAAAAATAATTTTACTTTGACTTTGACAGAATTCCGGACCATCTCAAACCAGTCCGAGCGCAGCTGTTGTGAGATTCCGTGTCCGTGTGAGAGTCTATGTGTGCGTTGGTCGAGCACGTTTGTTTGAAGCTCACCTTCTACAGTCTCATTATTTAGTGCTTGTGGTTTGCGCTGTGCAAACGTGGCGGGTTGTGGCTTGCATAAACGGGGAATGTCTGCCTTTGATCATGGAGTGGAGCACAAATAGGAGAACTCGAACGCTTCGAGTGACTTTTATGTTCGCTGAAAGTTTTAGTTTTAATTTTTGGGATGTGATAAGACACCTACTTGTTGAGTTTAGCTAGAATGTTTGCAGCATTTCGAATTATCCTTAAACTGTGGTTGAAAAGTGATAGGCGACCCGTTTGGTGACATCGACGAACTGAGTTCGAATCCAACAAATGATTGAAAAACGAAAAGTTTGGTCCTGATGTCTCTAGTAACTGTTAGGAAGTTTCACTGAATTCAGCATGTTTGCATTGTGTCCAATTGCAACAGCGTTAGCAGCAGAGAGGCTATATTAACTCCATCATTCTTTGGAATGTAATTTGGCTGTCTTATACTTTGCAAAGTTTTACGGTTTTTCATAGATCGGTGATCAAGTACTGAAAAGATATGATACATTGATATTTGAGGATTGATGAGAAAACACGGGAATTATGCTTGGATGCATTATCTTAGTGTTGATGAAGTCATCATGAAATTTAAGTAAGTACTTATGATGGAAATGCACGTGGTAGCTTGGCTTGGCCTGTTACGGTTATTGTGCAAGTCACAAATGAAAAATGTAAATAAAAACTAGATCTGTGGTGCGGATTGGTGATTACGACATCTGCGATGTGCCGACCTGTTTGTGAATTTATTGATAAATAGTTTTTCACTAGTGTACATCTATATATTAATACGTGAAGCAAAAACTTTGTACCCATTTTTACGAAAATTGCGCGGACGGAGAAGTATGAAATTTCGCACACTTATAGTTTATATAGAGAAGAATTGCAGAATGTTAATATTTTTTTAAAATCATGCATAAAAAATATATTAAATCAATAAAACAAACATTACACACACTACCATGTATTTGACACACACGCATATGTATTTGACACAGTCTGACACACACGCGTATATACTCTTTTCAAAAATTTCAAAAATGGAAGAGGAGCGGCCGCAATCTGTCAATGCCAATCTAAACTCACATGCTATGTTTTTTAATTATTCATTGCTTAGGATACAATCCGTGCAGCCTTAATAAAATTATGTTCGAATTTCGACCACTGGGCTACCACTAGTAAGTATCTAAAATTTGATCAATTAATGTTTTGCGCGAAAGACAGTCCGAATATTTAGGGTAAAAGGCTAGGCCACCAAAGACTACACTACCAAAGAGTACCGCATTTTTGCTAATTGAATAATATGAAATCCGTTAGCAACTACTTGCCTCTGACATAGCGTGTGAATGAAGTCAAAATGGTACTACTATTTATTAATCCCAGGATTGTGATTGCGGTTACTTACTCTTCTGTAGTGCGTACTCTTTGGTGGCTTTACGTAGGTGGATATCGACCGCTACGAATACGTATAGTAAGAAATATATGTATGAACGTAAGTATAAATTCCACATGGAATACTCACTCCAGCAAATTGCAGTATAACAGTGAAGAAATAACGCAAATGGCCCTGTTTCCGAAACAACTAAAGTTTTCCATTAAAGTGGTGGATTCGCGCCGTTCCACCACGCGTGGTGACCTCGTTGGGCACGATACCGACGAATCAGCTCTAAATGCAAAGCAGCCGATACGTATGCACGTCCCGCCATTATTGCTGAAGGTCGGGAGGCGATTGTTTCTTTGGAATTAGCGACAACGCTTGTCGGATTTATGTTGATTGCGTGCGGTCTACGGGGAGATGCTTGGAGACATGCGGGTAACTTGCTTGCCACTTTGTTGGTATCCTCTTAACGACCTTGAGACATAAGAGACGACCTCCATAGCCGAGTGGTTTGCCGGACCTTGAACGGCGCTAACTCTGAGGTCCCGTGTTTGATTCCCGGTCGGGTCTGGGTGGTAGTGATGGTACCGTCATTGTTTCTGATTTCAATAAAACGAGTGCTATAGCTACTTACCTTGGCATTGGGATCAGAAAAATGTATGTGATGTTCATGTTTATCTCTTTAATGTGTAGAGCGTCCTAAACACATGGTTTAGAAGGCAAAACTGTTGTTTCAATATTCTTTCTTACTTAAATGGGTTAGTGTACGAGTATACGAGCTAACAACGTATTTTAGTACTTTAGTTTAGTTGCTTTAGTTTATTTAACAATAAGCTAGTAAAACAGCCGTGATTCAATCATTTAAGCATTGTATTAAAATTAATTACTAAGTTTTTGCAATGTATGTAGGCAAATGATCATTCAGTAAATACCTAACTATCTATCTTGTTGTAATTAAATTAATTAACTATCAAAACTCTGAAACCACTTTATTATTTAAGGGCTCTTAAAGTTTTGATTAGGTATACACCTACATACATTATGTAAAGTACGCTTAATAATTAAGTATCCTAATATTGAAAGCGGAAGAAATGAACAAGTGAAGAATAGCATTAGAAAAGGAGATGCAAAAGACAAATGCATTTCTCAGATATCTTGTATTTCCATTGTAAAAGTCAAACAGAGGTAAAGTGGTGTTCATATATAAAATACGGAAACGGGATACGTGTTGCGGCGCGGGCGCGGGCGCGGGCGCGGTCGTTAGCGAGTTACGGACGCGCTCGAATTAAAAGTGAACTGTTCTGTTGCCGTCGAAAAACGAGTGAACACGGTCATTCCGACGAGCACTTTGTCCGGACTTCGTATCGGCGCAGCTGGGGCACAGCGAAGCAACCACAGCAGGCTATGTTGGTAGCACTAACCGTACTTTTTTTTTGTCGACGTGCGGCCATCTGTTGCTTTGCCTTCAACACTTTTTAAAGACATCAAAAGTTTGGTAGGTAGTTGTTATTTGTTAATTCATGGTATACTAATAAAAAGAAATTGATGAATTTTGATAAAATTATCTAAATACTAATATTATAAAGCTGAAGAGTTAGTTCGTTTGTTTGTTTGGTTGAACGCGCTAATCTCAGGAACTACTGGTCCGAATTGAAAAAATATTTTTGTGGTTAATAGTCCGTTTATTGAGGAAGGCTATAGGTATATTACATCACGCTATGACTAATAGGAGCAGCAAATGAAAAATGTTGCTAAAACGTAAATAACGCGGATGAAACCGCGGGGCACAGCTAGTGTATTATTAAACTAACATAGCTTTATGTATTTTTCTTTTTAAATATTTAAATTACTAACAAGTTTTTGGATATCTGTTCTTTTTTGTTGATGGCTACGTGCGGTTAGCACATTTAGCCAGTGTCAAGGTTATTTTTTTACAAGTTAAATAAATAGATAATATTTTTTTTGGTTATTATAACGATGATGAATGATGATGAAAATGAATGAAATGATGATGAACCTCTTGAGTATCTCAGTAAAGATACTATGTGGCTTTACTCTACTAAGACCTTACGCCGATTTCTTGTAATTGTTAATGTAGCTCATTCGAGAGATTTAAAAAAATGTTTGGTCACTTCTTTATTTATATATTATCATATCACTTTTGCTCGTCAACCGTGTCAAAGAGTTTTAAATAAATCCTTTTTGATGATAGGTAGGACTACACTAGAAAATCTGAGACTGCAGCTATTAAAAAACTTTGACTATTCTAGAAAACTCTAAAGCAATGAAATCGGCTTAAGGCGAAGGGTTAAGGCACACTAGCGCCACCAATTGATAATTTGACAATTACTAACGGTCCGGATCTTTTTAAGCATTGCGTACCGTCCGACAACAGGAAAGCATCCATAGTATTTATTTAATAATTGTGCACTACTTTTTGTTACGTGGTTTGTTCACAAAACGGGCTACCGCATTTATTCACAAACAATAGCCACTGTTGGTGTTAGCGAATGAATACAAAAACAAACCTAAAAGTAGTGCACAATTATTAAATAATAGATGTTTGCCTAGTTTCGGATGGTCCGCAATGTTTGAAAAAAATCCAGTTTAGCAGTTATCAAATTAAATCCATTAGCGGCGCTAGTGTTACCCTTCGCCTCAAGGTTTAAAGTTACTATATTTCCAACTATATAGTACCAAAAAAGCGTGTTTCGGATTCTTTTCTTGGGTTTTTCACCAACCCGCATTTGGCAAGCGTAGTGATTAAGCCATTACCCGTCAATACCAAGACTTGATTTCAATAGTGGAGGTCTTTACCCAGCAGTAGGACAGTCATAAGCTATTTACTTTACTTTAGTATGAGTACGCCTGAAACGCCAGCACGAAATGGGCCGGCTCGCCCGGCGTAATACCACCCTCTCACAGAATGTCGGCGTGAAACAATAGCACTCGTTGCTGTTGTGTTTCGAAGTGAGTTCTGGTGAGTGAAAGTACCGGAGGCCCATCTCTCACCCCTCCCCCCTCCCAATTCCTACTTCCTCCTTAAGATCCAACTCCTTCCTCAAGGCCGGCAATGCACCTGCGATATCTGTACAATTTATGTGATACTGTCCGCCTTCACTGTGCGTTCGCTGTACTTTCATCTCGAGTTCGTTTAGTATTTAAATTTCAAGAGCGTTTACTCAAACGACGGAGGAGGGCTGTTCCACTGGGAACTTGCACAACTATTAAAAAGTTTGCTGGAATTATAACTTGCTTGCGGAACTCGCTGATATCTTAATGTTTTATGCTGTCGCGGGGTACAGGAACGTTAATTATTTAACACTTGGTCTTGGCAACTGGGTACCAAGTATTGAATTAGACACTAAAATTTTGCTTACAAATTTGTATATATATAGAATATAGAATAGAATAGAGCGCATATAGAAGTGCTGTATATACATTTACATACATATCGATATTATTTATAACAATATCGTTGGACGTACTGCTTCTGCAAGTGTATATTTTTTTTTTCAATGACAAAAAAATAAAGAAAAGAAATGATAAAATATTTATTTAATTAAGGAACACAAAATGCACTTTCGGACATCCGGACACACATTTAATAAAAAAAAGACTAATATTAAAGTAACCAATGTAGCCCAGTCGATATCACCTCGGGCTTCGGCGTTTCTATATTTTTTTATAAATATTGTCTATGATTATAGTTATATTAGATACTTTAGGTACCTAATATAACTATAATTGGCCACGCGGGCCACTGGAAGTTCTATTTTGAATAAAACCTCGATAGCCTTTTTAATTGCTTTTATTAAAGCTACAAGTATTGCAAAACAAAATAGTATTTAAATTTGGACAATGTAAGTATATTTTAAGCAATTAGTTAAGGACGTTATATAAATTCAGGTAGTCAAGGGCTATAGCAAGTAAGTGGTCGGATGCGAAGTGTAGTCCGTTGGATGGCCGCTCTCTTGACGTCACAACCGGTCACCGCGACGTTTCATTTTACGTGGCGCAGACATAATTCCCCCTCCTTGAAGACTGAAGTCTTCAAGCATCTTGCTCTTCAGCGGTAGGCAAGGGACAAATTCGTGTGAGGGCCCTGCGAATGCGACCTCTTGCAGTGTCTATGTCCGCCACTCGAGAAATGCCATCAGTGCCAGGAAACAGGCTTGCGACGCGACCCATTCGCCAGTTTAGAGGTGCAGTGTTGTCCTCACTAATTAGCACCAGATCACCAATGTTCAGCGTTGCGTGGTTAGTACGCCATTTTGAGCGTTGTTGCAGCTCACTGATGTACTCCTTTTGCCAACGAATCCAAAAATGCTGGCGAATCTGCTCAAGCCGCGCGTGTCGACGAAGTGAGTTTGGGTTGGCGTCCTCCAAGGCAGGCGACGGCAGCGCAGTCAACGGCCGGCCAATAAGGAAGTGCCCTGGAGAGAGAGATAGGAAATCGTGATTGTGAGGACAAGGGGATAATGGGCACAGGGGGCGGCTGTTGAGGATAGCTTCCACCTGTGCAAAGAGTGTGGACAACTCTTCAAAAGTTAGGTTAGTATTGCCCATACACTTTCTGATTATTGTTTTAGAGGATCGGATTCCTGCTGACTCCCATAGTCCACCAAAATGAGGAGCGTAAGGAGGTATAAAACAAAACCTTATTTTTTCGTTGGCGGCAAAATCAGTAAAATAACTAGAATTAAATTTAATGAAATGTCCAATTTCTTTGGCCGCTGCGACAAAATTGCGACCATTGTCGCAAAAGATTTCCAATGGTTTACCCCGACGGGCAATAAACCTGCGTAGTGACAAAATAAATGCATCCTTAGATAGCTCGCTGACTGCTTCGAGATGAACGCATTTAGTTCGAAAACAAATAAATAAACACAAGTAACATTTCAAGGTTTTAGCACCCCTGCCCTTTCTGTCTAAAATTGAAAATGGTCCAGCAAAATCCATGCCCACTGTTTGAAATGGGAATCCCGGGTTAATACGCTGAGCGGGTAGGTTGCCCATCTTAGGAGCGAGCGTGTGACCTTGAAGGCGCCTGCACGTGAAACAGTTGCGAAAGGTGCGTCGAGCTAGTTCTCGACCGCCGATTGGCCACAAATATTGTCTAATTGAATATAACAATAGTTGAGGCCCTGCGTGCATTTGTTTTATGTGTTCGTGACGAAAAATTAGTTTGGCTAAATGATGTTTAGAGTCCAGTATGATAGGATTCTTTATCTCAGAACTGTAAGTGGATAAGTTGAGTCTACCACCTACTCTTAAAATATCTTGTTCGTCTAAGAATGGATCTAAAGGCAGAAGCTTGCTTTTTTGGTTTAATTGTTTTGATTTTTTAAATGTATATATTTCATCATTGTACGATTCCTTTTGTGATAATTTAATTAGTTGTAAATAGGCATAATTTAATTCACTAGTTGTTAAGTTTCCTGTAAATATAGAATTAGGGTTTTTTTTATTGTGTATATATCTTAGAACGTAAGCTAATCCACGTAACAATCTTGTATAGTTTGAGGCATTTACAAATTTTAAAATAGGTTCCAGTAAAGTAATTGTGTGTGATTTTAATTCAGGTAGTTCACCCTCAGTTTGTGTCTGTAGTGTAGGCCAGTCTTTTTCGCAATTTTGCAAAAAAGATGGGCCCAACCACCATAAATCTAAGCTAAGCATTTGGCTAGGATCAACACCCCTAGAAATAGAATCAGCGGGGTTGCACTGAGTTGGTACATGACGCCATGAAGACACCTGAGTGATCTCACCAATTTCAGCGACACGGTTGGCTACGAACGTTTTTAGATTACTAGGCGGGCTGCGTAACCAACCTAGCACTACAGTGGAGTCACACCAGTGAATAAAATGGCTGATCTTTAAGCGCAGAGACTCTTTTATAGACTGGCATAGGCGCGCAGCTAACAATGCGCCACATAGTTCGAGCCGAGGGATCGTAGTAGGTTTAATAGGTGCTACCTTTGATTTAGCGCAAAGTAAATTGACGCTGACCCTGCCTTGACTGTCAGTGGAGCGGAGATACACGCATGCTCCATAGGCTGACATAGAAGCGTCACTAAACGAGTGAAGCTCAATGGAGATGGGCGCGTCACATACAGTATGCCTCGGAATTGAAATAAGTTTTAGATTGTGAACATTAGCTTGATATCTTTCCCATTGTTTACATAGCTCACTAGGCACAGCCTCGTCCCAGTCCAATTTTCGGATCCATAATTGTTGAATCAACATTTTGGGGAGAACTGTGCAGGGACTTAACAACCCCAAAGGGTCAAATATTTTTAGCGAACTGGAAAGTATAGTTCTCTTTGTAATGACTGTTGGCTTATCTGGGAGCCTTATAGAAAAATGTATGTTGTCACTAGTAGGATTCCACCCCAAACCCAGCGTGCTGGTGGAATCGCTAAGGCTTAAATCGCCCTGCAAATCGATTTGAGTTGATTTAAATATTGAAGGTAAATTAGACCTAAATTTTCGTAGTGGAAAACAACCCAAGCCTAATGTTTTGGTTACCGATTCCATAATGTGTACAAGCTGTTCCTCCGTCTGACTTCCAGTCAGTAAATCGTCGACCATAAAATCATGCTGGATGATGGTTCTCACTAGCTCATCCGAACATTCTTCACCTAATTGCCAAAGACATCTGGTACTCAAATAACTGGAACTTGCGAAACCGTAAGTTACAGTATTGAGCCGCAACGTTTTGATCGGCAAAGATTCATCCTCTCTCCACAATATGAGCTGAAGGTTTCTGTCATGCTCGTGACACAGTACGTTTCTGTACATTTTACTGACGTCTGCCGTGAGTACGTACTTGTATTGACGAAACCTCAGAAGGATGGAGAAGATGGAATCTTGTATGTTTGGCCCTATCATTTGAAGGTCATTGATCGAAATACCGGACGTAGTCGGAGCTGAACCGTCAAACACAACGCGTAAGTTTGTGGATTCGCTATCAGGTCGCAAAACAGCGTGATGGCACAAAAAATAACTGGGTTCCGGGATGCGAATCGCAGACTCAGAACAGTGCCCTAGCTCCTGATATTCTTTTATGAAATCAGTATAAGCTTGTTTCAATAGGGGTTGATTTTTAAAGCGTCTCTCTAAACCACGAAAGCGCTTTACAGCAAGCTTGTAAGAATCACCCAGGCAATCAGGTGAATCCTTCAACGGCAGTCTGACACAAAACTGCCCGTTAGATAGACGAGTGGTGTGCTTGTTAAAATGTTCAACACATGCCTTCTCACTTTCGCTTAGTAATAGTCTTTTGGGTAGTTCTTCCAACTCCCAAAAGCGCGAAATCTGCTTTTCTAAGCTGTCACCCGATTGTGGTGAAGCACTTGATGAAAAATTGCAATGTAATTTTCTAGGTTCACAACTACTCAAGACAATAGGACCGGTCACTACCCAGCCTAATTGTGAACTACGTAAAAATGGTTTGTTTACGCCTAATGATTGCTGTTTATTGCCAACAATGTCCCAAAACAGGTCTGCGCCTATTAAAAGTTCGATAGGGGATGACTTGTAAAACAATGGGTCAGCTAATTTAATGTTGCTAGGGATATTGAACTTGTGTAACCCAACAAAAATTTTAGGGAGGTCTCCTGTGAGCTCCGGTAACACACAACACGAAAGTGTAACATTAAAATCAGTCTGCAATGAATTTAATTGAATGACGCAACGCTTTTTAATATAGTTACAATCTGTGTTCCCAATACCTACCACCTTTATAGGGATGGTTGGCAAACAATCGAGCCCTAAACGCTGTTGCACAGATTGAGAAATAAAACTAGTTTGACTACCGCAGTCTAACAGCGCGCGAATAGTTTCCGACTTGCGCGTCGAAGGATTGACAACATCGATCAATGCAGTGGCTAAATAAACTTGACTCGTAGGCTCACTGCAAAAATTAACATTAACATCTGTTTGTGCGGATGACACATTATTATTTTCGGGCAAAGAAGAAACGACCTTATGGCAAAGAGTGTTGTGTCGCTTCTTGCACTCGCGGCACGGGCCCAGCTTGCATGAGAACCTATTATGGCCGGGGCGCAAACAATTCAAACACAATTTAAGATTGATAACTTCTTTTATGCGTTGCTCAGGTGATTTAGATAAAAATGTAGGACAGTCGTAAATACGATGAGCTTGTTTGCAAACAACACAATTAGACGATTGATTAAAATTAGTCGTGTGCGATTTATTGGTATCTAATTGAGCAGTATAGGAGAACGACTTAGAATGAAAGTCTTTCGTTTTGTGCGAATTGCTTATACTGGAGATTGGCGTGCGCTTGTGTTTATCTAACTTATTATTGTTTATGGTTTCTAAAACATCCGCACGATTTTTTAGAAACTGATTGAACTGTTCAAGTGTCGGCATGTCTTCAAGCAAATTACGATACTCTTCCCATTTCAAACTAGTATGAGCATCTAGTTTTGAAGAAACCATGTGAATTATTAGAGTGTCCCATTTATCTGTAGGCTGCCCTAAACTAGACAAGGCTCGTAAATTTTTTCCTACATGGTCGATTAAAGACCTCAAAGACCTTTCAGACTCCCGCGAAATAGGTTCAATATTGAACAGCGAATTGAGATGATTATTTATGAGCTGTCTTTTATTGTTGTATCGCTCGCATAGCAAGCTCCATGCTTTGTTGTAATTGGCGTCTGACATCTCGAGATTGCTAATAACACGGGAAGCATCACCCTCTAGATATGACGATAAATAATGGAACTTGTGAATATTTTGAATGCGTTCGTTGTTGTGGACAAGTGAAATAAACATGTCTCGAAACTCAAGCCACCGATAGAAGGATCCATCGAATTTAGCGATCTGAATTTGCGGTAACTTGAAACCAACGCTTTGAGACTCAGAACACTGATGGAAGCTGCTACATTGACTATCAGCCCTGCCTGTTTTGTTTGGAACGTGCACATTGGAAATCTCTTGCGCAGTGGCAATGCATATTGACAACTCAGTCTCAATATTGTCGCGTTCCGTTAATTCGACTTCCAAACCAGAAGGGTTTAGAACCTCGATTTGACTTTGAACGGTTTCAAATATAGATGATAATGACTCAATACGCGACAATTTAATATTTAACTCGTTCACTTGTATAGAATTAAGAAGAGATATCTTTGAAAGCGAGTCTAAATAATTTTTAAACTTAGTGATACGTCCCTTAATTGAACTACGTTTAGTTGTAAGTTCCTTTAAACTACATTCAGCCATTGTAAATCAAAATATTTATATTTGCAACCTCAAAAACAATAACTTAATGCGCACCAAAGAAATGATGAACAGCTGATCATGCGCCGATTATGTAATAATCAAATAGCTTACGCTCCTCCTTCGTGAGATACCGTTACTGTGTCCGCAGCTGGGGACGAGCAGGGATCGGGTCACTAGGCGAGGGCGCTCGGGCGCAGGCGGCCGCACGTCACTCTCCAAGCTGAAATAGTCGGCCAAATAATTTGAACAAAGCGAAACAGTACTTTATGCCAAAATAAGTGATAATAGACGTTAACTAGAGTTGTGATTATGGGCAATACTTTTGATAGGCCGTAGTGGAAAGCTTAAGCAGCTTAGCAGCATTGATTTTAAAATGGACAGTGAATTTTATGGTTATTATTATTGTGGGCACAACCCAAAGCGATAGATTAAGTTGGATGAAGCGTAGTGCGTAATTAACGAGGTTGGTACGGTGATTTTTTCAATATAGCTGGTCTTTAACGTTAGCAGAGAAGTGATTTGCAACTTAATATAATGATATATAATGATATGTTGCGAGTTTTAATTTGTAGCAATATAAAATAGAAATAATGCAAAATATGTAGCAATGTATGATGGTGATTTGCATTGATTTGCTATTAAGATTGAAATGATCACGCAAAATATAGAAATATAACGAAATCAATGCAAAGCAGCGTGACACGTGCACACGTCACGCTTTGCCCTTGACTAACCTTAAGCACTATAGGCGCGCTTAAAACACAGATCTTTGCACTAGATTTAGCTAGAATGGATGTAGATGGGAATCAATAGAATGGAAGATAGTGGAATAGCGAGATTGATGAAGGATAGGACACTTAGCTTATTGGCCTGGTCGCGATGCGGGCGGCTGACCGACGACGTGGGCGGTGTCTTCAACTCGTTCCTGGGCTTGATTCTTGGACTCGATGGGCTGCCGGTGGGGACTCGATGGCTGCACTGCGTGGCTGGGCCACGGAGTTCCGGCGATGTTTCGGAGGCTTGACCTGGCGGACGGCTGCGGCGCTGGGGGCTGACCGGCTGTAGCTCAGGCGCTCCGTAGAAATAATCTAGGGACTTAGCTAGCACGCTAAGTCCTGTCACGGTCGCCACTTTATGGCCACGCGGGCCACTGGAAGTTCTATTTTGAATAAAACCTCGATAGCCTTTTTAATTGCTTTTATTAAAGCTACAAGTATTGCAAAACAAAATAGTATTTAAATTTGGACAATGTAAGTATATTTTAAGCAATTAGTTAAGGACGTTATATAAATTCAGGTAGTCAAGGGCTATAGCAAGTAAGTGGTCGGATGCGAAGTGTAGTCCGTTGGATGGCCGCTCTCTTGACGTCACAACCGGTCACCGCGACGTTTCATTTTACGTGGCGCAGACAATAATCTTTATGTACTTACCTATGACATTGACGTTTTGTATAAAGATTTCTTATAACATTAAATTTTTTATACTTACTAACGTTTTTTTCAATTTTCTTCGCATCTATTTAGGTAGGTTAACACTATAAAAAATGTAGGGCATTAGTTTGTTTTACTAGCTAAATAAAGCAGCCTTTAGAAAGAAAAAAAACAAGTCCCTTCAAAGCTACAATGAAACAAAAGGTCAATTCCGCCAACAAAAAAAAAGTCAATTAAAAAAAATGGGCCATAAAGACACAACACAAATCATTGTTATTACTGAAGCATAAGTAACAAAGTCTTCATTAAATGTGTATAATAATAACAACCAATTTTAACTTTTCCACTTATTACTGAGTAAGAAAAAAACGTCAAATTCGTAGGTAAAAACCCAATATATAATTTACGCAAATTTTGTTGCGAACAAATTACAATTTGACAAAGAATTGTAAAAAATTATAAATTTACAAATTATTTTATTTATGAGCCACAATAGCATCGTTAATAATGCACCGGACCCGGCATGTCATGAGGTGCGGGCTCGAATCCCGCTTGTGGAAATTTTTCAACATTTGTCTTTTGTCGAATATTATCTAGTGCACCAATCACTATTTTTGTAAGTAACAAAAACATGCGTCTCGTTTTTCTGCAATAACATTGTAATAATACCTGATTTAAGAGCTCATTTTGGTATTGAATTGGATTCGGCACTGCACCTATTAATCTAACTAAACATACAAATAACAAATCTTCATCTAACAAATCTACTTTTAATAATAACAGAAAAATTGAACGCAAAATAAGCATGGCGGTATGCATTGTGGAGTCATAAATCACGTAAATATTAAATCCATTATTGTTTATAAGTACACAAATCTTTTACACGGTATGTGGTGCAAAAGGTTCGATAACTCAAACGTAATATTATTATTTGGTTGATAAAGGCACGAGCATTATGTATACACTTAAAAAGGTCAGGCTACTTTGACTCTTATTCCATTGCATTAAGAGTTACATTTTTTACCATGTTAATACTCGTGACTGTACAACTAATTAGTTGGAAACAGTACTTACAAACTTACTTAAAAATAATCGCTTAACCAACCGCCCTGATTCCGAAAAGCCGTTCGGTCATGGTTTGATTTTCAGTACTCTTTTAAAATGCTAATTGGACAGTCGATCGCTTAACCTAAACATTAGCATACAGAAATGTATTGACATTGTTATGTATAGAGTAAGTGAGCATGTTTGTATGAAAATAACGGGGTTGGCGGTTAGATGTGCCTTTGAGTGTAGATTTATTGCGTCATGAGGAAGACCTCGATGGCGCAGTGGTTAGTGCGCCCGGTCTGCGGTTTTTGAGGTTAAGCAACTTTCGCTAAGTTTCGCCAGTCATCGGATGGGTGATCAAAAATGTATCATATCGAGCCCCTACGCGCTTCGGAAGGCACGTAAAGCCGTTGGTCCCGGCTGCATTAGCAGTCGTTATCAACTACCAACCCGCACTGGGCCCGCAACTCGCGATGGAATCGTTGCCACAGTAAATCAGTAACACCGAAGATTAAGCATAAGTAGCTGTTAGTTTTTCATGAATAAATAAAATTAAACCTCTCCGTGCGCATAGTCCATGTGGAAAGACACGAGCCATCATTTTTATTATGAAACCATAAGTGATTACCCATCAAACGTAATAGAGTGTCCTCTTCCCTCCTTATACATAACTGCCTTCCAAATGTTCTTATTGGGTATTTCCGTAAGTTATCTCGTTACCTCGGCGCGGGCGGCCATTAAGGACGCTTCAGATAAAAACGCGTTGGAGCCCGCCGCGGCCGGCTAAAGCTACGCCCAAAAGGAGGCGGGTGGCGGAACGGACGCGACGCGGTTCGCCCGCGCGTTTAATTCACACTAGCGCGGTACCGGTAGAAATTTTTTGATGCAGTCAACAATAAACTATATTGTTCGTGCATCATCGAGACCGCTCGGGCTCCGCCGCCGACGGGTGTTCCCGTGCGAACTTCACACCATCGCCAAAGGTGCCGGGCGCCTCACTTCACACAACCACAACCAACACAAGCCACTTCGCTACTGATCACGGACGACACCAGACGCGCGCGCAACATTAACTTAGCCATAGTACTCGTACCAACGTTCGCATTATCTATTATTCACCTCTCTATTATTTTAATTCCTCTAGTTAGGACCCTAACATATACCGTTACCATAGACACATAGATTGTGGGCATGTGGAGAGAAAACGAAGTCAATGCAGCGCCTATAGTGCGACTGTGACTCTGTGGCTAGGAAAATAATAGGACTCCTGAGATCGGCCTATCTAACCAGAAGACTTTAGGCTCTTCGCTCTCTACATAATAATCGCTATCTTTACAAAAGAAAAGTGAAAGGATGGGGTTACACAATAGATACCGATGGGTCAAAGTGCTACTGATAGAGGAAAACCTCAGCAGGACACACTAAGATAACATATATGCTAAATATCAAAGAAAAAAGCCTTGCCGAAGCGTGGTGGGTGAGCGGTTTCAGGCACCTGCTAGTTGCTAGTAGATCGCAACATGCCCGCGCTTTTTAGAAATACTGACCACCACATCCGACCGCGACCGTGCCCGCGACCGTGCCGGTGACCGTGCCCGTTACCGTGCCTGCGACTGTGCCTGCGAACGTACCCGTGACCGTGCCCGCGACCGTTCCCGCGTCCGTGTCCGCAACCGCCGACCGCCCCCGTTTGGGCGAGGCTTAATGCGTCACTCGCGTGACCGCGGCCTAGCGCAGGGTTATCTCCCGCGCTTTGGCAACGTCATTCGTCATTTGGTTCAGGCTACGGTGAATTATATGAAATGATCAACTTATTTTTTAATATTTATGCACAGAAATCTATTTATTTTACCTTGGATACGGTACAAATTGTTTGAAGTAATCTTTCCGATAGTTTTGGTATGAAATGTTGCTCAATAACTTTTTTTCAATTTATTCCTTGCCTTTTGTCACTTTTAATATGGCAAAAATACTTTTTTAAGCTGACTTACTTACTATATTTACCTAAACTCCAAATACACACTCTAATTACTATGTTTATCTATGTACTCTTATTTCTAAGGTTGGCGTGTTTTACAGTATTAAAAATAAACTTTACAATTTCATTTACAAATAATGCACTTGTGTTATTTTTTGAGATGTTTCTTTTTGGATCTGGTGTTCGAGGTCGTGGCTCGTCCTAGTCTTTTCCAGTATCACAGGCACACTACGGGCTCCTTCCGTTAGTTTGTAACACCAGTCACTTCTACACTTATTACTATTAACTGGTATTAGCACAAAGTTTTGTGACCAGATATATCACAAAACGAACCCGCTCAAGGCTAGTTAACTCACAAAGTGATATAACATAGAAATTAGTTATTACCTACTGCTATGTTGACTACTGTACCTTACAAGAATTTATATCGCGAATCGACGATTCCCGTCGTATGTTCATAGGCGGCGTGTCTCTTTGCGATACCGCGTCCCGCTACATCCCGCTACGTCCCACCCCGTCCCGCCGCGTCCCGGAGCTTCCCGAAGCGTCCCGCGGGACGGAAACCAATCTCATCGTTACTGCCTTGGCGCCATTCTGAAGTGTTGTGTTGATTACGACACGACACGACATACTTTAAACTTACAACATGATGTGTAATATATATTTTCATTAGTTCGTTGAAGGGACGTTGTTGGCAAGGACCTGATCGAGATGCGAGGATTCCTCTACCTAGAAGAGACTGCGCAGAACAGAGCGTAGTGACGTCGTTTTGTGTCGGATGCCAACATTCACTTCGGGTAGCTGAGCCAGCAGATTAGGTAAATAAGTAAGTAAAGTAAAGTAAATATAAAATAGCCTATAACTGTCCCACTGCTGGGCAAAGGCCTCCATCATTGAAATCATGTCATCACTACAATTTATGGATCACCACGCTTCCCAAATGCGGGTTAGTGACTCACTATTAAAACAAACACGTTGGTAATTCGGTGCAGACTGACTTTATTTTTTTTTACAGTGTCATTACAAGCCTTAGTTTACATACTGTAGCCTAGCTGTCGCTAGTAGTTTATTTTGATACAACTCAATAATTGCAACACTCACAAACCCGGGCTGTGCATCGAAAAATCCGACACACTTTGCCCGACCTGGGGATTGAACCCGGGACCTTTGAGTATCAAGCTGAGCGCTTTGCCACTTAGCCACCGAGAAATTACGTAAGTAAGTAAATAGTATTATCAGTAGATCCTTAGATTCATGCGGTCTTTTTAGCATCACTGGATTTTTTAACGGTTAGAAATTTATCGAGTTTCTCAAATCTTGTGATCGAAACACCGTCAGGTTTCTAAAGGACATAGCATCACGCAAGCGTGTCCCCACTCTCTACTAGATTATCTAAGGGGTTCTAATCGAATCGGGAGTGTAACAACCCCAGGGTGCTTCCAAAGGCTAGGACCTTGGCACTGCTTGACCAGGTTGTGGGGGTGGGGAAAAGCGCCCAGATGCATACTATATGTACCAGGTATAGAGCGCGTGTAAATCAGGTCTAGTATGGTGTCCGATGCGTTTAAGTATTATGTGAATGTTTAGTGGCATTTTGAAGATCGGATGGGGGGCCTGCGCACTGTTATGGGATCATTGAGGTCAATCGGTGGCTCAATGGGTGTTCTACAGCAAAGTTTCCCGTCAAAGGGCTCCCTCACCCACTCCTTTTATGACTAGAACTTTAGATCCAGGCTACCTTCACATGCTTCCCTTCCACGGATCTGTTATTTGTGGAGTTTCAAAAGTGTCAAGCCCGTCAGAAGTGTTTCCTATTCAGTGTGGTGTAAGGTGGACGGGGCACGGGGCTATCAGGGTTAGCAGCGCACGGGCAGCTCCCCGGACGCACGTGTCCATAGGTGACGTGGCCAATTTCCATAAGGTGGCTCGTCTGCGTCTTTCTAATTATACGAGTATAACTAATTTGTTCAATTATATATTATTTCTACCCTAAATATGCGTGCAATTAATTGGCTTCGCCTAATTATTGGGCGGCAAGACTTTAACAATATATAGCTTCATAGGGTAGAGGCACCGCTGTTCGACAGAAACCAGTGATCAACATTATTTCCTTTAATCATCAAAGATAGGGGTCAGCAAAAAGCGCTAACCTCAAGTCTAGCATTTTGCTGAGTGGGAACCGTTTTGGGACTCTCCTATGCTTTTTTCCATTTTTATCTATCATTTATCATTTTTATCTATCAAATAATATTATTTTCATTTCATTTCATATAATTTCATTTAATTTCATTTTATATGACTATAGTTTCAAATGAGGAGCTCGATGGCGCAGTGGTTAACGCGCCCGGTCTGCGAGTCCAGAGGTTAAGCAACTTTCGCAAAGACCAGTGATCGGATGGGTGACCAAAAGTTTATCATCTCGAGCTCCTCCGTGCTTCGGAAGGCACGTAAAGCCGTTGGTCCCGGCTGCATTAGCATTCGTTAATAACCATTAATCCACACTGGGCCTCTGGGATTAACTTCAGTAATTCCGTGATCACGGCGCTTGCAACTGTGCCGAAATATCGGATACTCATATATAATATACATAGTAAGAATCCGGTTAATAATTTCTCTAATGCAAGTGACCATGATAGTTTAAATAGTTAGTTGATAACAAGACAGAACCTACGAAGAACATGGCTACATGTGTGTGCAAAACTTAATAGATTTAGGATATTAAACTGATTTAGGATATGAAACAAATCTCAAACCGTTGCAAAGGACACAAAACAAAATAATAAAAGTATTATACTGTTTTAATTATCTAATGTCTACCAAAGAATTGTACAAAAAAACTAAACTACTAAACCTTCGACAGTTATATATATACTCCACTTGTGTCCTTATTAGGAAAATTATTGATAACTCTGTCCGATCCAATAAACAATTACACGTAAAAGAAAATAGACACAATTTAAGAAATAAACATCAACTACTATTAACTAATACACGAACAAATTACGGTAAGAAAATAATATTGTTTGAAGGTGTCCAATACTACAATAAATTACCTAACAAAATAAAAGAATGTAATCACTTAAACTCATTTAAATCCAAGCTAAAAGAATACGTGTGCACATTGTAACTACCTACTTATATTACGAATTTATGTTTGTTTGATGCCGACGCGCCAGAGGCACGATGTTAGTATTAAGTATCTTTTGTATCTCATTATAAGTAAACATTAATGTTTGTATGAGAATAAATGTCTTTAAACCTAAACCTATATTATGTAGCATTTGGTGCTTAGAAGTAAGAGCTGGTATTACTGTCTCCGCACTATCCTAGTGATTGTGGCTATAAATAAGCGTTTTGTCCCTGGCAAATGTATCACGCCACGACCTTTTTGCACTGCTGCAGCACACACAAACCACATAATGAAGGCTTATTTTGAAAAAAATATTTCTTGGTTTTATCCATTTTATTATTGTTTTATGTGTGTGTCTGTGGTTTTTGTATAATGTCCCAGATGGCAATAGTAAGCTTCGATTTATCGCCTAAAGTGCCTCTGGTAGAGAATAAAGAAACCAGCTATACTCATAATGGTAAAATAGGTAGTACTTTATTATTACTTAATTAAATCTATTTTTAAATTGTACACCGAATTATTAATTGTAAACATAATTAATGATATATGATGTAATTATGATAATCTTTATATAAATAAATCTTCTGTGCGTGTGTATGCCATTGAACTCCTTATAAACGGCTGGACCGATTTGGATGAAATTTTCTGTGTGTGTTCAAGTGGATTTGAGAATGGTTTAGATTTACAATTGGACCCGGTAGGTAGTGCTACTATTACGGGTGTTCTTAAGCGGACTAATGATTTGTTTGTTTTGTTGTCATGGAAACTGTCAAAGCGGTACGAACTGTCAAAGCGGTACGTCAGCTAGTTATCATATATTTAATGATATTGGTTTATGTACACAATTAGCCGACAACGTTTTATTATTTATACACACATATACCTACACAGATTTTTCACACAATGCTTTCTTAATTAAAAAAAACCTTTACCTTTACGCTTACTTAATTCTTACTGTAATTGCCTCTTTATTGCTGATGTTTCATTAAAACTATGCAACACTAATCAGTCGTTTTAATTCGTTATGCTTCCACCTATTAGTCGATGTCGTTAGGTGACGGGTTGTTATGGGATAAAAATTGTAAAATGCAGTAGGTGCGTCACGGTTTCAATAAGGGCTGGATGCTGTTGCATATAGTTTCAACATTTTGCTATATTTGAAAAAAGACAAAGTGTTGAAAAAAAAATCACACGAGCGGGATTCGAACCCGCACTCCATGACAGGCCGGGTCAGGTGCACCACCAACTATGCTATCGTGGCTCAATCCAACTCGCCGAAATTAATCAACACTATCTATTTTTACTTTATAAGCCAAAACCCCTATTCAATGTCGTATGTATTCAATGTATTCAATTTGCTATATTATCATATACACACATGGACAGAACCACGATAACATGAAAGCTGTGCACCTGACTCCATATATATACCATGGGGTGCAAGTTCGAATCCCGCTCGTGGATTTATTTAACACTATATCAAATTATGGCCTCGGTGGCCGAGTGGTAAAGCACTCGGCCCGGTACCCGGGTTCAATTCCCAGGTCGGGCAAAGTGTGTTTCGGATTTATTCGATGCATAGCCCGGGTTTGTGGTCACCAACCCGCATTTGGCAAGCGTGGTGATTAAGCCGATACCCATCAATTGTAGCGATGACTTTATTTCAATGATGGAGGCCTTTGCCCAGCAGTGGGACAGTAATAGGCTGTTTACTTTACTTTACTATTTCAAATTGTAATAATTTGTTTGCAACAAAACTGGCGTTAAATTACATATATAAAAGCAAATTCGTAAATATAGCTTGCCTAATTCTTAACTGATCTTACTAATATTATAAACGCGAAAGTTTGTGAGTATGGATAGATGTTTGTTACTCTTTTACGTAAAGACTACTAAATGGATTTGGATGAAATTCGGCATAGAGATAGTTTACAACCTGGATTAACACATAGGATAGTTTTTATTCCGATATTCCCACGGGAATGAATGGAAACTGTCAAAGCGGTACGAAGTCCGCCGGGTCCACTAGTATTTAATATTTGTAAAAATATTGGCATTGATGTTGATGACGTAGTCTTCGACATTGAATAATGCTTCTTTGGCTTACAAAGTAAGAGTAGATAGTGTTGATAAATTTTGGCGGGTTAGATAGAACCACGATAGCATAAGCAATGCACCTGACCGAGTATGTCGGGGTCCGAGTATATGGGTTCAAATTCCGCTCGTGGAAATGTTTTTTAAAGCTTTTTCAAATATAATTATTTAATTATCATACAAAAACGCAGAGACCTTCAGTGTATCTAAGCTAGCTCAATATATAACATCTAATCACTCACTCTATTTCAACATTTTAACTTCCTCTGTGGTCTAGTGGCTAAGACCACCGGTTTAGATCCAGAGGTCCCGGTTTCGTTTCCCAGCGGGGGGTACATGTTTGTGTACTCGGTTTGATTGGTGGTAGGACTTGTTTGTCCGCCTGGCTAGCTACCACCATCTTATCTAAATATGTCGCCATAACATCAATGTTTGTAGCATTGTTGTGTTCCGGCAGCTAGAGATAAGATAGCCAGTGCCTCACTAGTTGAGGATCCCGGGTGAAGTGAGCTTTCACCAAATGGCCTTATCATTACTTAACATCAGGTGAGATCAAGGCATTGTAATATTTAAAAAAAATTACTTTCACTCAGCACGCTGAATATCGTTTGTAGGTACAGTTTGTGACGACCAAAATATGTCTATACTATTAATTAAGAGGTAAAGTTTGTGACTTTATAGTTACTAGTGGTCGCCCAGTGGTCGAAATTCGACCGTAATTTTATTAAGGCTGCACGGATTGTATCCTAAGCAATGAAAAATTAAAACAGATAGAATTTGAGTTTGGATTGGCATTGACAGATGTCGGCCGCATTATAGACAAACAATACGTGTGTGTCAAATACATGGTAGTGTGTGTAATGTTGTTTTTGTTGATTTAATGTATTTTTGATGCATAATTTAAAAAAATATTAACATTCTGATAACCTTCTCTATATTAACTGTAAGTGTGCGAAATTTCATACTCCTCCGTCCGCGCAATTTTCGTAAAAACGGGTACACAGTTTTTGCTTTACGTATTAATATATAGATAAGTTCTCGTGTAAGTGACAATTAAAATATTTGACCAGATTATCGTGATTTAGGTATATTTCTTCTTAAATAATGAGGCGTGTCTACAGTAGTAAAATAACCGTAAAACATTTTAAAAACCATAATAAATGGTTTAAAAACCTTATCTAACCTGTTTAAAACCGTATCTAACCTATTAAAACGGTTGAATGCTCGACTACTACGAAGTGATAGAGGAAATATGTCACAGAAAACACGTAGCAGATTAGTATAGCAAAAACATGTAAATGCAATAATGTAATGTTCAAATATGCAAAAAAACATTAGAATTAACATAACTCGTATATACTCTTAGCTACCCACTTTTACTGTTTGTTCAATAATTGTAGTAGATAATTAATATCAACTGCTAAAAATATATATGGTACTAGCTGTTCCCTGCGGTTTCACCCGCGTTAATTA
Organism: Eudonia mercurella; assembly: GCA_963082485.1. Taxonomy (NCBI): domain Eukaryota; kingdom Metazoa; phylum Arthropoda; class Insecta; order Lepidoptera; family Crambidae; genus Eudonia; species Eudonia mercurella. Next base: position 672,308 of record OY720024.1, on the reverse strand, counting down.
GCGACTGTTCCACTCCTATTAGTCATAGCGTGATGTAATATAGCCTATAGCCTTCCTCAATAAATGGACTAATCAACACAAAATAAATTTTTCAATTCGAACTAGTAGTTCCTGAGATTAGTGCGTTCAAACAAACAAACAAACAAACAAACTCTTCAGCTTTATAATATTAGTATAGATTGATGTTCATCGAATAATTTTTTTTAATAATAAATGTAAAAATTAATATGTGGATAAAATTGCAGTTTTCAACCGAAAGAAACGAAAAGAAACCGAAAGACATACGTTGTTGTGACAGCTACTTGACATTGGCAGAATACCGCTGCCATCACGAAAGTTGATTTAATATAGTGTTTTAGATACATTCTGACATGAAAACTAATGATATTTTATGTTTAGATACGTTGCCTGGCCTCCGTAGTGGCTAGGACAAATTAAGGTAATTGCCTGAAATTCACTCAGTCACACGTCAGTCAGTGTCACGTCAATATGTTTGTGCCTTCTATAAGTTTTCTGTTGTTTATTAGATAAAATGCCTTCCTGTATATACAGAAATTGCAATAACTATACTGCAATCGTAAAACACAAAAAAGAGTTTCATTTCATGCGTAAATATTGTAATTATGAATTTAAAATAGAAAATTTTCATTTAGTTATGACATTTGCGATGTTGCCAATTCGATATGCATGAGCGAGAAGCGTGTACTATGTTTTCTATAAGAGTGAAAGAGAGAAAACAATGGCGGCCCAAAATTAATTACCTTATATAGTTTTTATCTCTTTTTAACGATAGGTTCGATATGACTGTGTTTATTTTCTTTCCCTTTCGACGTGTATTACGTCATAGAAACAATTTCGCCATTTATAAATGCAATTCATTCACGTATGACTAGTCTATATATAAAAGGTCATTGATGAAAACTATTCATTTATTTGAAGAAAATCATTTCGAATAAGCTTATTTCATACATTAGCTATCTTTCGGTATTATGTACAAGGTGCTGGCATTTTCTCCATACGAAATTAAACATCTCCTTTGACAGTTTATGGTAGTCTGATGTGCACGCGAGTGTACATACCTGATGTCCTCGCGTGTGTACATACCACATACCACAAGCAAAAAACTACAACCCGTGGCACCTAAATGGCCTTCGCTCAGCGTCATATCGATGTCACGGATCCAATTGATTTGTAAGTCACGCGGCTCACCTCTAACGCAATAAATAAATAATCGAAGTGTTCGCTTTACGTTCACGTGTTGCTATAGTCAATTTGTTTGACTATGGTTTAAGGAGCTCGACGGCGTTGTGGTTAAAGCGCCCGGTCTGCGAGTGCTGAGGTTAAGCAACTTTCGCAAAGGCCGGTCATCGGATGGGTGACAAAAATATTTATCATCTGAGCTCCTCCATGGTTCAGAAGGCAAGTAAAGCCGTTGATCCCGGTTGCATTAGCAGTCGTTAATAACCACCGCACCGCACTGGGCCCGCGTGGTGGTTTATGGCCCGTTCTCCCTATCCATCCATAGGGAAGCCTCGTGCCCCAGAAGTGGGCACATAAAATGAGTTGATGATGATGGTATAGGCTTTAATTACACGAGTAAAGGGATTTTTTAATGTTAAGCACTTAACCTTCATGACACCTGATGTTAGGTGATGATAAGGCTGAAGATATAAGCACATGAGTAAATATTGTATTTACTCATGTGCTTATAGACGCTTCGGGCTGGTTAAAACCACGATAGCTCCATTGGGAGGGCACCTGTAGGTATGTCAGAAGGGTGCACGTTCAAATACTGCTCGTGGAATTTTTTTCAACATTTGTGTTTTTGTAATTTGTTCGCAACAAAATTTGCGTTAAAAATTATATAAACAAAAACATATTATGAAAAGCTTGCCTATTTCTTAACTGATCTTTAATATTTGTAAAAATATTATGATCGGATATTAATGACGGTAGTAAATAAAAGTAAATAGTGTTGAATAATTTCGGCGGACTGGTTAGAACCACGATAGCTCAATTGAGAGAGCACCTGACCAGGTATGTCAGAAGGGTGCAGGTTCAAATCGTGCGCGTGGAAATTTTTCAAACATTTGTGTTTTGTTTTTGGCTATCTTTCGGAACATAACAATGCTACTAACAATTATGTTATGTGACATATTCAGATAATGTAGTGGTAGATAAACAAGCCCTACCACCAACCACTAGGACTGGACCTTTGGGGCTGGGACCGTTGATCTCAACCACGAGACCACGAAGGAGGTGCAGAAGGTTACATTACAAACGTGTAGATAAGCAATTAGACATCAGTAGACTAATGACTGATCCACGTCACACTGGGTATACAATTAGGTATATACACTTCGCAGCCTCCGTAGATAATGTGATAACTGTTCAGCCCAGTTCATATTCAGTGCATGTAGGGGGAGCTAAGCAGCCGGCAGAGCACTTGCCGGTATATTTCTAATGCATTATTTATCGCTGTTGCTGGATCTTCTCGACAAAAAATAAAGATTTGAAATGTTTTTTTCATATGTTCAGCTTTTTACTAGAGTAAATTCTATTTCGTTGACAATAACATGCTTATTGATTCCTTACTGAGTACTACTTATATTATTTTATGCCTGCTCTTTCCTGAAAGAAAAAACCCTGTTCCTGGGATCACTTCATTACAGTAGGTTAAACGTCAAAATAGAGAGTATATATTAATACGTGAAGCAAGTTCTTTAAGTATTACATATATATATTATATATTTTTTTCATTTATTATACTTAATGTTTCTCATATATTATTATATCAACCGCCTCTGTGGTCTAGTGGTTAAGACCACCGGTTTAGACTCAGAGGTCCCGGGGTCAATTCCCAGCGGGGGGTAAATGTTTGTGTACTCGGCTTGGTTGGTGGTAGGACTTGTTTGTTAGCCTAGGTAGCTACCACCATCTTATCTAAATATGTCGCCATAACATCAATGTTTGTAGCATTGGTGTGAGTTAGAGATAAGATAGCCAGTGTCTCACTAGTTGAAGATGCCGGGTGAAGTGCGCTTCCACCAATTGACCTTGTCATCATCACTTAACATCAGGTGAGATCAAGGCACTGTGCTTACCCATAAATAAATAAAAAAAAAAACAAAAATGGAAAGGGAGTGGCCGTTCATAGGTATATGTATATCTAGGACAATATTTCTAGTTTTCATGTTGTTGTCTTTTTGTTATTATCAAAATTACAGTACCTACATTGTTTAGGGTAAAAATTAACTCTTTTTTAGGGTTCCGTAGTCAACAAGGAACCCTTATAGTTTCGCCATTTCTGTCTGCCTGTCTGTCCCCAGCCTAGCTCATAGACTCTTAGTAAAATATAACAAAATATTATACAAAAATACAACTTTTATAAAAACCTAAACCTAGAACGCCGCCAGCAGCGAGCGGGACTTATTAAGCTACTGGCGATTAAGACTGCAGAAAAAGAAACCTCCTGACAATGCGTGCCGTGTCCAGCAGTTTTGCCTTCTGTATCATTTTACCAGGCGTACTCAATTCCTCTGAAGGTAGAGACTCTGCCTTTGAAGTTGTGAACGTTTACATATGTTTGGGACAAACGATCTAGTTAGGTAGGTCCAACTTCTGCAAAAAGATCAATCCATTTAGACTGGAAAGCGTTCGGTTTGCTACGAAATATCTCAATACGAACTTTTATATGTTTGGAAACCACTCACATACTTTGATAACATCCATATTCGTAATGTAGTAGCTGCTTATTTTGATAACTAAAACCATTTTTTTAAATATTTTAAGATTCTGAGGTCTCAATCGTCGCGGGCGCTACGTATTTGCGATCATATAACAACGCTAGTAAAGATCAACAAATGTTCACAAAACGAGGTGTCGTCTTAATAGTCAAATCAAAATTTGGAACTAAGAGCACATACCAAAACAGTGGGGGTTATATGTCCGATACACTAAAAGGGCCCCAGGAAAAGATGCTAAGACAATCAAGACTTTTTTTGAGAATTTGCTGATTGACACTGGGCATTTTCAGCTTCACTGGGCTTTTTTGGAGGCGGAAAGAAACTTAAAGCCCCTTACAAATAAACGAAGAATAAGCTCCGCATAGTTATTCTGTGTTTTGTTTCTGTCATGTAAACATAATTTCAAAGACAAAACACGGAATAACTATTCGGACCATAATCTTTGTTTATTTGTAAGGCCCTAAGGGTTCCTCAAGCTGTGTGAAACGAAGCACCTTCAGAGATTTTCGGCATCATGCACGAGTGCGTGTCCCCGTGCTTTACAAGATTCTCCGAAGGGTTCGGATCGGATCGGGGAGCGGAACAACCCGAGGGTGCCTCTAAAGGGTCAGACCTCGACTTGACCGAGCTGTGGTGTATTAACCGGGCCGTGGTGGCTGCTTCCATCTGCATACAATATTCTGTCCTATGTGTTGCTGACGAGATGGGAGCCGTACGTCAGTCCATAGTCCGTGATTACCAGTGCGGCTCCAGGCGCAACCGTAGCAAAGTTGATCAATAAGTGTTTTTTTTAGTGCTTTTTAGGGTGTGTGTGTGGGTTTCGATTCACATATGGACCTGGCAGGAAACGCTGCTATAGGGTTCAGTCAAATGATCGTGGACATGAATGCGTGTCGCAACAATATTTCAACAGCAGGCAATTTGAAACTACACAACAGTTTAATAATGATAAATAAATAATTGAATTGACAGACTATATTTCATTTTTCAATTACATAAACGTTATAGTAAATCAATTAGGTGTGCCTGCGCATGGATGTTATAAAAGGTCGCTGGGGTGGCGACCGGCACTTCGCAGCAGCTGCTTGGGCCGTTTGGAGCAGAAACAAGATGGCGACAGCATCCACCGCCGTACTCACTGCGCTCGTCGCACTCGCGCTTGGAAATTTACAGATGATCGATGCCTTGATTGACCAATGTACCAACGCCAACACAGGTAAGTTGGCGCCTTGAGATTATTGCTCATTTACTCATCTGACAGCATATCTAGTTGATCCTGATTTAATAGTCATCTCAGTTTAATTATCAAGAATCCTGATAATAGGATTCTGCCCTGCATCTGACTGGATGGTCACCCACCGAAGAAGCATTGTTTTGCATTGCTGTGTTCCAATTCGAATGGTACTCAATCCAGAGAAATTAAAGGACGTAGAAGCATAAGAACTGAAAATCTAGATTTTTAGTTTAATAATGTGTGTGGTTTTTTAAAACCCACCGTGCAAAAGGAACCAAAAAGTTCTTAGACCATACCCAAAAACTAATGGAAGAGCGGCGCGCAATGGTTCTGCTTTCCTCAGGTGATGCGTCTCAGTTTCGGCGGCTAAATAGGCAGATCTCGAAGTCTATGACTCGCGACACGCGCCGATTTAATACTGACCGTATTAAAGAGGCCATTGAGCGGAACAAAGGCTCAAAAGTGTTCGCAAGAGACCTGGGTATTGGGCAGTGCCAACTGACGACGCTGAAAACCGATGACGGCAGAACTGTCACGACCAGGTCCGATGTTATGGGAGAGGTCGAGAAGTTCTATGGACAGCTTTACACATCCACACGGCCACCTGTACAAAGCTTAGCTAAAGACCCTAGAGCTAAGTTAACCCGACACTATACCGAAGACATCCCGGACATCAGCCTGTACGAGATTAGTATGGCTCTCAAACAGCTCAAGAATGGCAGGGCACCAGGTGCTGACGGAATTACGGCCGAGCTTCTGAAAGCAGGCGGAAGACCGGTACTCGTAGCTCTTCAGAAGCTATTTAATTCCGTCGTACTAGGGGGCAGAACGCCAGAAACGTGGCACGAAGGTATGGTGGTACTGTTCTTCAAAAAGGGCGACAAAACCCTGCTGAAGAACTACAGGCCCATCTCACTTCTAAGCCACGTCTACAAGCTGTTTTCGAGAGTCATAACGAATCGTCTCGCACGCAGGTTTGATGACTTCCAGCCTATCGAACAAGCCGGTTTCCGAAAAGGCTTCAGCACCATAGACCACATACATACGCTGCGGCAGGTTATACAGAAGACCGAAGAGTATAACCAGCCTCTTTGCTTAGCGTTTGTGGACTATGAAAAAGCCTTCGATTCGATTGAAACATGGGTCGTGCTACAGTCTCTCCAGCGGTGCCAAATTGACTACCGGTACATCGAAGTGTTGAAGTGTTTGTATGAAAACGCCACAATGTCAGTCCGTCTTCAGGACCAGAGCTCGAAACCTATTCAGTTAAAGCGAGGAGTGAGACAGGGAGATGTCATATCTCCGAAACTGTTCACTGCTGCACTGGAAGATGCTTTTAAGCTTCTGGACTGGAAAGGACTCGGCATCAACGTCAACGGCGTATACATCACTCACCTTCGATTTGCTGACGATATAGTGGTCATGGCTGAGACCCTGGAAGACCTCGGCACAATGCTCGGTGACCTCAACAGAGTCTCTCAACAAGTGGGTCTTAAAATGAACATGGAGAAGACGAAAGTTATGTCAAACTCACGTGTCGTACCCACTCCTCTGAAGGTTGGGGACTCTGCCCTTGAAGTTGTGGACGATTATGTTTACCTGGGACAAACGGTCCAGCTAGGTAGGTCCAACTTCAGCAAAGAGGTCAATCGTCGAATCCAATTAGGATGGGCAGCGTTCGGTAAGCTACGAAATATCTTTTCGTCCGATATACCGCAGTGTCTCAAGACGAAAGTCTTTGACCAGTGTGTGTTGCCAGTGATGACATACGGGACTGAGACGTGGTCGCTCACTATGGGCCTTATCAGAAGGCTCAAGGTCACTCAAAGAGCAATGGAGAGGGCTATGCTCGGGGTTTCTCTGCGAGATCGAATCAGAAATGAGGAGATCCGCAGAAGAACAAAGGTAACCGACATAGCCCGAAGAATTGCTAAGCTCAAGTGGCAGTGGGCAGGGCACATTGCTCGCAGGACTGATGGCCGCTGGGGCGGAGCAGTCCTCGAGTGGCGGCCGCGTACCGGAAAGCGCAGTGTGGGCAGGCCTCCAACAAGGTGGACCGACGATCTGGTGAAGGTCGCGGGAAGCCGCTTGATGCAAGCAGCACAAAACCGGTCGTTGTGGAGATCCTTGGGGGAGGCCTTTGTCCAGCAGTGGACGTCTTTTGGCTGAGATGATGATGATGATGAATGTGTGTGGTGGAGTGTGGTGTAAGTAGCTTAAAATGTCTAAGATTGATAATTTATTTATGAACATCAACAAGATTAATATCAGAAATATTAATGAGTAAATATTATACATAAATAATTCCAAATGTAATCTTAATTACATATGTTACGCGATAAAAAATAATAATAATCAAATGTAATAAAATTTGTTCTCAAGACAAGAGAAAAAATTATTAAAATGTTATGATTATGAACAAAAATTGGATTATTAGATTTTAAAATATAATTATAAAATGTCAGGTATTCAATTAAAATTTTAATTAGAAATTACATTAAGAAATCAAATAATAAAACAATTTAGTAATCATTATCAAATTTGCAAGACATGCGATTATTAAATAATTTAAAGGATAAATTACATTTAAAGATCGAGTGATCATTTTGTGTTCTTCTTAAGGCGAAGGGTAAGGCACACTAGCGCCGCTAATGGATTTAATTTATAACTGCTAAACTTCATTTTTTGACGTGACAACGTCTTATAATTCGATAGAGCCGGCTGCACGCACGAAAAAATGCGGCGTTACCTCGCTATGCGGCGTTACCTCGCTCTGAGGCGAGGTAACGCCGCATAAGTAAGGCTTGAAGTGCAAGCGAGAGCGCGGAACGAGCGACAAAGAAGCACAATCGGCTGAGTAGAAATTTAGCCGTGCTGCTGTGCAAGCCCGTGTCCGGCATCGCCATCGCGGTACTTACCCCCAACACCCCCCGACACCCCCAACACCTCCCGACACCACCAACTCCTCCCGCCTACCTGTTCGACGGGCTGCTGCTGCTGTGCAAGCCCGTGACCGGCATCGCCACCGCGGTACGTACCCCCAACACCCCCCGACACCCCCAACACCTCCCGACACCCCCAACTCCTCCCGCCTACCTGTTCGACGGGCTGCTGCTGCTGTGCAAGCCCGTGGCCGGCATCGCCACCGCGGTACGTACCCCCAACACCCCCCGACACCCCCAACACCTCCCGACACCCACCCCCAACTCCTCCCGCCTACCTGTTCGATGGGCTGCTGCAGGCTGCTGTGCAAGCCCGTGGCCGGCATCGCCACCGCGGTACGTACCCCCAATACCCCCCGACACCCCCAACACCTCCCGACACCTTCTTAAGACGTTGTCACGTTCAACTATCGTCAGTAAACCGACTTTACAGACAACCAATTTTTTTTTCAATCATTGCGGACCTTCCGACACTAGGCAAACATCTATTATTTAATAATTGTGCACTACTTTTAGGTTTGTTTTTGTATTCATTCGCTAACACCAACAGTGGCCATTGTTTGTGAATAAATGCAAAAGCCTATTTTGTGAATAAACCACGCAACAAAAAGTAGTGCACAATTATTAAATAAATACTATGGATGCTTTCCTGTTGTCGGACGCTACGCAATGTTAAAAAAAAGATCCGGTCCGTTAGTAATTGACAAATTATCAATTGGTTCACACTAGCGAGTGTGCCTTACCCTTACTTACTTACCCTTCGCCTTAAAGCTAATCTGTGAATCAGAAAAAATGTCGACGTCAACAGGACCAGAGACAAGCGGCAGCGGCATTCCAGAGGTCTGGCAGAATATCTCCGCGTCCGTTTCTCTCTTTTTAACCGACTTCAAAAAAAGAAGGAGGTTTTTTTTTTTCATTTTGTTGATGGCTTTGTGCGATCAGCACATTTAGCCAGTGTCAAAGTAATTTTTCTAACAAGTAATACATAAATAAACAATATTTCTTTTCTGTATGATGATGAATGATAATAGAAATGAGAAATGATATACCACCCAACCCTTCGAGTATCTCAGTAAAAATGTGGGGCTTTACTAAGTCCTCGGGCGGACTTCTTGAGAGAATTTGAAAAGTGACATTGCATTGTTTTGTTTCATTTGCCAACACTCATGCAGACTCACGAACACTTAACGGTTAATAATCCACCATTATTTCACATTAATATTCGACATAACACAAATTTTAGAAAATAAAACAAAACCGCAGACATGACTCTTCACTTTCCCGCCAAGAAGTCCAAAGAAGGAGGTTTTTTTTTTTTTTTTTGTTGATGGCTTTGTGCGATTAGCACATTTAGCCAGTGTCAAGTAGTTTTTGTAACAAGTAATACATAAATAAACAATTTTTCTTTTCTGTATGATGATGATGAATGATAATAGAAATGAGAAGTGAGAAATGATATACCCCCCAACCCCTCGAGTACCTCAGTAAAGATGTGGGGCTTTACTAAGTCCTCGGGCGGATTTCTTGAGAGAATTTGAAAAGTGACGTTGCACTGTTTTGTTTTATTTGCCAACATTAATGCACACTCACGAACACTTAACGGTTAATAATCCACCATTATTTCACATTAATATTCGACATAACACAAATTTTAGAAAATAAAACAAAACCGCAGACATGACTCTTCACTTTCCCGCCAAGAAGTCCAAAGAAGGAGGTTTTTTTTTTTTTTTTCCTTTTGTTGATGGCTTCGTGCGGTTAGCACATTTAGCCAGTGACAAAGTAATTTTTCTTACAAGTTATAAATAAATAAACAATATTTCCATCTTGTATGATGATGATGAATGATAATAGAAATGAGAAGTGAGAAATGATATACCCCCCAACCCCTCGAGTATCTTAGTAAAGATGTGGAGCTTTACTAAGTCCTCGGGCGGACTTCTTGAGAGAATTTGAAAAGTGACGTTGCACTGTTTTGTTTCATTTGCCAACAATCATGCACACTCACGAACACTTAACGGTTAATAATCCACCATTACTTCACATTACTATTCGACATAACACAAATTTTAGAAAATAAAACAAAACCGCAGACATGACTCTTCACTTTCCCGCCAAGAAGTCCAAGAAGGAGGTTATTAATTCGGTTGTGTGTTTTTTTTTTAATAATTGTTACCTCAGAACTCCGTCATTTATACACCGATTTGAAAAAATCTTTTTTAATTTGAAAGGATATACTTCCAGATTGTTCCCATTTTTATCAAAATTTAGTTCTGATGATGGAATCCTTATGGAATTGAGGGAACTCTTCAAATATTGTAGGCATACCTATAGCGATTTTGGTATTTTCATCAATAAGTCAAGCATTTGCATTCAGAAAGTATCATTTGATGAAGTGTAACTGATGATAACCAGAACTCAATTATAAGTATTTCACGGGTGGCGATAACATAATCTCGATTAAGATAGTTAAGCGACTATGACGAAGCAAAAGAAGGCAGGCACCGGAACTCAGTTCTGATGATGGAATCCTTGAGGAATTGAAGGAATTCCTCAAATATTGTAGGTATACTTATAGCGATTTTGGTATTTTCAGCCACTCCGGCTATAAATCCTTCCGAACTAATATTGTAAATGCGAAAGCTTGTTAGTTTGTTTGTCCGTCTTCCACTGTTGCCTGGAAGATATCGCTTTAAGCGATAAGGCCGCCTTTGTGCACAACAAATGTAAGACTTTTCGTGCATTTGATGTTTCCGTGTGCAATAAAGAGTCTATCTATCTATCTACACTGATGGAATTTTATTAACAATGTCACACCATAACAATGTTTCGTTTGTGATGTAGTTTCTCTTTTTCTTCGCTTGTCTCATTTAAACAGCGCTGTCTCATACGAGCAGCGCGTTTAGTAGGTTTTCCCATATTTGCTTTTGATAAATAGATCGAAAAAAAAACAAATCACTAAAAAGCGAGAAATAAACAAAATTTTTACAAAAAATAAAACCGACACCAAAAAATTTGACTGAAAAAATTGCACTAAAAAGTAAAAAATAATTGCGTAGTTTAATTTGTTCATTTTACTTGCAATTGACCTATATTATACTCAATCTTATATTCTTTCTTAGGAAAATATATAGGTAAGGTAACTTTAACATTAACATTTAACGACATAATATAATCCCATCAAAAACAATACTTGTCAAAAAAAACCAAGTCTCGCAACTCAGTTGTTCTGCGGTAAAAAGTTGTGAGATCCATGTAATACCAAGTCGGTTATTAATTTATTCAGTCTCTACTTAAGCGACTTTCTGTCTTAATACGTCCAGTCTCTAAGACCACGATCGTGGTCCATAACATTCTTTAATGTTTTATATAAATATATTGAGACTTGGCCATCGCACTAAATAATTGAATTTACATGTGTTTTCAGGCGATTGAATTTACACGTGTTTTCAGGCGATGGCCAAGTCTCAATATATTTATATAAAACATTAAAGAATGTTATGGACCACGATCGTGGTCTTAGAGACTGGACGTATTAAGACAGAAAGTCGCTTAAGTAGAGACTGAATAAATTAATAACCGACTTGGTATTACATGGATCTCACAACTTTTTACCGCAGAACAACTGAGTTGCGAGACTTGGTTTTTTTTGACAAGTATTGTTTTTGATGGGATCTCATTTCTTTTTGTATTTTGTAGAGACAGTTTTACTTTTTTCCTTTCGATTTGGCAGGGGCACTACCATGCGCCTATATTTATATGGGACTAGCTTAAACTCGCGGCTTCGCACGCAATAATAATAATTGCCGTAAAATAAATAAAATAAAACATCGTTACGAATAAAGCCAATATTGAAAAATTTAACTGAACCTATTATTCCATTATATTATACATGAATCAGTGGATTCATTAACTGCACATGTAACTTTGTAATCCTATACATTTATATGGGATTACAAAGCTATTTATGCAGTTGGTGTATCTAGAAAACTGGACCGAAATTGCAAAATATTTTAGTTTTTCCTTGATTCATACACCAAACACTACTCATATTCCAAATTTGAAGCTTCTAGGTTTGCTAGAAGTGCCTTTGAATTTTGATGATCGGTGAGTCAGTCAGTGAGTGACAAAATTAAGAAATTTGACCCGTTATAATTCTTAAAATACTGGTTCAAATTGAATGAAATTTGAAATATACGTGTCTTTACAATGCCTGCATGGTTACTGAAAATTTCAGTCTTCTAGTTTTATCCACAACGAAGTTACAGGGGGTCGAAAATGGTCTGAATTGCTTCGAGAAAAGGATGGTACGGCCGTGACGCTTTTTTGCTCGACTTGGTGGGGGCACGGCCGTGCCCCCAGATATAATCATAATAGTACATTCAATCTTATGCATGAAATTTTAACTACAAACGCAAACTGGCACCGACTTCAAAAATTTCGTTGGCTGGCACCGGCTTCAAAAATAACAATAATTGTACCTATATATTTTCCTAAGAAAGAATATAAGATTGAATATAATATAGGTTAATTGCAAGTAAACAACAACAATTGAACAAACTAAACTACGCAATTATTTTTTACTTTTTAGTGCAATTTTTTCAGTCTAATTTTGTGTAAGCTATTGTAGGCTATCATCAACCGGTTCAGGGGGGAATAGCGACCCCGACAGGACCGAGATTTTTTTCTCTGCATAACCTGCGAAGATGTGACGGCAAACGCGAACATCAATTTTATACAATAGCTCTGGTGCATCAAATTATCCATTCACCAATTAATATAAAAAGACGTGATCCAATAAACGCCAGCGGTCTTCTAGTGAATGTAAATTGAAATAGTGAAGTCTGTCGATATAGTTTGGCAACTTCTTGGCTATATTACATCCATAACGATAAATATCATAAAAACCGTTTCTGAACCCTTTTAAAACTCTTTACATAAACACCGAAGTTTGGGTTCCATACAACACTGGCATATTTTAAGTCACTGCGAACCACAGCCGAGTAAATGGTAATTTTGGATTTTTAAATTGCTTGCAGTTGCTTAGAACAAAACCAAAAATTTTTAAACTTTTCTTTACTATTTTATTAACATGAACGTGATAGCTTGGTGTCCAGAACAACGCCCAAGTCACGAAGCTGATTGACTTCTGAAAGTGTAGTATCATTTATATTATATGATCTATCCAGTGTGTGTTTTTCTTGTACACCTGACCACGGAACACTTGTCCCAATTCAGATTCATGCCATTCCACATACACCAGGTCGCCAAGCCGTCAACATCAACCTGCAGCAAGGCACCATTGGAGCTTGAATTGACGGGTCTGAAAAGTTTAAAGGTCGTCAGCGTATAGGTAGCATTTAGAGAAGCGGAAACATGACTGAATGTCGTTGACAAAGATATTAAAAAACAAAGGGCCCGAATGCGAGCCTTGAGGAACGCCTGATGATACCGTAAAAGAAGCCGAAGAAATTGATTGAAAATGTGTTGATGATGAAATGATTAAATATGTCGATAGTCATTATCGGGATTAGATGACGGCCAGTCTTCAGCTCTGATGAAGTCAGAAACGTTAGTCTCTAACCACGCTTGTGTGGATCAAACTTTATGACCCGGTGCTGAGTCTTGCTGAAAGGAACATTCTAGGTTATGGAATATGGTGTTGTTAAGAGGCTTAATCACCCTCTCAAGAATCGCGATACAGCTGTGCCGATGTTTTGACACCTTTTTCACAAAAATATGGCTCAGTTACTCTTTGATAGCTAACTGGTGGGGCCAAACCATCACTTAAGTCGGATAATGTCCACGTTGTACTCTGCTGACTAATGAGAAGCTTCTCTAGAGCTTTGAGCATAAACTCGGTCATTCAGCTTGTTAAAATGTTGCTCGACAGTAAAAATTTTCTCGTCAGTAATTTTTTTTTTTGTGATCACCCCTTTGCGTTACGCTTAAGAAGTTGTTATGATTTTACCGCCCCGTATTTAATAGTATTGTATTACATCGGATCCATGGAGAGCCCGATAAAAGCGCCCGTGGAGCTCCTTGCTTTGCCATACCTCCCTGCGGTCATTGGCACTAAGTACTACGGGTTTGTACCAGTTCTCTTTAGCCTAGGACAGCGGGGTGAGTCCCTTGTCCACTGCTACCACATTTCTGTGCATACCCACATCAGCTTTTAGGATATATTCCCTGAGACTGCACACCTTACGGTTGTGGAGGGTCTCAGCATTTAAAAAACCTTGACCCCCGTACTTCCGCGGGTTGTACAGCCTCATTGCCGACGATCGTGAGTGATGCATCCGATTTGCGGTCAGCAATGTATGGACTCGCCTATCCAGGGCATCCAGTTCTGTCTGAGTCCACTTGAGTATGCCAAAGGAGTACATCAAGACCGGCATGACCCAACCGTTGAAGGCGCGCACGTTATTGCCGCCTGATAAGGAGCTTGTGAGCGCCTTTTTCAGGCGACCAAAAAAACGCTCCTGTAACGATTGCTACATGTCAGCCACACTTATTCCTAACCCCTTTGACATACCCAGGTATGTACTTATAGGTATCATTTGCGGAGAGTGTTTTCAGGTTTATAGAGTCTGAGAGTTGTAACTTCTTAGATTCTACAATCCCTCCTCGCTTTACATGCATGACTGCACATTTGTCCACACCAAATTCCATCCTGATGGAATTACTAAAAGTTTCAGTTACCTTCAGTAACTTCATCAGTCGCAATCTGTTGGGGGTAAACAGTTTCAGGTCATCCATATAAAGCAGGTGGGATATTACCTGACCTCCTCTTCGCAATGAATAGCCAAGACCCGAACCCTCCAGCAGTGTGCTGAGAGGGTTCAGGGCTAAACAAAACCATAATGGACTTAAACTATCGCCCTGAAATATTCCCCGCTCAATCCTTATAGGATCATCGTTTCCTTGAACTTGTCGACATCCAGGATAGCGAAGGACTGTCTCACATTGCCCCATACACGACATCAGGAAGGTGCGCAGAGTTGCATTTATTTTGTACAACTCCAGCACCCTCATGAGCCATGTATGTGGCACCGAGTCATAGGCCTTCTTATAATCTATCCAACATGTCGACAGATCCTTTCGGGAACGGCGAACCTGTTGGCTTATGGCCTTGTCAACAAGGAGCAGCTCCTAAGTACCGCGGGATCCATTTCTACATCCACTTTGAGAGGTAACTAACTATTACTACAAGCTCAACATTGATTCATTCAAACTTCATTCTTGACAGTTACTATAATGAAACATACAAAAGAAAAGTTTTATAGTTACTATTCTAAAAGAAAATAAAAAAATAAAGTAAGTTAAGTAAAACCTCAAGTATTTTTCGAGCATTTTGATGGCGGCAAAAAGTTCGAGTAAGACCCGCCGCCTACGTTATAAAACTGGGTTGCGGTTGAGCATGAGGAACTTAGCATGAGTAACATGAGATGCTTCGTTTTGTATAATATTTTTTTTATATAATCAAGTAATTTCTAGCACTCGTCTAACCTGACATTTTTATAAGGAATCCCTTGACAGTTATTTAATATCCAAATTATGGACAAATTAGATCCATAAAAGTTATGCTAATCTATACATTTATGCCAAAAGGGGGATTCCCCATGTAAAATTATATTTAAAAGTGTTCTACTTATATAATATTTAAAGAAGTTTCATTACATGACCTGTACATAATAAATAAATATCGATATTTAAGGTATTCGATATTTAGGTCTTTCGATGTCACTTTAGTAGATAATTAGATTTTAGATATATTGGACGTACCTATGTTTTCTAACCATTCGACAATATAAACTTTCGTTATTTCAATTTTCAGTTTTATGTTCGGTCGATATTTAAATTTCGATGTTTTGAACATTGACATTTTACCCGTAGGTATTTTAATTTTCTATATACAGATGCGCAAACATCGAATTTTGCAAAAGTTGCAAATGCCAAATGTATTAGCACATGCATATTTACTCTGTGGTATTAGTACGAACAATTGGTTTATATGACATCGCATTCTGATTTTGTTTACAATTAACTGTTGCAGGTAGGACAGAAACATTTGGATACGGAACATGGACAAGAGATTTGGGAGTTGTAGAGCTCCCAAAATATTATAAATCTTTTAAAATACTTATTCCATCTGTAAGTATGTTATTAATGTTATTAAGATAACAATTTGATAATGAATTTAAAAAAGATCTTTAGTTCTTTGCAGTCGTTAGGGTGTATAATGAACGAAGAGAATAGTTATGTCAGGTACTACATAACTTATCTTGATTTACTTGGTTATGAATTTTATTTTCTATTTATTTACCGATTCTGCTCCAGCTGATACCTAAGGCGCGGGACACACAGAAAAGACGTAAGACGCGGGCAGGGCGCGGACGGGGCGCAGAATGGGGCGCCCCGTCGCGACTTTTTAAGACATAAAGAAAAGACTAGGCACGGACGTGACGCTGGGCGTCGCGAGAGATGAGGGTTTTTTCCGATATATCGATACAGCGATAAAAAATAACCAATATCGTAATTCGTATCAAAATCGATATTTTTTTATTTATTATCATCTCATCACGATTTCACTAAATTCGTTAGAATTCAAAGCCGCAAAAGTTTTAAAAAAAATTGTTTTGTTGTGCTGAATTACATTAATCTAATCTGTGGTTGCTTCAATCAAGTCATGTCACGTGTGCATGTATGCTGCGTATACGCAACGGTCATTCTACAATAGTTATTTCTTTCTTTAAGAGTAAGAGTGTTGTGTGTGGTGTGTTTGCGAGATCGTCAATTGTTTTGTTTTCTTTTTATTTGGAATACATGCTTCTCGAATCGCGACTTTAAAAAAAGCAGGAGGTTCTCCTTTTTTTTAAATCGGTTAAAAATTTGACCGATATATCGCTATTTATTCGTGATATATCGAGATCGATACTGATAGTTTTAAAAATATCGATGTATCGATATATCGATATTTTTTTCATTTTCCCACCCGGCATCCGCGCCCCCACCCGCTGCGGGCGCGAGCAGACAAGGGCACCCCCCACAAGGGAGGGGCCCTTGTCTGCTCGCGCCCGTGCCCTGTCCTTTCTGTGTTTTACAATAGGGCGCAGACGAGTAAGCGTCATGCTCGCACCCTGTCTTTTCTATGTGTTTTGCGTCGCGACGCTTCTAAACATTTTGTATGAAAGGGACGCGGAAGAGACATTTGTCCGCGCCCCGTCTGCGTCTTACGTCTTTTTTGCGTGTCCAGCGCATAATAGAGAGTAAAATGGTTCCCTTTTGAAAGTTCGACAGTTATAAAACAAATTTTCAGATAACAAGCAACAAAACGCATTATGTTCATTTCACAAAGTAGTAGTTCCATATAGAATAGTTTCACAAACTTTATTATATACTCGTATCTCTTAAAGCAAATATTTTATAAATTGTCATTATGCAACAGAACATTTACATAGTTTTTTTTTTTACAAATACGTTTTATGGACAAAGATCTTTAAATCAATTAATCGGGTTTTTTCAATGACATTCATACAAAAAAACGTTAAACTTGATACAATGTACAAATAACATTTCATTGTTTTTGCAGAAAGGGGTTTGCCCAGCTCCCGTCGGCGTGTCGATGAGGGTGTGCGACTTCCCCATCGGGGGGGAGGCGTGGGAGAAACCAAAAGTGAGATACGCCTCGTTTGACGTCGCCTTCGTGAACCTGAGTCACAACAGCGACCCGGAGACTAATGACTTCTTGAAAGTTATAGTGTACTGCGTGGGTACACCCTATATCAATCATGAAATTGACGCAAAAGTCACTGTTCTACCTCTTATCGGGTGAAAGCGCAAAAACAAGTTGTAATGTGAAATTCTTCATCCGACAGTAGTGAGGCTATAAAGTAATAAAACACTCCACACTTAACAATAATATGGTGTTTTTAATCCAAAAAATATTAAAAATAAAAATTTTTTACATCGCTGACAATAGCGATGAAGCTTTAGTATCAGAAACAATACAGAATGGGACTTTTTGAATAAACCCTAGGCTCGCCACGCCCTATTGTAAGCCAGATCGATCCACCAACCGGCATGTAGCTAAGATTCTTTCACCACTTATAAGTAACACAACAGCTTATGTGAAGGATTCCAACCAATTTGTCAACAATATTAAAGACCTATGTACATCTCGCTGACAATGAAACTATGGTTAGTTTTGGTGTGCAGTCCTTATTTACATGCCTACCAGTACAGGATTGCATTAAAATTACCAAAAAACGACTAGCAGAACAAGATATGCCTGATGAACCGCTTAAACGGCCAGCGCGTACCCCAGGGAGCCCCTTTGACGGCCATGTCTGGGTATTGTTTACAAAAAGCATTATTTATGACTCTATGTCCGCGGGAATGGCGTTTAAGTGGTGTTTTTATTGAAGCGGATGAATTTTGTAAAAATGAGCAAGATCTATTAAAATAAGACTGAATTTTAAAATATCAGAAACAAGTTCAACCAGTCCCGGAAAAAAAAATTTTTCTTCGTAATTTTTTTAGGTATATATTGTAAATAAAATAAATAAAACAATAACATCATTAAATACTGTATCTAATAGGCTTTCTAACAATGTATTACACTTCTTGTTACATTAAAACACCAAAAAGCGGTTTACCTCACAAAAACACACAACTGACCCAATACAACAAGACAATGGGCGATGACAGATGACCGATTTCAATCGCTCTTTTAATTTATTTGGCATTATGGTGTAAGAGTTTCGCCGTAGTAAAAACGGTTGGGAATTTTATACAGAATTATTTAAAAATTAAAGCAAACGAATTGAATCTTTATTTTAAAGACAAGAAGAACTTTTACGAACCCAAAATTGTTTAGGTCATTTTGGTTACAAAAGCAACCGTGGCCGTTTGAGCGGTAAATATGCAGTACTATTAGAGCATTGTCTAACATCTGGCTACCTTTTGTGGAATGACATTTACTACCTGCAAGTAGAGGGTGTCGCCATGAAGTGCCCCTGTTTCGCCCGTCATCGTCGCTGATATCTTTATGGAAGAGGAAGAGGAGACGGCACTGAGCACAGCACCGGTAACCCCTAGATTCTACAAGCGATGATATTGTTTTTCTAGATCATCATAACTCCAACAATACAATTCACAATGGAGTTAGAGGCAGACAGTAAGCTAGCTAGCTTTCTTGATTACTTTAATCGTCAGGAATCCTGACCATAGTTTGAATCATTAATTCATTAATTCAGTTTAGGCTAAAAGGAGTTCTTTTGAAAATCACTATGCCATCTCGGTTCGTAAGTCTACACAGGGCGGGAGACCTTGTACTGAAAAGAACCGGCAAGAAACTCAGCAAGGGCATTTCTTTTCTCTCTTACAGCCTTAATTGTGTTATATTGGGAAATGCCCTATCAAAGCATATAATATCATATTTGAATAGTTTACTTACAAATTTTAAAATAGCTCAATTAAGTCAGAAAATGAAGCGCAACTCGGCTGCTTTGTCATGATAATAAAGTATAAAAAATATTAGTTATCAATAGATCTAAAAAAAATCAGCGGCACGACATACGATAACATAAACCTCAACATAAAACCTAATAGCGAAGTTATTAATCGTGTGGATAAATGCAGAAATCTGGGTTTAACTCTGGACAGCCATCTTAATTTTGAAAGCCATATCGCTGAATGTGTTCGCAGCTGTTTCTATCGACTCAAAGTAGGTACTTTACAAAATACGTCCGTATCTTGAAAAACAGCTGAGAATCACGCTTTGCAAATCACTTATCCTTTCAAAACTTAACTACTGTGATACAGTGTATGGACCATGTCTTCTGGCTACAACAGCTAAGCTGGTACAACGGGTGCAAAATGTCTGTGGACACTACTTTTTTCATATACCGCCACGATTTCATGTAACTCGATACCTCAACAACTCAAATTTATTAAAAATAGAGGCTCGCAGAAAGCTCCATCTCGCTATTCTGTTGTTTGTCGTCATTAAATCTGGGAAGCCAATCTATTTATTCAATAAACTCACGTGGGCTCAAAGTGTCAATAGGAACCCGATGAGAGCCTGCAAACACATTTTTACGACGCCTAAGCATCGTACTAGTGTGTTCCGTGGGTCAATTAGGTTTGCAGCCACTCGGTACTGGAACGATCTCCCGCCGACGATGCGTGACCTAAAGACAATCGTTACGTTTAAGTAATACCTTAAAAAGCATTTACTTACTCTCCAGCTTACATCAACTTTTTTTTTAAATGTCAAAAGGACGCAAACGAGCAAAAAGTGGTGCGTCGGAAATTCTTGCGCGTTCACTGCGTCGCACAATTGATAACATAATAATATGTGTACAGTTATGAAATCGTTAGTATATTCTATCTCGCATTGATTTTTTTGGTACCTTGTTTCTTTGCTTTGGTCGATGGAACGTTCTTGATACGATGTGCCAGAAAGGAAGCCAAAGTTGTGAGAGCCAAGAATGATGTTAAATGACGCAGTCGCAGCTCGGTGTGGCTCGGCGTAGTGATTTTATTTTGAAGATTTTGTTGTGTCCGTCGCTGAATAGAATGTTGCTGCCATGGTTGATGTAAATACTCTAAATAACTCACGTGTTTTTGCGGCAGATCCTACAACATACGTTTAAAAGTGTACAGTCCAAATCGTAGGATGTTAAATCCTACTATATTAATTTTATAATGAACGGTAAGATGTTGGAAGTGGCCGATACGTAATTTTTAAATGGACATACATAATATTTTCAACAATGTAATCAGTTGTTATTAAAACATTGAGGCAAACAAAAATTTTATAGTAACTACTTATGAATAGTTATTAAAACAAAAATAAAGATGATAACAACCACTAAATACTTTTTATAAGTGCTAAGTAAGTACCTACCTACACTTTTCAACCGACACAATTTTAGGATGTTGACGTATTTATATTCGTTAAGATAAAAATAATATATTTTTAAATATGAGACTGTTTCCTATTTGTTTGATTTTGTATTGTCGTTGGGAGCGTTTTTAGGGTTCCGTAGCCAAATGGCAAAAAACGGAACCCTTATGGATTCGTCATGTCTGTCTGTGAACCGCATTAAGATTTTCACACAAAAATAGAAAAAAAACAATAAATTTTGGGGGTTCCCCATACTTAGAACTAAAACTCAAAAATTTTTTTTTCATCAAACCCATTCGTGTAGGGTATTTATGGATAGGTCTTCAAAAATGATATTGAGATTTCTAATATTTTTTATTCTAAACTGAATAGTTTACGCGAGAGACATTTCCAAAGTGGTAAAATGTGTGTCCTCCCCCCTGTAACTTCTAAAATAAGAGAATGATAAAACTAAAAAAAATATATGTACATTACAATGCAAACTTCCACCGAAAATTAGTTTAAACGAGATCTAGTAAGTAGTTTTTTTTAAGACCTTCGTGCGCGAGTCCGACTCGCACTTGGCCGGTTTTTTTTAAGTCTTTGACAGTAACCTGTTGAACATTAACATGCAACCATTTAAATTGTTGATTTCAACATATTACATAATTCTACGTGATTATTCAGGTCCTACATTGTTCATAGGGCGTGTTGATCGATACTCTGTACATACAGTAGACTTATAATTAGAAACACTTCATATGAATTATGAAAGTTTCAAACTTTCATAATAAAATTCATATGAAGTGTTTATGAAGTGTTGTGTCCACATACCATATTCATGAAAAATTTATAGATTCAATATTTAATAATCATGCAACAATATAGCCACTCAATTAGAATATTCATAAAATATATTAAAAAAACAAAACTATCTAAACTTCAATCATAAAAAGAGTTTAAAGCATACATAGCTTATTTTCTGTTACTGGCCGCTTGACGCTTAATTAGAAACCCTTTAGAATAGCATGAACGGCACATTCCATTTATGAATTTGAAAAAATAAAACTTCTTTCTTAGCTATTTCTATCGTTTTGGCGGCAATTGAACATCAAATTGGAATTTTGTTTACGATTTTTTGTTCAAAATGGGCAAAATAAAAGTTGTGACGCGTCAACTAGGCAAATAATTGTTAATTTGCACATCGACCAAAAATGGACGTACAGGAGAATTGCTGATCATTTAAAATGTTCCGTAAAGAAAGTTTTTAATGCTATTGACCATTATAAAAGACACGGAACTATTGAAAATGTTCTTAGAAAGGCTCGACCGAGGAAAACTTCGACCAGAGAAGATATGCTAATCGTACCTATTACTAAACAAGACCCATTTAAAGGCTCCAACTAGATAAAAAATGAAGTTTTTTCGCCTGATGACCCTACAAACGTCTCGTCAAAACTGGTACGCCGTAGATTAGTGGAAACAAAATTGTTTGGGAGGGTTTCTCGAAAGGTACCGCTTCTTAACAAGCAACATCGAGAGAAGCGATTATTATTCGCTAAAAAGTATGTCAATTGGACGGTGCGAGATTGGAAATAAGTTTTATTCTCAATATCAAGGTATGGGGATGTTTTTCCATATGTGGAGTTGGACCCGTTCGAAAGATTGAAGGTACAATGGATCAACTGCAGTACAAAAACATCTTAGAAGAGACAATGATTCCCTACTCTGACGACAATTTGCCTGTAACCAGGATCCTTAGCATGATAATGACCCTAAACACACCGCCAACACTGTAAAATATTTTCTATGGGAACAGCGTATTTCCGTCTTAGACTGGCCTGCAAATAGCCCTGATTTAAATCCCATAGAAAATCTGTGTCATGTCAATCCCACTAGAAAAATGCATGAAATAGCTTGAATCAATGCAATGCCACGTCGTTGTAGAGCTGTAAAAAGTAATAAGTAATAGTACGTAATAATTTATTTTTCATATAAAATCACACATATAAACAGAACAGATAAATTCTTATAGATAACATATTGAATTTTTGCCTGAACTAGGAAAATCCTGTGATTCAGAAGGACGACCATAGTGCTAATATATTGATAGAAAAATAAAAAAGATAAATTAAATTAAATAAAAACACAATTCATCACTTACAATTAAATCCACAAAGTATATGTATAATTAAAGTTTTAACAATTTAGAAGGAATTACAAGAGAAACATAACTATAAAAGTACCTAATTCTAGCCCAACATATTATAAAAAATAATTATAAATTAGACACCTTATTTTGATACTACAAGTAACTTCTCTGTATCTTCATAGGACATGGGTTGCAAAATATTTTTTACTTTGTTTTCTGAAATTTACGCGAACACTACACATTTAAATGAAACAACTGTTACGGATCTACTCGCGTTTATTTTACTTTACACATTATTTAATGTTTATTCTGACGTTTCGAATCCTTTGCAGGGTCCGTGGTCACAGGGAGACTGAGGTGTTGGTCATCTCATAATTAGTTACTTAGCTTGTATCATTTAATTTAATCAGGTGCGTTCCGTTTTATGCAGAAAGAGCTTACAGTATCTTTTGGTCTGGCAGTATGGTGTTGGTGCTGGGATTTAATATTTTGTATGATGGGGTCCCCATATTGTGAATTATCCTGAACAGACTAAAGGGTAAATTAGATGCGTACCAACCAAGAGAGCAGGCAGGGTTCCGATCTGGTTACGGGACTAACGATCACCTACATACCCTGAAGACAGTCATCGAAAAATGCCACGAATATCGAAAGCCTATTATTATCACCTTCGTCGACTATGAGAAAGCATTCGATTCAGTAGAAGCCTGGGCAGTAGAGAAGGCCTTGGCGGACAGTAGAGTCGATAAAAGATATATCCAGCTCATTAAACATCTACAGCTGTCTGGAACATCTTCGATACGCCTTCACAAACTAACAAAGGCTTTTAGACTGGAGAGAGGAGTTCGCCAGGGTGATACCATATCACCTAAATTGTTCAACGCTGCCCTTGAGAACATCTTTAAGGCACTAGACTGGACAACTAAGGGTGTAATAGTCGATGGGGAAAGGCTAAACAATCTGCGATTCGCTGATGA
Organism: Eudonia mercurella; assembly: GCA_963082485.1. Taxonomy (NCBI): domain Eukaryota; kingdom Metazoa; phylum Arthropoda; class Insecta; order Lepidoptera; family Crambidae; genus Eudonia; species Eudonia mercurella. Next base: position 648,365 of record OY720024.1, on the reverse strand, counting down.
TATCGCACTGATCAGCGACAACATCGAAGATATGATTGATATGGTCGATCAATTACAACGGGAATCAGCAAAAGTGGGTTTGAAAATGAATTTGTCAAAAACCAAAACCATGACGAACATCGACAATGTGAAAAATCTCGTTCTACCTGTAGAGTTGGTTGATCATTATATCTATCTAGGCCACAAAATTACCCTCGGGTCCGAAGATCAGATCGCGGAAATAGGTAGGCGCATTGGGCAAGCCTGGGCAGCATTCGGCGCCAATAATCATATCCTACGGTCGAAAAAGATACCTTAACACCTAAAGAGCAAGGTGTTTAACCAGTGTGTTCTGCCGGTCTTCCTGTATGGGATGGAAACTACGACGTTGACAGAAAGGTCTGCTGAAAGACTCCGAGTTGCACAGCGAGCAATGGAACGACAGATGCTTGGCATTTCTCTCCAAGACCATAGGAGAAACGAGTGGATCAGAGAAAAGACACGGGTCTGCGATGTGGTGGAGGAGATTGAGAGCCGTAAGCGGAGATGGGCGGGACACATTGCACGGATGAACCACGATCGCTGGGTTAGAAGAACTTTAGAGTGGAGACCCCGCAATGACACCCGCGGCAGGGGAAGACCGCCTAAAAGATGGACGGACGACATCCGGCAACAGGCCGGAGTTAACTGGATGCAGGTGGCTGGTAACAGAGAACGCTGGAAAGACGAAGAGGAGGCCTATGTTCGAAGACGAACCCAAAGGCTGATATAGATAGATAGATGATGGGGTCCCAAGCTGGTGGTAGACTCCAACCATCTTCTCTATTAAAATTAGGATGTTTTTTAATTTCAATAGCCTCGCGTATTATCCTAGGGATGAATCGTTGTTCTCTAGCGAGCACTTGTGGTTTACCAAATCTGATGTAATGGTTGGTTCTTCTAGGGAATGTTCGCATACTGCAGACTTATTTTCGCGCCTATGCTTGACGTCAGGATTCGAAACGTCAGGATAAACATTAAATAATGTGTAAAGTAAAATAAACGCGAGTAGATCCGTAAAAGTTGTTTCATTTACATTTTTTACTTTGTTCTTACAGTTGGTATAACTAAGGGGAAATATGTCACCGATTTTATTTAATCGGTTGTAGAGAAAAGGACCTAAGAAAAAAATAGAACCTTTCTGTGAAAGAGTATTTAATGCATGTTTTTTGAGTACATACGATATCTTTCCGTCTTTTCATTGTTAATTCAATGATAAATGGAAGGGCTGCGTGCTGTTTTACAACTATGTGCATTATAAATAATTGTCGAACTGACAATACGTTGCATGACTTATATTTTATTTTTTATTTTTTATTTTATTTTTATTTTATTTATTAGGACAACCAACAAGGCATACACTACAAAAGACTTATGTAAGTGAACTGTATCTCATTCTAAGTGCTGACTTAATTAAAGGTTGCCACGGCATGCAAACGTGAACTCAGTATTTTATTTATTAACCTAAAACTTAACTAAGATTTAACGTAAAAGTGGATAAACATTAAAAAAAGAAAGAAAATGGAGATAATAGCTAATTAAACAGACCCGGGCGAGAAAGAAGTAAGTATGTTACGTTTAAATTTTTGCGGATTATCAGTAAATATATCAATAGATTCGCCTTTAAGTGCGTTGTATTGTCGTTGAAGTCTATTCATGGTGGCGTGGTGACCTAAATTAGTTTTAGAACCCCTTATTGAAAATGGAACGTATCTGCAGGCGCGAGGCTGTTTAAGTGGGACATTAAAGTTGATTGATCTTAACAGCGACGAGCAGTCAACAACTCCATTAATAATTTTGTGCAAAAACATGCAGTCCAACAAAAATCTCCGTTCCTGTAAACTATTCATTCCAAAATGAGCCAACCGCTTCTCGTAGGAGGGAAGCTCTTTAACCTTGTGATTTTGGTAGGTGAGATGCCACAAAAAACGTTTTTGTATGCGTTCGATTCGCTTAATGTGTACGTCATACTGTGGGGACCAAACTTGGCTACAGTATTCTAGACCCGATCGGACCAATGACTGGAACAAGAGAATTTTTGTTGATGGTCTTTTAAAGTCTTTTGCGTTACGTATCACGAATCCTAGCATTTGGAAGCTTTTCGTGGCAATGTGGTTTATGTGTTCGTGGAAACTCAGCTTTTTGTCCAAAATAACTCCCAGGTCATGAATTGAATCCACCTCTTCTAACGCATTTCCACCAATTGTATATTTTTGCGACGAGACGTTCTTGCTTCTCGAAAAACGAATGTACTTGCATTTATTAATGTTCAATGACAATCTGTTGTCATGACACCAAAGAGCGAGCCGCTCCAAGTCATCCTGCAGTAACAATGTGTCACTAACATCTTTGATCTGCATGGATAACTTCATGTCATCAGCATAGAGAAAACAATTAGCGTGTTTGAAAATGGCAACAACGTCATTGATAAAAACATTAAACAAGATCGGGCCGAGATGGGAACCCTGGGGGACTCCAGAGGCGGAAAAAAATGGTTCCGAGGAGAATCCACTCACCACCACTCGAGAACTTCGCAGACTGAGATAAGATGAGAACCATTCCAACAGACTGCCAGAAATGCCAAAGAGAGAGAGTTTATGAAGCAAAATTTTGTGGTCTACGGTGTCAAATGCTTTACTAATGTCTGTATAAATAGTATCAACCGATAGACGCGTATCTAGTGATTCGGACACATGTTGAACAAAAGAAACAAGATTGGTTGTTGCAGATCGAGATGATAGGAACCCAGACTGCTGAGATGAGATTAATTGTTTAATATGCCAGGATATGACGGGGCACAACAACGATTCGAATACCTTACCAAATACAGGTAAGATAGATATAGGTCTATAATTTTTAACCATCGTGGCATCACCAGATTTGAAAACTGGAACAACTCTAGCTTCCTTCCAGGCTGATGGAAAAATGCCAGAGGTTAAAGATGAATTAAAGATGATGGATAGAGGCAGAGATATTGCTTTAGAGCATTCAACTACAAGCAGAGGGGGAATCCCATCAGGCCCAGCACCCTTGTTCCGGTCCAAGCATTTGAGAGTTTTCAACACCTCATCTGGTGAAAACTGTACATTTGCGAGGTAGTTAGAGGTGAGCATGGTGTTGTCAGCTGTAGTATGTGAATTAGGGCAATTACTATATACTGAAGAAAAAAAGGAAGCAAAAAGATCGCATATTGTGTCCCCGCCACTAGCCTTGCTGTCACCGAGACTCATGGACGAAGGATAACTATTACTATTCCGCTTCTTATTCTTCAAAAAACTCCAAAACAGTTTCGGGTTATCTGGCAAAGATTGCTCTATATCGGTAATATATTTGAGATAGCAAGTTTCGGTCAGATTTGAGCATCTTTTTTTAATGGTATGCAAGGCAAGTTCATCTAATGGGTTTTTGTATTTACGATACTTTATTCTGATCTTATATTTTTCATGTAGTAGACGGATAAGTTCTTTAGAATACCAGATCGGGAACTTCTTTGAAACCGGTTTACTTTTAGGAACATGCTTAGAGATGGAGAGTCTCATTAACCTATAAAACCTATCAACCATATCGTCCACCGAACAACAAGAGGACAACTCATTTTCCCAAGAGATAAAAGACAAATCCGACATTATGTTGTCGAAATCAGCTTTGCGGAAATTATATCTGTTGGTAGTGGTGTTCGGTGATAGACGTTGCAATCCGAGGCAAGAAATATTACATTCAAGTGGCGGGTGGTAAAGGTCAATATTACTTAAAGGAGAACTGCTGCGCACTACGTCTGTGACTGTTAAATTAGAGAGAATAAGATCTAATATCTTGCCTTTGTCGTTTTTAACGTTGTTAAACTGAGTGAGATTATTCAAGGCGATGAAGTCTAGTAACTTGTTGTCGAGTGAAGACTTTCCGGCACAGTTCAAATGGGAAGCAGCGTTCCAGTTAATATTGCTCATATTGAAGTCTCCCAGAACTAAACACTTTGAATGTGATTCTAGTATACGACTGGTATTTTCACTAAAATGATCGAAAACATGTTTTTGCACGGGCGGAGGGAGATAGACTGCGCACAGTAACACTTTTTCCATTGTACCATTCACCCCACGAGTTTCCAATTCAACCCATAAATCTTCACATTTACTCTCAAAATGAGGTAACCTGCGAGAACAGATACGCCTAGACACAGCAATAAGTACCCCGCCACCAGATTTGCCTTTATGAAAATCGCCTGTTTCTCGATCGCGTCTGTATACAAGGTAGTGGTCACTGAATAACTCCATATCAAAAATTGTACTATTTAACCAAGTCTCGCAAAGGACTATTATGTCGAAATCGGAACTCAATACATTTTTAAAGAAATTAGTGGTCTTTGTACGAAGACCCCTAACATTTTGGAAATAAACATTTAAATTCGCGTATTTTAAGCCTAAATAATTGTACACTAAATTAAAGTCAATAATTACTTAACTAAGATAAACCATTTAGCACTCCCGCATTCCGCACAAGAATATATTCGGATGTGTCCGTTCTACGCATGTAAATGCGGCCACCCCGCCCACACATGCTTGTATTTAAGTTCCTTAGCACGAGTACGAGCCGCTGCATGGAGAAACTTATTCTCTGGCGATAAGTTTTCGACCACATACACTGCCTTCTTATCTGCTCCAAATCCCAGGTGTCCTGTATTCAGTCTTTCCTGGGGGTGGTTTTTGTTGTATTTTATGGCAGCGGCCAAGAATGTATCCCTTGAACGAGGACTGTTCATCTTGACGAGGATTGAGCGGGGTCGAGGGCTATCAGGGTTTTTCTTCGCTACCCGTGAGCAATAAAATATGTCAGACTCGTTGATAGAACAAGACACAGTTTTACCCACCTGCTTTATAATATTTAGTAAGTTCTCAGAACTACGTTCTGGAACACATTGTATCTCTAAGTTGGATGAGCGGGTAACTTGCTCAAGTTGATTGAAGCGGTTGGTGATCGCATTTAGCTCGCTGCGAAGAGTTTCCTTCTCCTTCACTAAGGATTCAATTTGGGTCTTGCAGGTGCTAACGTCCGATTTTAGTTTTTCGAAGGTTTCATGCACGAAATTAACTGACTCTGTAAGGGACCCAATCTCCAGTTTAACATCCCTTAATTCCCTGTTTATGTCCCGTTTGAGATCCTTAACGCCTTCGTTCATGGCGGCACGAATTTCTTCTTGTATGATGACTCGCAACTCCGTATGTGAGATACACGACCCGGAACACGCCGACGTCTGTTTTGGCCCTACAGTCGTCTGTTTTGAGTCCGCCGTTGAATGTTTTGAACCCGAAGTCATCTGTTTCGACACAGCAGTTGACTGCTTTAGTCCTTTTTTAGCCCGATGGGTCACATTGGCGTCTGGTGTTAACGCACGAACCGGCGTGTTTGAGTTATCACTACGCGGTTTTTTTGATTGGCATTGTGGGCAAAGCCAGTTTGCCCTAATGTCTTGCGAGAGTCTCTCGAATTCAGCATTGGAAATGGCAATACATAAACTGTGGTAAAACGATTCGCAGGAGAGGCATTCTAAGCAATTTGCGTCATCGATTGTAGACTGGCAGGCTGCGCAACAATGCATCATCGGTATTTTCTAACACGAAGTTGTGATCACAGTAGCGGTATCGCTTGCCTGTCGCTTGATAACGTGGTAACGGCAGTGCGTACACGGCGCCTCGGCAACGGACGGCGGGGGGCAAGGCGACGCGCGCGATGACGTCAACCGCAGGCAGCAACAGACCGCTAATTTCGGCGCGGCGCGTCCACGGCTCGTGGTGCAGCGGATAGCGCGCCAGCCACAACTCACCAAAACCGGGTTCAAACCTCCGCGGCGCAAACTCGAGAAAAAGAATCAATTTCCTCAACTGCGCAGCAGAGGGGCTCCGGAGTCAATCCGAGGAATCCCAGCAAATCGGTGCACAAAAGGGCGAAGCCCCGGGACAGCACTCCACAATTTTTCAAATTTAACTACAAAATTCGGTAACAACAAATACGTCTGTTCACTGTGAGAGACAACGGCCGAAAAGAGGTTAGTAGGAAAGAGATCGGGTCGGCAAGTCGACACCTTGAGGATCGCTCGCTGAGCTCTTTCTGTGGTTAGTTGTTAGGTTTTATTTACACCACCCCAAGTAGTAATACAGTAGGTCAATAGTGATTCACAAAGAGCAAAATACACTTGCTTTATTAAAGCTGTATCTGCAATATGTCGTATCTTTTTTAATACAAATATTAACTTACGCAACCTGTTATTTAAAGCCATAATATGTGATTTGAAGGAAAGTGAAAAGAAAGCTGTGATTAATATTAGAGGATACGCAACAAAATATTAATTATAAATTTTAGAATTCTATACACAGTATCTATTAAGTACCTAAATTATATAATGCTCAATAATTAAACAAATAAACAATAATAAAATAAGAATATTATGTTATTTTATCTATTAAATTACTAGTTTAGATTCATAATTAATACTGTTATGTAATGTATCAAGCTAATAAAAGAACTGTATTTTTTATAGTTTTGTTATACCTTTTAATTATTATCTAGTATAGTATTAAAACAGGAGTATGATTATGGCTATTTGGCTGACAGACATAATTATGGCTATTTTTCTTTATTAGTTTATAGTATATAGTATTTACCTATTAAGTTATTATATTGTGAAATATGTTTACTCAATAAAGATTTTATTATTATTAAAACATTAATGGAGACTGAAATAGCACGGCTACTCCCAACAGTAAGGACTTGTTCATATAGGTAATTCGCAGTCACGAGGCTTGGGGCTCGCGTCAGCAGACCCGCGTCGAAGCGTCCCCAGGGACGGAAACCAATTTGGATTTCTTCTAAACATGACTGCTACAGAAGCTGTTAGTAGTTGCGCTGTGAAGGCGTTCCTTAAAGCTGATATGTAATAAATACTGTGAGAAAAGAAAGAAAGAAAATTATTTAATAGAAAACACACATACAGTTACTTAATAAAAAATACAAATAAACTTATATGTTAGGTACCATAATCATGAATATAGCTTGCCTAATTCTTAACTGCTCTTTCAATATTTGTAAAAATATTAAGATCGGATGTTGATGACGTAGTTGTCGACATTGAATAGGTCTCCTTTGGCTTACAGAGTTCTTATAATCCTGTTATGTCCCACTGCAGGGCAAAGGCCTCCCTACCCTCTTTCCATCTTGTTCTATTTGAAGCAACAAGTGACCAATCTTTTAGATGGGAGTCAAGGTCATCCCGCCATCTACTTTTGGTCTGCCGCGACATCGTTTTCGGTTTTGTGGGACTCATTCGGTAGTTAGCTTGGCAGCTTTTTGTGTGACATCAGCAATTTTTGTTTTTGAGTGCAGTATAGTGTTCCTGACGTGATCCGTAAGTTTCACGCCAAGTACACTGCGCTCCATGGCTCGTTGACAAACCTCAAGCGCAGACCGCTGACGAGCTGTCAAAAGCTCTTCCAGGCATTCTCAGTGCGTCTTGCAACTTCTTTGTCCTTTCTCGCCTGGAAAGAGATAATTTGACCCAAGTATATGCGCACTCATGGACATATTCAATCTCCACACCCCAAACATAGATTCTGTGTTTGACGCTATTAGTCATAAGTTTGGTCTTTGTCATGTTCATCCGAAGCCCGACCCCCAGGCTTGCCGTGCTGAGGTTCTTCAACAGGTCACAAAGTCTTCTTCAAAAAGGACGATGTCGTCAGCGAATCGCAGGTTTATTAACCTTTTTTCACCGGCGACGATACCCTTTTCCTCCCGGCCAGCTGCCAACTTCTTAAAGACTTCCTCCAATGTGGCAGTAAACAATTTAGGAGACAGGGGGTCGCCTTGTTTGACGCCTCTCTTTATGTAGAAAGAAGATTCTGTGTTGTTTAGTTTTATTGCAGGGGTACTATTTTGGTATATGATTTGAAGAAGTCGGATATATTATTATGTATTATCTGTCTTGATTTCGGAGAGTTTCAAATATGGAGGCGAGTGTGATACTGTAAAATACCTTAGAATAAAGCATAAAGCTAGATATAGGGGTATGTTAAATTCGGCATGTTTTTCTATGATTTGATTTATGGATTAAAGATGGTCAGTGATAGAGAGGCCGCGGCGAAACCCTGCTTGCTCTGGTGGTTGGTGTTGATCAAGTTTGCTGGCTATCCTGTTTTCGAGAACTTTAATAAAGGTTTTATACAGGTGGGAAACAAGGCTGATAGAACGATAGTTTTGAAGGTCGAATTTATCACCCTTCTTATGAAGAAGTATTATATTAGAGTGACAGAATTGTTTAGGTAATGATCCAGATTTTAAAATGTCGTTAGAGTAAAGAGTAGATAGTGTTGATTAACTTCGGCGAGTTGGATTGAGCCACGATAGCATAGTTGGTAGTGAACCTGACCCGGCATGTCATGGAGTGCGGGTTCGAATCCCGCTCGTGGAATATTTTCGCGACTTTGACTCTTTTTTCAAATACAAATAAAGCAAAAATTATATAGGACATTAAAAACAGTACAATAAATCAGTAAAAAAAGAGTGTGGAGCTAATGGATTCTGTCTCAGCACAAGATTAGTCCATGACATAAGCTTCTGCGTCATTCATAGATGTTCAGAATAACACAGAAGCGTTGTTATCTGACAGGGCCTAACTAGAGTAAGTAAAGAGACATAAAAAATAAATAAATAAATAAAATATGACAAGTTAACTACAAAAATATAAGTTGCAAGGCTCTGGGAAGCTTGATTCCGTTGCTTGCTGCAGATTCTGCTCTGTTTGTAAGGCTGGGCCATGGCTGGGTAATAAATAAATAAAATATGACAAGTTAACTACAAAAATATAAGTTGCAAGGCTCTGGGAAGCTTGATTCCGTTGCTTGCTGCAGATTCTGCTCTGTTTGTTAGGCTGGGCCATGGCTGGGTAATACTCTTTATTGAATAACATCTAACTAGAATGCTAGCTTCGATAACTTTTACGTTTAGCCGTAAACTTTATTGCACCACAGTAAAATCTAGAATGGTTTTATGTTTAGGATTGTCCCCGAAGTAGTGAATCAATTATATTACGTGTAGTAAAAATGGGTTAAATTAATTTAACATTACGCATTTTTGTCTAGGTAACGTTTCCTACCAATGAATTATGAAAAGAATCCAAAGTTGCCGAGCGACCGCCGCTCCTTACGTGATATTTAGGGCTCCTAACCTGTGCTTACGCCAGTTTTACGACCAAATTAAACGCTTCAAACTCTTGAACACACTTTAAACTCGGCAGTGGTCCATTAAATCTGGCCGAGCTGAAAAATCACATGTTTATAATGTAAGAAACCATCCGGGACCCCCGAGTACTTTGGCCAGCGTAGCCTTGCTATCCAACGCGACAATGCTGCTAGCTTACTGGGCACTCTGCCTGATGGGGTTGATTTGGGGCAATTTAATTATTAATTAAAAAATATTTTCAATCATAGGTAAAAGTAGTATAGTATAGTTTTATATACAAACATATGTTTAATTTACTTGTAGTTTTACTTGTTTGTAAATAATAAATGTAGGGCGGTTGTTCTTCTTTTTAACCTACAAAATATCGTAATTTTTCTGTATTTTGCGTTTTTCAACTATTGATAATTATGGTTTTAATGTTTGATTTTAATAAATGTTGCATTAATTATTTATAAGGACTAATTAATGATTCTTTCCGTGGCGATTATATTTTTTTCCTTGACAGTGGTTTTTCAGAAAATACTGTACCAGAATAGCCGTTTTCAGCGGAGACCACATTTTAGATTACCACTCTGTCACGCGGTTCTAAGAAAAACAAACTTATAAAAAAAGCACTGGATAAAGAAAGTGTAAGACTATTTAGTACTAATAAATGAATAAATGTATGGACGTATATTCAAATACTAAAACATTAATAATCAATACTCTAACTAATGACGTATGGTAAAATGAGGACAGACAATAAAATTGTAGGTTATAAACCGACTCCAAAAAATTTGACTAAAAAAATTACACTAAAAAGTAAAAAATAATCGCGTAGTTTAATTTGTTCAATTTACTTGCAAATAACCTATATTATACTCAATCTTATATTCTTTCTTAAGAAAATATAAAGGTACAATTATTGTTATTTTTGGAGCCGGTGCCAGCCAACGAAATTTTTGGAGTCGGTGCCAGTCCGCGTTTGTAGTCAAAATTTCATGCATAAGATTGAATGTACTATTATGATTATATTATAGTATGTCGTTAAAGGTCAAAGTTAAAGTTACCTTGCCTGGCACCGACTCCAAAAATAACAATAATTGTACCTATATATTTTCCTAAGAAAGAATATAAGATTGAGTATAATATAGGTTATTTGCAAGTAAATTGAACAAATTAAACTACGCGATTATTTTTTACTTTTTAGTGCAATTTTTCAGTCTAATTTTTTGGTGTCGGTTTTATTTTTTGTTAAAATTTTGTTTATTTCTCGCTTTTTAGTGATTTGTTTTTTTCGATTTATTTATCAAAAGCGAATATGTGAAGACCTACTAAACGCGCTGCTCGTATGAGACAGCGCCGTTTAAATGAGACAAGGGAAGAAAAAGAGAAACTACATACATCACAAATGAAACTTGTTCCGGTGTGACATTGTTAATGAAATTCCATCAGTGTAGATAGATAGACTCTTTATTGCACACGGAAACATCAAATACACGAAAAGTCTTACATTTGTTGTGCACAAAGGCGGCCTTATCGCTTAAAGCGATATCTTCCAGGCAACAGTAGAAGACGGACAAACAAACTAACAAATCTAAAAAAAAACAGTATTAATAGGATTAGTATTTTAAAGGATGGGGAGCTTGTCAGGGATAAGAAGTATGTTAGTCACTTTGCCGATTTTTTTGCTATGCGCGGTTGGCTTGCATTATGCAAGCCAACCGCGATTGGACGCCCGGGCGGCGGCAGCGCAGGAAGGCGCTGCGACTAGCGCACGCGTGCATATAGACACTTTGAGTCTTCGGGAGGTTGAGGAGGCGCTCGTTCGGCTCAAACCAAAACGGTCGTCTGGCCCGGATGGTATACCAACGTTTCTTTTTAGAGATTGTAGTAAAGTATTAGCAGGACCGCTACATCATATTTTTAACATCTGTTTAAAGCACGCCACTTTCCCGGCTAGGTGGAAGATTACACGAGTCGTTCCTGTCCCGAAGAGTAAGGCTGGTCCTGACGTTAGTAGCTATAGACCGGTGGCTATCCTGTCGACGGCGGCGAAAGTGTTCGAGTCCACCAGACCGTCAACAGTATGTGGAGTACAATGGGTACGAATTGAAGCTGTATTATACTAGATCCGGTGTGAGCCAGGGCAGCAATTTGGGGCCTCTCAAATTTATTATAATGATAAATGACCTACCGGAAGTCGTCAGGCATAGTACATGTTTATTGTTTGCCGATCACCTTAAGTTGCTGCTTCAGATTGGGGACACGTCTGATTGTAAGCGCTTGCAGGATGACATTAATAGAGTGGTAGAGTGGAGCCACCAGAATAAATTATATTTCAATGTGTCCAAGTGCTCGGTTACGTCATTCACCCGCGCGCGGACCCCGGTAAATGGCGACTACGAGGTGGAGGCGAAGCCGTTGAAGCGAGTGTCTCAGGTACGAGATCTTGGGGTGCATTTAACTCCCGATTTAACTTTTCGCGAACATATAGTTAAAGTTTGTAAGAAGGCGTATAGAAACCTCGGGTTTGTTCTGAGGCAGTCGCGGGGGTTCACAAATATTACAACACTAAAGGTGTTGTATGACGCTTTGGTCAGGAGTCACATGGAGTATGGGGCAGTCATATGGGCTCCACACGAACAGAAGTACAGTGTAATGTTAGAACGCGTCCAAAACAAATTCACGAGGCACTTGTACTTCAAGTTTGTTTTACTACTTCTACCTACGCCGTTCGTACTCGGTATGGTCGGATACAATGAGCTGCGAGTGCGACGGGAGTTTGCGCTCGTCGCGTATGTGTTGAAGCTGCTGCGTGGAGTAGAGCACAACCCGGGTATGCTGGGCCGGCTGCGGCTGAGCGCGCCGGACCGGTACGTGTGGAGGCGACGCCGCCCGCCGCTGCTGGCCGTGCCGGTGGCCAGGACCAATCTCCTCGCGAAAACACCCTTTGTACGGTCGATCCTCATAGTGAACAAAGTTCATGAAAGGATTGACATATTTTCGGGTAAATTGAGTGAACTCGCAAAGTTAGTTTTATACATAGTATGTTATATGGAGTAGTAATTAATTAATTAGTAATATATTTAGTAGATAAGTTATTGATAATATTTTATTAATGTAAGCTTAAATGAATGCAACTATCGTATTGGATTAGTCTGTAAGGATAGTTGTGTATTGAAATATAATAAATAAATAAATAAATAAATAAACAAGCTTTCGCATTTACAATATTAGTTTGGGAGGATTTATAGCCGGAGTGGCTGAAAATACCAAAATCGCTATAAGTATACCTACAATATTAGAGGAATTCCCTCAATTCCTCAAGGATTCCATCATCAGAACTGAGTTCCGGTGCCTGCCTTCTTTTGCTTCGTCATAGTCGCTTAACTATCTTAATCGAGATATGTTATCGCCACTCGTGAAATATTTATCATTGAGGAGTTCCGGTTATCATCAGTTCCACTTCATCAAATGATACTTTCTGAATGCAAATGCTTGACTTATTGCTGAAAATACCAAAATCGCTATAGGTATGCCTACAATATTTGAGGAGTTCCCTCAATTCCTTGAGGATTCCATCATCAGAACTGGATTTTGATAAAAATGGGACCAATCTGAAATTATATCCTTTCAAATGAAAAAATAATTTTCCAAACCGGTATATAAATGACGGAGTTCTGAGCTAACAAACATTAAAAAAAAAAGAAAAAAAACATACTCCTCCTTTTTTTGAAGTTGGTCGGTTAAAAATGGCTTTAAACTTCGTTAAACTTAAGTTTTTTACCGAAATAAAGGTTTTTTCGGAATTAGTACATAGTAGTAGTACATTACGGAAGAGGATTTCAAAATCTTTCGCCACGCCTATTGATTCTTTTACGTGGTCTCATTCACACCTTAGAGTTATGGGAATCCTAAAAGAACACGGATCTTTTTTGTGTGTTTTTATAAGTGGGTCTATAAATGATTTTGATTCACAATTGGACCCGGTAGGTGGCGCTGCTATAGGGTTCTAAGGATACACGTGTTCACTCTAGTGGATGAAGTCGCGAGCGGGCCTCTAGTAAGCAATAAAGTAACGTGTATTCAAATGATCGTGGACATGAATGCGCGTCGCAACAATAATTCAACAGCAGGCAATATGAAAATTATTTGCTCAATTATTTAATTGATTGGTGCACCGTGATTCCGTGAGGACGTGATTGCTTAAGGATTACATTACGTTTTTCAATTACTTAAATGGTTATAGTAAATCAATTAGGTGTGCCTGCGCATGTTGTTCCGGGCGTTATTAAAGGTCGCTGGGGCGGCGGCCGGCATTTTGCAGCAGCTGTTTGGGCCGTTTGGAGCAGAAACAAGATGGCGACGGCAACCACTGTAATACTTACTGCGCTCGTCGCGCTCGCGCTTGGAAATCTACAGATAATCGACGCCTTGATTGACCCATGTACCAACGCCAAAACCGGTGAGTTGGCGCCTCGAGATTACTGCTCACATACTCATCTGATAGCTCCTGAATTAATAGTCATCATAGTTTAATTATCGTGAATCCTGATAGTAGGATTCTGCCCTGCATCTGACTGGATGGTCACCTGCCGAAGATGTATTGTTTTGCATTGCTGTGTTCCAGTTTGAATGGTACTCGAAAGAGAGAGAGAGAAAGTAAAGGACATAGAAGCAAAAGAACTGAATATCCAGGTTTTTACTTTAGTACTGTGTGTTATAGTAATTGGATAAAAAATGTGACGGTGTATAATGTACCTATATTAATCTGCCACGCAAACGGAGGCGTGACATCGCGACGGCAGTCAGCCCGTGACCACAGCCGATATAACTCGGTATAACACTGACCCCCGTTTATAACTTTGTTTGAAGCTTGTCGGTGCTGTTGGTCGGGTAGTAGTAGTACAGGTATATAGGCTGGGGGGACGTTACGTAAATATAACCGTAGGTACGTCCGCGCGCTTCTGATATGTAGGTTCGAATGCCGTCGTTGCAACGCGCGCTGCGCTGCTGTTGCGAATTTTTTTTCTAGTGGTAAGTACGCCCTATTAAAAACCGATATATCGAATGATGGATTCGCGAACACGCTGTTACGCAATCGTTTGGTTTGTGGTACGCTAGATCGACAGTCGTATCGAAATCCATTGTTGCGATAAAGTACCTATTCCAATCTATGGTATGGTATGAAAGTGCGAGAAGAATGAAACAGAGAACTGGCACGAAAGAGAATAATATGAAAAGGAGTCCGATCATGTTGGAGGGAGAAGTAAAAAATATCTATTTTATGGGAATCGAACTCACTACCCCGATAAATACTAAAAACTGTCTACGCTAACTAGAATAAACTTTCTTTCTTTTAGTACACACAGCGGCAGATCATCCTACCCAAATCTGTCAAATTTCTCCAATGAATATTGATCCTTATAACCAAATTGATTGTAGAAACTTGACAGTTTTGGGTAGGTTGATTCGCCGCCGTGTGTACATAATTAAAAAGTTAACTAACAATCATATTTTTTCGCGAATTCGTCATTCGATGTAGCGGGTTTCAATACAACGGCTTTTCGAAAGGGCGTACCGCTTGACATTTTTTCGCAATAACGTGTGTCGCTACGACGGCATTCGAACCTAATCAGAAACCTTTTTTTTTGACAGTGGAAAACTCATCGGCCGAGTACCGAGTAGTAGTTATGTGGGGTTCTCCCCTTCAATTCCCTCCTCCCTGCCCAGACCCGAGGGTCTCGACAGGGATTCGGGAGGAGGAGGGGAATACCCACTAAAAACCACTGTACATCCCCTTCATGTGCCGCTAGGATGACTGGGATCACCGGTTTGGCAGTCACCAGTGTTCACCCTAGCGGCGAGCGGCCCGCCAGATGAGCACGCCCGAGGAGGTTTGCCGGCCGCTTTCCATCAGGCAGGTCGTACGCTCTTTTGCTGGCCCAGTAAGAAGTAGTAACATTTGCCGTGATTTCGAATTATCATATTTCGCAAAAATGCGCATAACAAATGTATGTAGTACGAACAAATAATAATTAATGGTTTTTGTGATACTGCATTGTTATAATGTTTACAATTGGCTGTTGCAGGTTCGACTGAAATAAAAGGATTAGGAATGTGGGAGAACGATTTGGGAGTTGTATATCTCCCAAAATTTTTTAAACACTTCAAGATAATTATTCCATCTGTAAGTATGTAATGGCGGATAACACAGTTTGATACTGAATTTAAAAAATGTCTTTCTTTCTTAGCGTCGTTAGTATAATCTTTACTAGCAGGGGACGGGTTTGGCGCAGCCTCCTTATCAGGGGGGGGGGATGTTCACATGTGAGACTTCTTTTAATATAAAATAAAATGATGCATTTGCACATGCATACTGTTATAACATCATATTTTTTTCTAGAATATAAATATACATAGCAAATAAAGATCCTATTAGGTAGGTATATTTCTATCAGTTTTTTTTCTGTGAGTAAAAACCGTCAAACTTGATACAATGTACAAATAACATTTCATTGTTTTTGCAGAAAGGGGTTTGCCCAACTCCCGTCGGCGTGTCGATGAGGGTGTGCGACTTCCCCATAGGGGAGCCGTGGGAGGAGCCAAAAGTGAGCTATGCGTCGTTCGACCTCGCCTACCTGAGCCTGACCCGCAATAACGACCTGGAGCAAGACGACTTCTTGAAGGTTTCAGTGTATTGCGTGGGTGTACCCTATACCAATGGTGAAGGAAAAGACGCCAAAGTCACTGTTGTATCTCTTATCGAGTAGAAGTGCAAAAAGAAACATAAAACAACGCCACTTAAAACTAATTATAAGCTGTTTGATTTCAATCGAATTTCATTTCATGTCTATCCCAAACATTTAATAGTTCCTAAATATAAATACAAATAAATTAATAAATAATAATAAAAAAAATACATAACTACATAAAAATACATAAAAATCATCAAGTACAGTTAAAAGCACAAAGGAATTAATTTGTATGCGATTAATGTTATGCAAAAACTCGCTACCTTCCAGCTTTTAAAATTTAGATGTTATAACCAACGCATAAAGTCAATAACTTCTATTTTCTGTTTTGTGGTGGCCCGAAATTCACTAACCAGCAATAGTGGTGCTTAGTGATGAAGAAATGTGTGAATGTTCCTTTATAGTAAATAAAAAAAACCGACCAAGTGCGAGTCGGACTCGCGCACGAAGGGTTCCGTACTTTATGACGTATTAAAAAAAACTACTTACTAGATCTCGTTCAAACCTAATTTCGGTGGAAGTTTGCATGGTAATGTACATCATATATTTTTTTTAGTTTTACCATTCTCTTATTTTAGAAGTTACAGGGGGGACACACATTTTATTTATTTATTTATTTATTTATTTATTTATTCCTTATTGCATAATAAAATACAAAAGACGGACTTAATGCCAAATGGCATTCTCTACCAGTCGACCTAAGGGCTAGACAGAAAAATTGGTAAACGGTGCGACAAAGAACGTAAATGAAACATATACTACATAAATTTATAAGAACTGAAATATACATACTAAGTTTATTAAATTAAATGATGATAATATTATATACATACTTATTATAAAATAAAAATAAAAAACTTAAATAAAAATAGACTACATAAACATACTTAAACATAACAAAAGAAACCACTTTGGAAGTGTCTCTCGCGTAAACTATTCAGTTTAGAAAAAAAATATATAAGAAATCTTAATATCATTTTTAAAGACCTATCTATAGATACCCCACACGTATGGGTTTGATGAAAAAATTTTTTTGAGTTTCAGTTCTAAGTATGAAGAACCCCCAAAAATTTTTGTTTTTTTTTCTATTTTTGTGTGAAAATCTCGATATTTTTATTAATCATTAAAAATAACTCTTTTTACTAAAAACTAAATCTTAATACAAACTTTTTAAGAAATTTACAGGGGACTCTTTATAGGATGTACTTTAACAACCTTTAGGTATAACGGGTAATTTTGCAACACCTTGTATAGCCTTCGCAAGTTCTAAAGCTGTAAGTTCTTATTTTATTCTTCTGGAAATTTGGCTGGCTGTAGAAACTAGCAATCGAACATAGGGCTCCTCCATGACTGTTTTAGTAGGTACTTAATAATAATTCGAATATGAGAACTAGCCAAGTAAGAAGAAAATATATTTTAAGTTGTTATAAAATATTTTATGTTATAAACGTTCAAATAATTTTTAACGCAAATTTTGTTGCGAACAAATTACAAAAACACAAATGTTGAAAAAATTTCCACGAGCCGGATTTGAACCTGCACCCTTCTGACATTCCGGGTCAGGTGCTCTTCCAATTGAGCTATCGTGGTTCTAACCAGCCCGCCGAAATTATTCAACACTTTTTACTTTGAAAGCCAAAGGTAAGTTTTTATATTTTATGTTGTTATAAATAAATTTCAGGACTGACCATTGATCTTGGCACCCATTTAGACCTCACTCTTTTTGTCGTTGAAGTCAACAACCAAGGCATATATCATAATATTGAACTTGGCTTTCATTTCACATTTATGTTTTTAATAGGTATTGGGGATTCCAAACTGTATGTTGTCAATTTGTATCGTTAAAACTCTGTGTTTATTTATGCCAAATGTCAAATTTGTGAGGTTAAAGTAAGTTTGTTGTCAGTCGGTGCAAAGAAATAAAATACTTTTATATTGTAAAATATTACTAATCGTAATCACACCATACATACTATACACACCATAACCATAGACGTTTTCGAATGGAAAAAGAAAATGTTTATTTATTTTTTATTTATTTATTTATTCAGGAAAACAAACAGTCATACACAATAATAAAATTTACAAAACAATTTACAAACAGACCAGATAGTTCCATTAAATTATACAAATATAGAATATTTGAGTTTGCACAATGGACCTTAACGCCTATCCAAAATAAAATCAAAGACATAAAAAATAATGAAAATTAGTAAATATCAGTTCATTTAAACCTGTTGTCTATTAAATATTACATCACCAATTTTTTGTTTAAAAGTTGATAACGATGAAGAAAAAATGTCAACATCTGTTAAGTTATCGTCTTTAATTATCTTTAATGCACAAAAAAACACATACAGAGAACATTGTTTTATATTTTTTTCCATTTTTTGGTTCACGTAAACGACATTTTTTCGTATACATTGTAAAGAGCTTCAGTAATTCACATATTATCACAAATTAAAATACACAAGACGAGAAAAAGCAACAACCAAACACCGATGACATTATATACAAACACGACTGTTTTTTGATCCGTAGTTAACTCAACCAATAGTCAAAAATCGTTACCAATGGTTTAATATCGGTAAAATGCGTTTTTTGATCAATAGTTAGCTTAACTAATTGTTTCATTATTAACTAATAGTTACATTATTTGACTACTGCTTCATGCCGAGTTTAGCAAGATGGCGGATGGTTAAATACATTTTGTCAGCTGATTTTTAGGATTGTTTGTGCTGTCTTGCTAAAATACTGTTTGTTTTATTTTTAAAGAAATAAGTAATAGGTACTACTTACCTATCTAGGTAGGTAAAAATTATGAATTTAAATATCGGTAACTATTTTGATATGTCAGAAAGTTCGTCAGACGACGATGTTGTTACAGGTTATATATTATTGAGAAGACCTAAAACCTTCCGACATCGTAACCCACCATTGGAAACCTGAGATGATGTAGATTTTTGTCAACGATATCGCCTTTCAAAGAAAACAGTGATGTGGATAGTCGGTGAAATCGAAAATGATCTACGAACTCCCACCACAAGGTAGGTTACATTCAATTCGATGAGTACCTACCTAGATACCCGTGCTAGAATATCATAAGTAACCTATAATTTTTAACAGAATATAAATAATAATAATAATAATATCCAAATTGTGTTTTTTTTAGGAATCATGCTATCACACCACTTGAGCAAGTGCTGCTCACATTGCGTTTTTATGCTACGGGAATACTGCAGCAATGCTCTGGAGATCTATTTGGAATGTCAAAATCTACTGCCTGTAAAATAATCCATGCTGTCTCCAGGAGAATTTGCATTAGGCTAAAAAGATTTATTGCAATGCCTCGTACACCTGAGGAGATAAAAGAGGTAGTCACAGGGTTTTACACTATTTTCAAGTTCCCAAGTGTTGTTGGAGCCATTGATTGCACACATATACGTATCTTGAGTCCTGGTAAGCTTTCTTAAATAATTAGAAATATAATATTTATGTACTTACCCTTTTTATAATATTTGTATAACTGAAACTAATTGTTTTTTGTTTCAGGGGGCGAAAATGCAGAGCTTTATAGGAATAGAAAAGATGCTTTTTCTATAAACACCCAGGTAGTTGCAAATGCTGACCTAAAAATTATGGATATAGTTGCAAGATGGCCAGGATCGGTGCATGACAGCACTATTTTTAATAATAGCCAAGTAAAATATTTACTTGAATCCCAACAGCTAGGTAGGTGTTGTGTTTTGGGAGACCGTGGATATGCACAAAAAAGATATTTATTAACACCTCTGGCCGATCCCCAAACACCAGCCGAAAAACTATATAATGAAAGCCAAATTAGAACTAGAAATATAGTGGAACGAACATTTGGAGTGTGGAAAAAGAGATTTCCATGCATAGGCTTTCAATTACGAGTTAAATTAGAAAATGTGCAGCCTATCATTTTACAGTGCTTACGCACTGCAATACTTCATAATATTTGCAGAGAGAAAAGGGAACGTTTACCTGACGGAGACTATGAAAATCCAAGACCAGATAATGTCCCAGAAGACCAGATTTCTATGCCAGTAAATTTTAGTGACCAAGAATATAGACGAGAATTAATAAGGACATATTTTACAGCATTGCTAGATGCTAATTAATTAATATAAAAATTATAGACCTTGTCAAAATATTGGATGATTATTATTTTACTGCTCTACTTTTAGAACTATAAATAAACAAATAAATAAACTTTCCTACACTCACACCAATTATCTAGCCCAAGAGAAGCTTCATTATGAAACTCGTTAAATGGTTACTAGACAACGGATCAACATACTATAGGAAAAATATATATACAAATAAAACAAAAGTTATTTACAAACATTATTTAATTCTATTTTGGCCTTTTCTACTTCATACTTACATTTTTCTATTATTAAATCAAACATTTCTTTTTTATATTTAATTTCAAGTTCGTGCAACTCTTGTTGTTGTTTTGAAGCTTGTTCATGCGCCTCTTTTTTGAATTGCATGTTTTGCTCATGCTCTTCTTGGGCATATTTTAATAGCTCCAATTCCCGTGCTTGTTTGCGCGACAAAAGTTCATTTTTTTTATTTGTGTGGATAATAATTTGTTTCCTCGTTTCTAAAGGTGTATAGGCCAAACTTCTTTTTTTCATTGAGTTACCTTAAACAAAATATAAATTTTAACACATCTACCACAACTCTCAATAATCCATTACCTTTAAATGTATAGGTACCTAGTTCTTTTGAAACAGATTTTCGCAGCATACTTTTTGGTGTAGATGTGTCAAACACATTAGTTTCAGCAGCATCTACAAAATCACATAGTACATGTAGTACTTATATCAATTCGATCGTAAATTATACACATTCTAGGTAACTAAATGTCTTGGCATTAATTTAATAAATTATCCATACCATTGTTTTGAAAATTCGTTTCAGAAATCTCCTTTTCAATAATCACTATCTCATTTGTCTCTGGCATAGTAATATGCGGAATCACACCTGTAATGCATAATAATGTTATAAGAGTAATTTCATACATCAGACATTATCTGTACTAAATTCACTATTCTCCAACAAAAATATTATACAGCTTCACACAAGGTAAGTAACACTTGTCTTGATTTATTAATACAAGAGCTACCTAAATACTCACTTTCTACAAATATTTTGTCATCCAAAAAGTTTAAATTGACATTAGCCGAGCTGTCTGCGTCTTGGGTGTTAAAGTTATTTTTAACAAGATCAGTAGTTTCTGTAAATACAAATTATTATGATTAACTATTAGAATAAAGTATAGGTTAGTACTTGTATACATAAACATATAACAGTCCACTGCTAGATTTGCATCTACTAAAGATAGGAGGAGTTGCCCATAATCATCACGGTATCATCAACACGAAAGCGTGTTGGTGATAGCAGAGTTATATTAGTTGGTACACGTGGTCTTGCACGACACCCATGGGAGGATAAGACATTTTTATTCTGTTCTGCAGTCACCATACGGCCAATGTAAGCAGGTACTACTTGTAATCTTATTTTTATTTGCATTTATTATAAACCAAAGTAATAAAATTATTTAAATCTGTACTTACAAATAAATTTAGAAATTTATAACAATATTACACATACCCAATGCATCACTGTCATATACTGCGTTTAAACCAGATATGGACTCTTTCATTACAGAATTTAACCACTCTGTAGTCTCTGATGGTTTCGGTGGTGCCGGTCCTCCTCCTGTTCCACGTCTACCATATTTCTCTTGTGCCATTTCCTAAAACAATACGAATGACAATACTAAAGTATGAGCTTAGTTCTAGTAGTTTTAAAATATTTTATACTGCCTAGGCATCAGAATAGATGGTATACAAACCTTTCTTGCAGTTTTTTTCATATTATTATATTTTTGTTGCAGCTGCTTCACACTACGATATCTAGTAGCATCGGAATTAAATTTATCCATCAGCAATTTCCACGCGGCATCTTTTAGTTTATTACTAGAGTGGTCAGTTTTTTTACAGGTTATTACTGGATAATCCTGGAGTAACAGCATTAATTTGCCTGTTTCTTCTTTGCAGAAGTTAGAACTGCGGGAGTCCCTTGAAATTAAACAAAAATAACCATGATTAATTTGCATTATAAATACATATGTATATTATTTAAAGAAATTTATAATAAGAAACTTTTTCCTTACTTGTTTTCAGACATTGTAGAGTTGTACAAGATAATCCACACAAACCCAAATACTTTTAAACGTTTTTATTCGTTGTTGTTTCTAAAATCGCCAAATTATGACAAATCTTTGCCTTTTGACGCTTTGAAATGTCAAAAATGGTATTTTGTTCACTCCATTCGTTCTAATCAACTAGTGTCGCCACCCAAAAAAATAATTACCACAAACAAATACGCTGTGTCCTAGGGAATATTCTATTCATTGGACTGGCAACAAATTAGCTAATGGTTATATTTAACAATAGTTAAAGTAGACGTCAAAAAACGCAACTTAACAATGGTTAAAATAACAGATAGTCAAACTGAAGTTGACTACGGATCAAGAAACCGGCCCTAAAACGGCATGGTCATTTGAAATCCGACCAAGCGAAACCGACTTATGCTATTAATGATGTTCTCTTATTGAATCCAAGCTTTTTATTTACTTTTTAACTATGTTGTCGATGTGTTTATCAAATAATAAGATAAGATAAATAAGATAATTTATTGCTATATAAAAAAACTTAGCCTAGATACAAAAAGTTTATGTTAGGTAATTGGGGTTAGTGTATATAATAATATATATTACTTAATACCTATGCTAAGCAAACTATATTGCCTGTGTATTAGGTATCTATCTATAACATAACGTTAGTGCTTATTCTACAATAAAACATTTACACAATAATAATGACTAACTATTTTAAATGCGGAACTGGAAAGTACTCGAATAATATTATTAATTGCTCTACTTAATTAGCATTTTTTACATGGTCTTAAAATTATGTAATTACTAATAATAATTTCTCCGTGTCATCATATGTTTTCCCTTTTAGCCACTCTTGTACAGTTTTTTTACATTGTACTTTGTTCAAGGGGTAAATACATAAAGAAAAATTTATTCTGTTGTACAGAAAACTACTCAGATGACAATGAATCGTTCAGTAGAACAGAAGACAATATCTGCACGTTTTCGGCAGGGCATTAATGAGTGACTTTTAGTGATTATTAGTAATATGTACAGCTGGCGTACAGATAGGACATAGAATTTGGTAAGGAGCTCTGCTGTCGTGAAGCGTATTGGTCGGAATAATAGCTTATTATCATGAACTGATAACCCTTCTCGATATGTCCTACGATGATACAGAAAAAATATTAATTGTTGTTAAATTAATATTATAGTGCATCTCTATTTAATTACTAGCTTAGATTCTTTACTCATCATCATCATCATCTCAGCCAAAAGACGTCCACTGCTGGACAAAGGCCTCCCCCAAGGATCTCCACAACGACCGTTTTGTGCCGCTCGCATCTAGCGGCTTGCCGCTGATAATAATAATAATGATTCTTTAATACTGTTATATAATTGATTTTGCTAGTAAAATAAAACTGTATTTTTGCAAATTATACACTTAATTTTTTTGTCGGGGAAACAGTACATTTTGTAATTAGTGAAATTATGTTGTTTCATTAGGTCCATTATAATGCTGTAAAATATTATTCATTTATTTTCAGTGTGCCCCTGCAACGATCCCGTGTTTAATACAAATTGTGAAATAGTCGCGATAAACAATGGCGTCTTAAGCCACTTGAAATATTGTTTTGTAAACTAAACGCATAGGTATTATTGTGTTGCTATTAGTGGTATTGATTTACGAGTATTACGCCTGCCTTTGTGTACAGATTATTTTGTTTTTTAAAATAGAGTGGAAGTGGACGCGCACTTATCGCGTAACATAGTAACCTAAGAATAATAATTATTAAAGGAAAAAAACTCCCGTTAATTCTAATTCTAATGTTAGTGACCATATGATAGTTTAAAAAGTTATATAGTAACCTAATTGTTTAGTTCGTTGACGTTTTTTCAGGAGATCGATTTAAAAGTAACTAGTTTAAAAACATGAAATGTATTTTGTGATATTATTATATCGATTACAAAACTATTCCTTATAATCTATAATTTACAGTTAGGATCATTTCAGAAATAAAAAAAGTATTTAAAAGGTGATTTTTATTTATTTTCCATAAGAAAACCTACATTTAAGAAAACCTACAGAAAGTTATATAAAATGTGGAACTTTTTATGCAATAACGACATTATTGCCTAACAAAAAACTAATCAATCACAGAAATTAAAGAAGTAGCACTTGCATTAATATGTTTCATTAAATATATTCTTTATTGCACATAAACACAAATACAGAGAACAGTTTACAAACAATGGTGAGCAAAGGTGGATTTACGATATTGTTGCACCGGATGTATGTATGTATGAACTTGTAATAAAATCTCTTTGGCTATATATACTATTTGTATCTGGCTGGTTTTGGTATCATTAAAAGTTTAAATAAGGAAGATAGTTCCAAATTTAAATTTGGAAAATATGTGATTTTCATTTATTTTCTTACTGTCAAGATGAGTGAATCTAATGAAGAAATTCGATACATTTTAAAATTTTACTACAAAAAAGGTAAAAATGCAACGCAAGCCGCAAAAAAAAATTGCGATGTTTATGGTATGGACCTAGTGCAGTGTCTGTGAGAGTAGCACAAATTTGGTTTAAGCGTTTTCAATCCGGAAATTTTGATGTCAAAGATGCACATCGCTCTGGTCGCCCTATTACGGATAAAATTAATTTCATTTTTGAAACAGTGGAGCAAGATCGGCATATCAGTAGTTACGACGTAGCTGAAAAACTGGGAATTGACCACAAAACAGGTAGGCTACTCTTGACGCAAATTCAATCTCAATACAATTCCAATGGGATTAATATGTATCGATATTGGGATAAGTTTCGCAATTTCGGAACGCCCCATCTCGATAATAATTTGATCACTCAATTTCCACGCAATTTAATTCCAATGTAGCGCTATTATCGCTTTTAAGAGTGCCATTTTAATTTTTTAGATTTGGGATTGGAATTGTATTGAGATTAAGTTTGCGTCAAGAGTAGCCTACCAGTTTTGGCGCATTTGAAAAAGACTGGGTAAACAAAAGAGCTCGATATTTGGGTAACTCACGAGCTCACTCTCCGCCGTATAGTGCTGACCTTGCACCTTCAGATTTCCACCTTTTTCAGTTTCTTCAGAATTCTTTAGGCAGTGTCAGGTTAACATCACGAGAGGACTGCCAAAACCACTTGTCGCGGTATTTTGATCAGAAGCCCCAAAATTAATATAGCAATGGAATCATGTCCCTACCTACAAGATGGCAAAAAGTTATCGAACAAAATGGCACTTACATACTTTAGTTAAATGTTAATAAACTATATTAAAAAATGTTTTGAATTTTCTTTAAAAATGTGAAGAAACTTTTTCCCCAACCTAATATAATAACTAATGATTAATCAGCTAACTTGAAAACAAAGCTATCTGCGTCCTATAAGATAATAAAAGGCAATGTATTGCGCGACCTACGAATATATCAATTGTAATAGATTACAATTAAAATTCGCAGAAATACTATTATTAAACCATTTTAAGATATTGCTCGATTCTCAATAGTAGAATGTGTTGGAAGAAAATCGTCCTCCTATCGTTATCGTCGTTCCTACAGTTTTACACATAAAAGTCAATCAGCTATCATTTAAAGTAATCAAAAAACTTTCAACAAATCTTTCGAAAAATAATATAATGCTGATTTAAGATGATTTATTACAGTGTATTGGAGTCCCATTCAACCTTTGTTCATGTCATCATCATCATCATCATCTCAGCTAAAAGACGTCCATTGCTGGACAAAGGCCTCTCCCTAGGATCTCCACAACGACCGCTTGTGACTTGTGCTGCTCGCATACAGCAGCTTCCCGCGACCTTGACCAGATCGTCGGTCCACCTCATTGGAGGCCTGCCCACACTGCGCTTTCGGGTACGCGCGGTCATGTAAATGTAAACCATTTCAACTGTGTCGTTGAAACAAGGTACTAAAAGAAGAGCAGGAGGTTTTAGTTGGCCAAAGACAGGTAAGGAAGATGCGGATTGGAGGAATTGTCCGCATTCTCATTTTATTGCCATGTCCTAATGCCTGACTGTCAGAAAATTTGGTATAGCTTTTATTGTCAAAAAATCCTTTAAACTAAAAAAAATGTGAATAATCGAATATTTTTAATAGCTTTCCATTCGTAAGATATTTTATTATACATTCTAACGCACATAACAAGGCAACTCTTCGCGTATTTATCTGATCTTGGAATGGTCTTCAGTACAAGTCTGTGTGGATCTTTAACGTTGTCGGCTACACTGATTATCTGAAGCTTTTTTAAACAGGTGCTTATGCAAATTTACAAATGCTCACTTCCACGTAGTCATAGTCATAGATACTATTATTATATTTTTACGTAAAGTGGTGGCAGCGGCAACAGACCAAAACTCTTGAAAAGTGGTCTACAGGACTCATCCGGTCGAATACCACCCATGGCTTTGTGTGCCTAGTTCGAGCTTCATTCGCCATTCGATCACGTTAATGAAAACGAAAATTAGTATGGCATTGAAGCAGCGCTGCCTGGTGGAAAACGAGGAGAGTTACATTTTTGCCAAACAAATATTCGTTTTAGTAAACGTAATCGAATGAATATGGATAGCAAACAAAACTCACATTATGCACTCTGATGCATTTCTTTTGTGCTATAAATACTCTCTGCTATTTTGTACAGTTTCCCCAAATGACAAGACCCTATGATGGATTCTGCATACGCATAGTACGTGTTAATGGCAGTGTTTTTATCAGTTCAAAAAAATGTAATTGAAATTATTATGTAGTGTTAGTACCGCTAACTCTTCATATTATTTCAATTTCATTTTTTTGTACCATGGATTTCCGCAAAGTAACGCCTGATTCCTTTAACTATTTTTATCAGTTACCTTTTTTACCTGATTAATTTATTAATTTGCGTTAAAAATTATTTAAACATTTTATAATAGCTTGCCTACTTTTTAACTGATCTTTAGTATTTGAAAAAAAATTATGATCAAATGTTAATGACGGTAGTTGTTGACATTGAATAGGCGCCTTTAGCTTTCAAAGTAAATAGTGTTGAATAATTTCGGCGGGCTGGTTAGAACCACGATAGCTCAATTGGAAGAGCACCTGACCCGGAATGTCAGAAGGGTGCAGGTTCAAATCCTGCTCGTGGAAATTTTTTCAACATTTGTGTTTTTGTAATTTGTTCGCAACAAAATTTGCGTTAAAAATTATTTAAACAATTTATTATTTGTTTAGACCTAAGACAACATAATACTATTATTACTTCTTTGTTTTTTTCATACATTATCGACACACCGTAATGGCCGCTACAGAGGCTGGTTGGTATTTTTTGGAGAGAGCTTGTTGATTGCATCCGATGGCATTTTCAGCGTCACCAGACTTTTGGGACGAGAAACTTAATGGGTTCCTCAAGCCGTGTGAAACGAAACAGCGTCAAGGTTTTTTAGAGAGATCGATCACACACTAGTGCGTGTCTCCGTTCCCTACTAGATTATCTGTGGGGTTCGGATAGGGTCGGGAGCTGAACTACCCAAGGGCGCTTCTTAAGGCTCGGGTCGTGGAGGTGGGGAGAAGCGTCTAGTTACATGTCTGTACTTGGTATAGAGCGCGTATGAACCGGCTCGTCGTATTATTCTACGAGTACAGTGTCATAAGCCTAAGCGAGTGTGTTTAGTCATGTATCATGTACACGTGTATACATATAGAGGATCATCATCATCATCATCATCAGCTCATTTTATGTTTCCACTGCTGGGGCACGAGCTCCCTACGGATGGATAGGGAGAACGGGCTATAAACCACCACGCGGGTCCAGTGCGGATTGGTGGTTGTTAACGACTGTTAATGCAGCCGTGACCAACGGCTTTACGTGTCTTCCGAAGCACGGAGGAGCTCGAGATGATACATTTTTGGTCAGCCATCCAATGACCGGCCTTTGCGAAAGTTGCTTAACCTCAGCACTCGCAGACCGGGCGCGTTAACCATTGCGCCATCGAGCTCCTCGATTTACAGGATCGGGTGGGGGGAAAGAAAGAGCGTATAGCTGATGGGCCCGGCCTCTGCATCAATCGTGGATTATTATAATATATGTATCACTTTTGATTGATACAAATTATATACCCAACAAAATGCTTAATAATAAATTGATAAATAAAATTTGACAAGTATAAGTTGCAAGGCCCTGGGGAGCTCGACTCCGTTTCCTGCTGCAGATGTCGCTTCGTCGGAGCGTTTTTTAGGTTGGGTATTACACGTTATTTAATAACATATTTACTAGAATGCTAGCCACGATATAGTTTACGATTAACAATAAATTTTATTGCACAAAGAAAATCTAGAATGATATCATGTTTAGGATGGTCCCCGAAGTAGTGCATTAATTGTATTGTATGTACAAAGCGATATTTTAAGTACTCATGAACACCATTTACTGATAAACTGTTATGAAAACTATTAATCGAATCGAATTCCAAACGAAGCACTAAGATGAAAAAAGAAAAATATTTGTTGTACTAATGGCTTTACTTGCAAAGCTTTAGAAACTACCTACTTAAAGGCATAAACTGTAGAAAACAGCTAGAGCTATTTATAATAACTATTAGTGGTCGCCCAGTGGTCGAAGTTCGACCGTAATTTTATTAAGGCTACACGGATTGTATCCTAAGCAATAAGGTTTAAGACATTTATTTCTCAAAAGATTACAATAATCACTTATAGAGAAAATACAAATTATAAAATTATAGTTAGCTTACGTGCTCGCGAACAAAAGTGGGTACTCAAACGTTCACGAACCGCACCGAACATCGGCAAACCGAAGGTTTGTAAGATACTCGCCATTAATGTTGATGCCATATCCTTTCCAGTCTAGAAGCTTGAAAATATCCTCCAACGCAGCTGTGAACAGTTTCGGAGAAATAACGTCTCCCTGTTTCACACCTCGCTGTAGTTGGATATAATCGGACCGACATAGTGGCGTTTTGGTATAAGTACCTCAGCACTTCGATGTACCTGTAGTCTACTTGGCACCTCTGGAGAGACTGCAGCACTGCCCAGGTCTCAATCGAATCGAAGGCTTTCTCATGGTCCACGAACGCCAAGCAAAGTGGCAAGTTATACTCTTCTGTATAACTTGCCGCAGCGTGGATGTGGATGTGGTCTATGGTACTGTAGCCTTTTCGGAACCCGGCTTGTTCGGGAGGTTGGAAGTCGTCGAACCTGCGCGCGAGACGATTCGTAATGACCAACCAACCATTGACGTTAGTTAACCATTTCTCAGGTAAGCAAAAATGGGTAAAATTCATTTAATTTTCTAGATAACGATTCCTACCAATGAATTATGAAAAGAATCCAAAGTTGTCTCGCTAACGCCGCTCCTAACTTGATATTCAGGGCCTCCTAGCCTGTGCTTACACCAATTTTACGACCAAATTAAACGCTTCAAACTCTTAAACACAATTTAAACTCGGCAGTGGCCCATTAAATCTGACCGAGGCGAAAAAGCGCATGTCTATAATTTAATCTAGGGGCACCTACGTCTTAATAAATTCAGGAGCACGTAAATTCTCGGCGAACAGTTTAACGCGCCCGCCGTCCCGCCGGCCGCACCGCACCCAGGCAGGCTGCAAACTCTGAATAAAACTTAACGCTCGTAACATATTTAACTAACTAGTAAGACCATCACCGGTGCCCAGAAGTCACGGGTTCGATTCAGGTGAGGGGGTACATTTTGAAAAAAAAAAAGACAAAGTGTTGAAAAAAATCCACAAGCGGTATTCGAACCCGCACTCCATGACATGCCGGGTCACATCGTGGCTCAATCCAACTCGCCGAATTTAATCAACACTATCTACGCTTACTCTGTAAGTCAAAAAGGGTACATATTTGTGTACTCGGTTTGGTAGGTGGTAGGGCTTTTTTGTTCGTTTGGCTAGCTACCACCATCTTATTTAAATATGTCGCTCATAACGTCAATGTTTAAAGCATTTTGTGTTCTGGCAGCAAGAGATAAGATAACCAATGCCTCAGTAGTTGAGGATCCCGGGCGAAGTGCGCTTCCACCATTGGCCTTATCATCACTTAACATCAGATGAGATGATTAAAATACGGCTGTGTCTAATAATCATGTGTTCGAATGATTACCGCCCTAACTAAACGTCAAATAATATCACGTCGTTTCCTATAATTGACATCCTTAAACTAAATTATGCCCTTAATTTTTTTAATAAATATTATACGAGTAATGTAAATTATTTTCTATGACGGTTTTAAGTCTGAATTGTATTTTTAAGATAAAACGTGTAAAATCAAAAAAATAAGAAATGTATATAAAGTACAAATCGGAGACGCCGTTTAAGTAGGTACTTTGCTTGACACCGACTCCAAATCTATAAAAGTTAATTAAATATGTGTTTTAAGGGTACTAAATCAGCAATTTTGTAAGCTAAGTTTTAATTTTAAGGTAATTATTTATATTTGTTTTTTTTTTTTGAAAAAAAATATTTTTATATAAAATAAAGTGTTAAAGTGACATTAGCTTTATATTAAGTATATTTATAATTTGAAAAAATGTTAAAGAAACGAGTGGATTTCGAACACACGCCTTCTGACAATCCATGCCAGGTCCGCTTTAAATTACGCTATCGTCGCTAATACTTAAATATACTTACAACTTGTTTAAAAAAACCCGTTACACCTGAAATGTCAATAGCTATACATAAAACTGAAGTGGTGGGTGCTGTTCTTTAAGTTGTAGGCACAATAGTTTCGGAAATAAACAATATCGAAGTTCAGCAAAAATATCGCTAAGATTTTTAAAAGATTTTCAACACTACTGATCAGCTATAGAAATCATTAACTTCTAAATCAAAGATTATTAAAAAAAAACGGAGGGCTGATTAGAACCACCATAGCTCAATTGGAAGAGCGCCTGACCCGGTATGTCAGAAGGATGCAAGTTCAAATCCTGCTCGTGGAATTTTTTTTCAATATTTGTGTTTTTGTAATTTGTTCGCAACAAAATTTATTTGAACATTTCAAAGATTTTTTTTTTCAGACTGGTTATCTATCGGTTCCCTATCTACTGACCCTGATAGGTATAGTATGGCAGCTGGAACTACGGGTCAGGCTGTCTTTCCAAGGGTACCACGGGAGTTCCGGATCCTAGGCCCCCTGCCGGTTATACCTTCGCGGGCGTCTCCGGCAAGTCCCGGACATTAGTTGGACTCGACCGTGGTGGCATGTGGTTGTCTGCCTGGTTGGTGTGGCCATTTCGTGCACAGCGAGCGGGTCCCAGTAGCGGTCTCGAGGGGCCCGATGCTAAAGGACTTGCGGGCCACGTAAGTTGCCCATAGTTGGTTGTTATGCTCGGTGGTTTTCACTGAGCAGAACTCCAACATCTCCGGTACTAGTCTGGATAACTAGTAGAGGCGCCCGATAGATGCAAAGTCTCCGGTTCAGTCAGCCGCGTAGGATTTTGGAATTGACGAGGTGCCTGGATGGGTACTGAGAAGTGAGTGGGCTCACAACTCCGCCACCAAAAAGGACAGTCTTAAAAGTACCGGATAAAGAATGCGCTTCGGCGCGTCGTGATCTGGCGTTATGACCTGACGTAGATGGTCCCTTGTGCTTGCGCAAGGATGTCTGACACCTACTTTGTAACCTGACGGTTGGTAGGGGGTTTCAGTATAAACTTTAAAGTCATGTGTAGTAGGTTGGTCATCTATCGGTATACATATGAGCCTATGTATATGTACAGTGAGTATAGTGACTTAGTTAAAGTCCGTTTTAAAAGATTTTCCAAATTAAATACTTGATAATTAAATTAATACTAATTCAGATTTGCTTTAGAATTCACAATAACAGACAAATTTTATAGATAACCTAACAAAATGTCGTTACGTTTGAATCAATTTATTGACTAATGACGATGAAGAATATATTTTGGCTCTCGCCCAACATGGTTTAAAAATAGGACCTACTTTTAAGGTAAGGACGTCTACGACTTCGCCATATAAAATCCCGTTTGTCAACACTATGTATAATTTCTTCAGCGTCTGTGTATAATTTGCTGACAAAAATTGAACATCGTCTGGAGTATGCAACAAATAGGTGCGTTGAAAAAATTTCCACGAGCAGGATTTGAACCTGCACTCAATAGCTTATAAAATAGCTTGCTTATTTCTTAACTGATCTTTAATATTTGTAAAAATATTATGATCGGATGTTAATGACGGTAGTTGTTGACATTGAATGGGCGCCTTTGGCTTACAAAGTAAAAAGTGTTGAATAATTTCGGCGGACTGGTTAGAACCACGGTAGCTCAATTGGAAGAGCACCTGACCCGGAATGTCAGAAAGGTGCAGGTTCAAATCCTGCTCGTGGAAATTTTTTCAACATTTGTGTTTTTTGTAATTTGTTCGCAACAAAATTTGCTTTAAAAATCATTTTGAACATTTTATAAAATAGGTGCGTGAGTCGTATGCGCTCGTTGTATTTACGTGCTTGTATGTATTAAAGAATTACGCTATTCATGACTTCTTTATTAACAATTTTCTCTGTCAACAAACAATCAACACAACACACAGAATATTTGATTGAAGTTATTCAAAACGTCAAGCAGACATAATTTACCCTGGTTAATTAAAAATACGCAGCGCCATTGCTCAGGCATGGTATGAATGAACTTTTATACTTGCTGGTTAATATTTTCGTTCGTTTTATTCGTTCTTCGTTTGTCACAGAATAACTAAACGAAAGGAACTTGCCCATAGATTAATCTGGTGAAATGAAACAAATTTAACGTATTTTGTATTTTAATTACTCCGTTTCTTTGTTATTTTTATAATACAGACATTTTGTTTGTCGGCGTCGCGGCGCGTCGTCTCCCTCCGCCCCTGTCAGAATAACAGCGCTTCTACGGTACTCAGCCCATCTTTGAGTGTCGTGGGGGTATTATGCTGAAACAGGGTCCTTGTTGGCCTCACACACTGCTTTTGTTTATATTCTCATTTAATTGTTTTTTCTTGTTTTCCTTTCTTATTCTTATTAACGTTTGCTTTGTTTTGACTGTATTGTATCTTGTGTGTGTGTGCGTGTGTTTGTGTGTGTCAATAAGTGTCTTTCTTTCTTTCTTTCTTTCTGTCTATCTATCTATCTATCTATCTATCTATCTATCTATCTATCTATCTATCTATCTATCTATCTATCTATCTATCTATCTCTCTATTTATTTATCTATCTTTCTATTTATCTATCTATCTATATTCCTTGATCCTAATAACAGATATTGACCTTTGAAATAAATATATACTCGTAATTAAGTTATGTTTCTATTCTGTTATCATTTCTTTTTTATAAATTATGAATTATGAAATCTAAAAATAATTAAAATACTAACTAACTACTTGTACTATAACCTTTGTTCAGTCTTTATCATTTATTTTTCAGTACTGCTTATAACATAATCAGATTCATGGCCTTTGAAAACAATCCATGGCTTCAAAAATTTCAATATTTTTTTCTCGGTGATCTATAAACATTTTTGAGAGGCACGAAGATAAAATTGGGTAGATTTTGATCGTTTGTTTGTGTGATATTTTAGATTTTATCGAAGTATAGAAAAAAGTACTATATAGATCTGACGTCAAGAACACTTTTTTCAAGAACGACTCAACTAATGATCATCATCATCATCATCATCATCATCATCACCTCAGCCAAAAGACTTCCACTGCTAGGCAAAGACCTCCCCCAAGGATCTCCACAACGACCGGTTTTGTGCTGCTCGCATCCAGCGGCGTCTCGCGACCTTCACCAGATCGTCGGTCCACCTTGTTGGAGGTTTGCCCACACTGCGCAGAAGGCAATTTTATTACTAGCTAACTAAATTTATTACTTGTGTTAATTAAACTATAATTATGTTAATAAGCTCAAATGTTATGTTTAGTAAAATATAAAAGGAAAAAAAAATGCTGGTTCAATTAAATTATAATGTATTTATTGATTTATTAAAATCAATCAAAAGCATTAGCAATTTAAATGTAATTTTATTTTACTAATGTAGGCTAAAGTAATTATTGTAGATAACCCAAATGAGCCATGTTGCTTAAATAAATACATATATACGTATATATACAGGGTGGTCCATCCAATGACGTCAAGAATTTTTTTTTTAATTCCTCCCTCCTATGTGTACCCAAAAATACCCCATGTATGTTCCCCGATTTTTTTTAGTTTTCGAGATACGATTTTTTTTATGCTTTCATCGAAAATTTCGCTAGTGTTTACATAAAAAAATTACATAAAAAAAACTGATCGGTTTTTTTATGTTTTTTTTTTGAAACCTAATTCTCGTGAAGTGTTCTTTCACATGCATAAGAATTAACTGCCTAACATTGCTGCATGTTGTAAAAATTTTGATCCAAAGTTAATAAATTACGTTTCTGCGAGCTAGAGTTAAATTTTCAAATTCAAATTAAAAAAAAACAAGAAGGTTGCAAAGATTCTAATAAATTTTAAAAACTTCTCTAGTCTCTAAACTTTCCAAAAAGTACAAAAAAGTGGTAGGTAAAGGGGCCATTATTTCCTGTAATCGGGCTTCAAACGTAGTGGGGTGAAAATTTGGCCAATCAAGTAACTACAATTGTGGAACTTTAATTTCATAATTTTAAATAGGTGATTGCTCCAAATTACTGAAAACTCATCTTGGTGGTAATAATAATTAGATTCATAATGAAACAATACAAATCAAGTCAAAGTATTTATTAATAAAATTAAATTTACAACAAATTTTCAAAGTGCCTCCCTCCCACTTCAATACATAATCTACAGCGCCTCAAAAAATTTTGCCTTAATCTAAGAAACGCACTTCTGTTGGCTTTTATTTGGTTTTCCGCTTCGTTCAATTTCTGGCGTAGTTCGGCTTCGCTATTCGTCTCCCGCGCATAAACTATTTCTTTCCCCCACAAGAAAAAATCGATTGGGTTCAGGTCTGGTGAGCGTGCAGGCCATTCAATTGGCCCGGCACGCCCAATCCACCTTCCTGGAAACGTTTCGTTGAGGTGCGCCTTTACTTCTCTTGCATAATGGCAGGGAGCACCGTCGTTTTGGAAAAACATTCTCCTTCTCGTTTCTAGAGGTACTTCTCCTAATAAATCTATCAAATTATTTTCCAGGAAGTTCCAATACTCTGGTCCATTTAGCCTTGCTGGCAGCTCAAAAGGCCCAATGAGCTGCCCGTTGAGTATTCCTGACCACAAATTCACGCTGTAGCGGTTTTGAAAATTAGAGGCTCTTGCTGTATGTGGGTTTTCCACAGCCCAAGTGTGATAATTATGCATATTGAACACTCCTGTCCTTTCGAACCGTGACTCATCCGTCCAAAGAATTTTTCTAAAAAAATCTGGGTCTTCTTGTGACCTTGCCAGCATTTCTCGGCAGAAAGCGACTCGCCGGGGATAGTCGCTAGCTTGCAGCTGTTGCACGCGTTGAATGTGGTAGGTGTGGTAGCCCTCTGAAAAAAAAAACAAACTCAATCACGACAGACAGCGACAGCGGGGCGATGATGAGGCAGAGATTTGCCTACTAATGGGTTGTTTAGGGGTTCACAAAAGTTACAGTGCAAGGAAAAACCATGACTGCACCTAAGGAATACTCCATGGGTTGACAGAGTAAGGCTCAACTTAAGCTACCTAAGAATGTAAAAAATGTTTAAAAAATGCTCACCTGATTTCAAAATTCTCAGAACTGAAGTTCGCGGTATTCCAGTTGATCTAGTTATTCTTCTTGAGCTTGTAGATGGATCAATTGCGATCTCATCTAACACCATATCCCTTCGGTCTGGATCAGCAACATGTCCGCCTCCGCGACCAGTTCCCGGAACTCGGCCAGCCATCAGAGTGTTGTGAGTGTTAATGAAAACTCTGTGATCTGGGTAATGCTCTCGTACTTCACCTCGCCGCTCTAGCTGTTCTCGATAGAGTCTCGCAGCTAATAGGCCATTGCCTTGCGCGACGCCATAATAATAATGCATCTCTGCGTATTCACCAAGTGAATATGGCATGATGCAGGTCGACTTTAATCCAAATCACTAGGCAGTCAGAATCCTAAGCACAGGCACAGGTCAATCACAAAGCAAATCAAGAGTCCGGGTAACAAGCAAAAGTAGTATGAATCAGAGGAAACAAACGTCGACAGAACAGTAGTAACACGAGCAGGTAGCAGTGAACGACTGTGGTCGTAGTTGGGTCGCATCGGCTTGGGCAGGGGTGCGGGGGGTGCGGTGGTGAGGTGAGGGGTGGTAAGGCAGGTAAAAACGGTCCCTTATCTAACTGGTTTGACGAGTCATCCTTTTGTGCGTGACATTTTTTTTTTTTTTTTTTTTTTTTATACGTAGTACGGCAAATGACTCCATTTCACCTGATGTTAAGTGAATATGGAATCCAGATGCGATGACAACTGGTGCAGCGTGAAAATACCGCAGCATCAGTTACCCTCACTCTGCCGGCCCACAAGGTGCCTCTTCACGCCTCGTTTGAAGGACCCCATATCATAGGAAGGAGGGAAAACGTGTGCAGGCAAACTATTCCATGTTTTGGAAGTGCGACAAATAAATGAGTCACCAAATTTCTTAGTGCGTGATCGAATATTTGAGACAGTGAAGCGGTGACTCCGGAGAGCAGCACGCGTACTCCTATGGAGGAAGGGAGAAGGAGGGATGAGGTCAAAGAGTTCTTCAGAGCACTCGCCATGGTATAAGCGGTAAAACACGCTGAGTGACGCAATATCTCTACGCAATTGCAGAGTTTCGAGAGTATTTGTGACTTCTGCGTTGCCGATAATGCGTATAGCGCGACGCTGCAATCTGTCCAAAGCATCGAGAAGGTACTTTGCGGAACCGTCCCAGATGTGCGAGCAATACTCCACGTAAGACCGTACCTGTGTCTTGTACAAAAGGCACAACTGGTCAGGCGTAAAGAATCGCCGCACCCTGTTCAGAATACCGAGTTTTCGTGAGGCTGTTTTGATTACGGCTTCGATGTAGTCTCTTTGGTTTAGATCGCAGCGAATCGTCATACCGAGCATGTTGATACTGCTCTGCAGGCTTAGAGATGTACCCTGAAGAGTTGGAAGGGGAAGGAATGGTGACTTTTTTGCCGTGAACGCACACACCTGTGTTTTCTTGGCATTGAACTCAACAAGATTATTGGAGCCCCATTTAGATATGAGGTCCAATACCCGATTGAGCTCAATGACAAGATTCACTCGGTTAACTTCGGTTTCGACCCGCCCGGCCGCTGGGTGACCGTTATATCCCCCATGCACTGTGCTATCATCTGCATAGCAATGAATATTTCCAAGTGGAAGCATATCATTGATATGCAGAAGGAACAGCGTGGGGGAGAGAACGGAGCCTTGAGGGACACCAGCGTTCACTGACATGAACCGCGAAGCGCATCCATCAGACAGGACACGGATTCTCCGCTCATGTAGGAAGCCAGCGACCCAGTTGCAGAACTGAGCAGGCAGACCGTATGCCGGGAGCTTGGAGAGAAGAGCTTTGTGCCAGACCCGATCAAAAGCCTTGGCTATGTCAAGGCTAACAGCCATTGACTCACCACGCTTGTCAATAGCCTCACCCCAGAGATGTGCAACGTACGCTAGAAGATCACCCGTTGATCGTTTCGGCCGAAACCCGTATTGGCGATCATGAATTATGGAGTGTTCTTCCAGGTAGTGGACTAGTTGTTTGTTTATTGTTCTTGTTTTAGCTTGTTTTGTAACATGTTTTAGCTTCGTTTGGATCGCTGACAGTGATCCTAAAACTAAGCAATAATGTAATAAAATAAATAATACAATTTTAAAAATCTCTATGGAGATTTTTTAAAATGTTTTAAGGCGTTAGAATTTATTTTCATGAAATTCAAGTTCCTCAATTGAAGTTACTTAATTGGCCAAATTTTCACCCCACTACGTTTGAAGCCCGATTACAGGAAATAATGGCCCCTTTACCTACCACTTTTTTATACTTTTTGGAAAGTTTAGAGACTAGAGAAGTTTTTAAAATTTATTAGAATCTTTGCAACCTTCTTGTTTTTTTTTAATTTGAATTTGAAAATTTAACTCTAGCTCGCAGAAACGTAATTTATTAACTTTGGATCACAATTGTTACAACATGCAGCAATGTTAGGCAGTTAATTCTTATGCATGTGAAAGAACACTTCACGAGAATTAGGTTTCAAAAAAAAAACATAAAAAAACCGATCAGTTTTTTTTATGTAATTTTTTTATGTAAACACTAGCGAAATTTTCGATGAAAGCATAAAAAAAATCGTATCTCGAAAACTAAAAAAAATCGGGGAACATACATGGGGTATTTTTGGGTACCCCTAGGAGGGAGGAATTCAAAAAAAATTCTTGACGTCATTGGATAGACCACCCTGTATATATGAGTTTTTTTTATTTAAAAAACAAGCTTTTATTAATTAAAAAAAAGAACTAAAAAGTTAAAAATAATTGAATCAGACCTAATTTTCTATAAATAAAAGCGTGTTAAATTTTGATGGAACATTAAAGAACATTTAGCATATTATCACACCTACATTTTTTTTGCAATCACAATGTAACACGCTTTTATTAATAAAAAAATTGGGTCTGATTCAATTATTTTTAACTTTTTAGTTCTTTTTTTAATTAATAAAAGCTTGTTTTAAAAAGTTTTTTTTCTTTTTGTTTCTATGTATTTCATATATGGACAGATGGTTATATTAATTAATATTATGGTCAAGGTTGATACGGAGGTGCCTATACATTTTGTTCTGTTACCTATCAAAGAGTCCTACGCATACTGGCATAAAATATAATAATAAGGTTAATGATATTATTATGTACTACGAAAATGTACGGGGACTCAGAACAAAATGCTTAGAACTTTTTAATAATGTGGCTCGCAGCGACTTCGACGTCCTGCTTTTTACAGAGACTTGGTTTCAGGATGATATATTTGGCTCAGAATTATGCGACAGCAGATATGATACCTTCCGTATGGATCGTAATTTACAAGAATGCAATAAAAAAACAGGTGGAGGACTTATGGCATGTGTTAAGGGCACAATTGGTGCGCAACAGAATTATAGTTTCTCGTCTAACTGTAATACGGAGTTGCTTCATATAACTATAACAGCACATAATATTGGAACAGAAAATAATTTAAATATAATACTGGTATACCTGCCTCTTAATCGTACTGATATACCAGCACAGTTAGAGGAAGTAAAATTGTATGTCATTGGTCTGGTTGAACGGTTGCCGAGTGAGACAATTCTTCTGGTTGGAGACTTTAACCTACCTTGTTTACAATGGCATGACGGTAGGTACGTAGTACTTAATAACATGGGAATAAATATGCAAAATGCTGCGCAGTCATTCATTGAAGATATGACCTATACGGGTTTAATACAGTACAATCAAATTCTTAATAACAGTAGACGCTCACTGGACCTAATATTTTGTAATATACATTCTAACATAACTAAAGCTACCTTACCTCTCATAAAAGAGGATGTACATCACCCATCTCTACTCGTAGCAATTCAGGATTTATTTATCAAGCCTTTAGAAGAAATTAATGTCTCGCGTCGTAACTTCCATCGCTGTGATTATGCGGCTATTAATAATTTCTTAAGTGGGGTTGACTGGGACCTGATTTTAAGCGATGTCACTATGGAGTTTAGTACAGACAAGGGGGGTGGTGTTGCTCGCGTCCACAGGATTTACCTATTACTACCCTGTACGTGCTCCCTGGGTATAAATACCCTCTAAAAGACTGGTGCGGAAAGGAACGGGAATCTACCGCGACTAAAATCCCAAGAAAACCACCATGAGCAGTTCTAAAGCGAGTACAAGTGTGATGTCATACCACCCGACTGACCATCGGCGCCAGTTCGGTTCCGGGTCGACTGGTGGAATATGCTACCGGCTACAAGCGAATGGATAAGCAGGTTCCTTGTAGAAATTGGGTTACTGTTGGAGCAGTGCCGCCTCACACTTGTAGTTTAACAGCAAAGGCAGGGACTCTAAGTGTAGGGACTTGGAATGTGCGAGGCATACTGAAACCGGGTAAACAAGAAATCATAGAAAGTGAGACGAAGCGTTACGGCCTCGATGTGCTCGGACTAAGTGAAACACACATTAAAGACAGCGGCCATCTTACTAGAGCTAGCGGATGCATGAAGATAAATGCTGGTAGCCAGGATAACAGTTTTAGCGGCGTGGGTTTTATAGTATCCAAGCAGACAAGAAGCAAAATATTAGGCTACAACACTATAAGTGACAGAATTGCCGCTTAAGATATCTGCTAAACCACATCCGGTTCATATCATCCAGGTCTATGCTCCGACTTCCTTATCATCTGAAGAAGAAATTGAGCTTTTTTACGGCGAGCTGGATGCTGTATATCAATCCATCCCAAATAAAGAGGCTGCGATTATTCTGGGCGACTTCAATGCGAAAATCGGCTGCACTGCGGGTGATGACCATTTGCGTGAGGTCGTGGGTAACTATGGTCTTGGTGTGCGGAACCGGCGGCGAGAAATGCTTCTAGAGTTTTGTGCTGGAAAAGGATTGTGCATTATGAACTCCCACTTCAAGCAGCACCCTCGCAGACTCTATACATGGCAATCACCCAAAGGGCACAGAAATCAGATTGATTACATCATGATTGGTCAACGCTGGAAGTCATCAATACTGTCAACAAAAACGCGACCTGGGGCAGACTGTGGCAGCGACTATCAATTACTCGTGACCCGATTTAAAATCCGACTGAAGTCTGTAAAAAGAATTTAGCCAAAATTAGCAATCAAGCTGCCCGTGAACTTGGAGGATACTTTTGGGGAACATGTGCAGTCTAAGCTCAACGAGATTGAATTCGACCCTTTCGATTCAGCCAATACAATGTGGGTACAACTCAGGTCCATAATTTCCGAAACGGCCAGAGTAATCGCGGAATCTAGCAGAGTTGTTGCACCTAAGTCAGACTGGATGAGTGATGAAACGTGGGTGGCTGTTTTGGAAAGGAAAAGTCAAAAAATCCAGGGAGTTTCGGAATCCAAACAGAAGCAGTATTCAGAGCTTAATTCACGAGTGCAGCGACTTTGCAGGCGGGACAGGAATGCGCACATCAACTCCATCTGCAGTGAGATTGAAAAGAACTCAAGGATATTCAGATCAGACGACCTCCTTGGTCGAGTGGCTTGCACACCGGTTTTCATGGTGTCGCCATCTCTGAGGTCCCGGGTTCGATCCCCGGTCGGGTCAATTTAGAAATACCTGTTTTTCTAAATTGTTTCGGGTCTGGGTGTTTCCTATGTATAATAAGTATGTATTTAAGTATATTAAGTATGTTTATCCGTTGTCTAGTTAACCATTTTATCGAGTTTCTTAAGGAAGCTCTTGTTGGGGCTAGATAATTGGTGTGAGTGTGACATTTATTTAAAATTTATTTATTTATTTGATATCCCACTCTAAAGACTAATTCCAAAGTGTCAGACTGCTTACTAAAGAGCACAAACCCAAGTCATGGACTATAGCAGACGAGCAGGGCAATCCATTGCTCGATTAAGATATTGTGCTTGACAGGTGGAGACGCTATTGCCAACAGTTGTACAGTGGGGACTCGGGTGAAACTTCAGACCAAAGGTTAGACTTTCTGGAACGAGAGCCCGACATCTTGCCATGCGAAACAGAGGCTGCGATCCGGAGGTTAAAAATAAAGGCAAGTGGGAATGATGGAATTACTGCACAACTTATGAAGTGCTTGGGACCAGCAGGGGGTACTATATTGCACACTATATGTCTCAAAGTCTGGAGGACTGGACAATGGCCAGAAGACTGGACCGAATCAATTGTGGTTCCTCTACACAAAAAAGGTTGTACCAAGAAGTGCGAGAATTACCGTACCATCTCCTTGATTTCCCATGCGGCCAAAGTTCTCCTTTATGTTATTAACAGGAGATTAGAAGCCTACATCAGCAGTCAAATAGCTAAAGAGCAAGCTGGTTTCGTAAAGGGCAGAGGTACCCGAGAGCAAATCTTAAACATAAGGCAGCTTATAGAAAAAAGCAGAGAATTTAACGTTCCTATGGCACTCTGCTTTGTCGATTACACTAAGGCCTTCGACTGCATCATCTGGTCAAAAATGTTTGAAGTTCTGAAGGAGATGGGAATACCGGATCACCTCATATTTTTGGTTCAAAACCTGTACCTGGAGGGGCAATCGAGAGTTCGGCTGGATGACGCACTTTCTGAACCTTTTGCTACTGAACGCGGAGTAAGGCAAGGATGTGTGCTCTCACCTCAACTATTTAACATCGTGGGCGAGCATATCATGCGTCGAGTGTTGGCGGACTGGGAAGGTGGAATCCGAATCGGCGGCCATCGTATTAACAACTTACGGTTCGCCGATGATACTACGCTAATAGGCGCCAATAGGGGTGAGCTTGCCGAATTAATGCGTAGACTCGAAAGCGTAAGTGCAGAGTACGGGTTGAAGATTAATTGGAGCAAAACCAAGTTGATGTTCGTCGATAGGGCCGTAATTTCGCTTAGATCTCAGGAGTTGCGCGACCTGAACGAGGTTCAGGAATTCGTATACCTGGGTTCTCTAATACGCAGCGATGGAGACTGCGAAAAGGAAGTTGTTCGACGGACTCAAATGGCAAAAGCAGCAGTAAAACGCCTTGAGAAGATCTGGAGAAATCGTAACATCTATCGCAGCACGAAAATTACACTAATGCGTACTTTGATTTTCTCTATTTTTCTATACGCCTCTGAAACATGGACATTGAAAGCTCGTATTGTGTCAAGGATAGATGCGTTTGAAATGTGGTGCTGGCGTAAAATGCTAGGTATTCCGTGGACTGCGCGTCGCACTAACGTTTCTATCCTTCAGGAGCTGGCCATTCAAACCCGCCTATCATCAGTATGCCTTGAAAGAACGCTTTCATTTTTTGGTCACATTGCTCGCCGGGAACCTAGTAATTTGGAAAAGCTTGTACTGGTGGGTCACGTTGAGGGAAGAAGAAGCAGAGGAAGAGCGCCTGCCCGGTGGACGGATGCTATTCTGGAAGCCCTGAAATGCAACACGCAGGCGGCTATCCGTCTAGCCCAGGATAGGACCTCTTGGAGAGCCCTGGTCCGCGATGTTGCTATTGGTGGTCACGACCCTCAGGCATGAGGACTCGACGACGATGATGATGACTATGGAGTTTGCTCTGGATAGATTCTATAAAATCTTGGATGACTGTTTTAACCGTTTCATTCTATTAATTAGAATAAAGTAACGCTAGAAAAAAATATCCCGTGTGGTATAGCTCTGCTCTAATAAAACTGATACGCGAAAAAAGCAAAGTCCACAAAAAACTTAAACTCTATGGTAATGGAAAGATTGCTTAAAACCCTTGATGTCAGCAAGGGACCTGGGTGTGACGGGGTTCCACCAGTATTCCTAAGGAATTGTGCTGAGACTTTGGCTTATCCTATCTTTTTACTGTTTGGTAAGTCTTTGAAGCAATGTGTTTCTTTTAAGAAAGCGCACATAGTTCCTGTTCATAAAAAGTGATCCAGGATGGATATATGTAACTATCGTCCTATTTCTATATTAAATACCTTGAATAAAATGATCGAAAGAATCGTATACGATAAAATCTACCGTCTTATTACTCAA
The DNA here is from genome assembly GCA_963082485.1 of Eudonia mercurella. NCBI lineage: Eukaryota > Metazoa > Arthropoda > Insecta > Lepidoptera > Crambidae > Eudonia > Eudonia mercurella. The sequence goes on along the minus strand of OY720024.1, from coordinate 604,454 downwards.
GGTATATCACACCATCAACATGGCTTCCTCAAACGAAAATCAACCACATCAAATTTGGCCGAGTTTTGCAATTATGTTCTGTGTGGAATGGAAAGCTGTGGTCAGGTTGACGTGATCTACACAGACTTCGAAAAAGCTTTCGATCGTGTTGATCACGCCATCCTGCTCGACTCTTTAACCTTGGTATTAGAGGTGATTTGCTCAGGTGGATCACATCATATCTCAGTAATAGATCGCAAGCTGTAGTCGTGGGAGGTTTTAGATCTGACCTTATTGAGGTTCCTTCAGAGGTCCCACAGGGATCGCATCTTGGTCCTCTATTTTACTGTGCCTACATTCACGATATTCATCATTGTTTCAGTAATTCTGAACACATACTCTACGCTGATGACAAGAAGGTATTCATGAAAGTGGCATCGCTTTCTGACTGTGAACTCATTCAGCGCGATTTGGATACTCTTTACGAATACTACAAGCTCAATAACATTAATGTCAATATAAATAAATGTCAATGCATTAGTTTTAGTCGTAAAAAACATATTATCAAGTTTTCTTATAATTTTAATGGTATAGTTATTGCTAGGACAGACTCAGTAAAAGACCTTGGAATTTTGCTGGATTCTAAAATGTTATTCTTGAGCCACGTCAATTATGCTGCCAATAAAGCGTACCGTAATTTGGGATTCCTTATGAGAACTTGTAAGCCTTTCAGAAATATTCATAGCATTAAAGCAGTCTATTATGCGTTTTGTCGAAGTATTCTCGAATATGCGAGCCCCATTTGGAACCCCCAGTACATCACACATATAAATAAACTGGAAAAAATTCAAAAACGCTTTATAAGGCATTTAAATTTTAAAACCTCCAGACGAAATCAATCTTACGAGGTTGACTGCAAGCACTATAATCTGTTACCTCTTGACTCTCGTCGTGACCTACTCGACTTATGTTTACTTTACGATATTTTGAAGAACAACCTAGACGCACCTAACCTTCTCTCACTTGTCAGTTTCTGCACTCCCAAATACCGTACAAGACACACTCCGTTATTTAACGTACCAAGTCACCGTACAAATTACTCGAGTAATGCTGTTATGACCCGTTTGCCCAGGACATACAACAAAAAGTTTCAGCACATTGATATATTTAATACCGGTAAACGGTCTCTAAAAAGGAAAGCATTTATCCCGAGTATTTATCTCGATCTCGATCTCAAATAGTGATAGATCCTTGTAAAATGTAGTTTAGTAAGTGTTTTATATTAGCGATTTTTGCGATTTTTGTTGTTTAAGTTTAATTTTAATTTATCAACCTATCTGGAGCTGTCGGATTTCTTCAATAGATGTTCAACCATATGTCATATGCATAAGGTTCAAGATCTGTTGAGGAAGTTTTGTGGTTTGTGGTGGTCTAGTGTGTAGTCTGTGTATTTGTGCAGGCGTGTGCATGAATGTGTAAGTTTAATTGTATCCAATATATATATGTATATGTATAATAATAATAATAATAATAATAATAATAATAATAATAATTATAAAGATGTTTATTTTTGTTTGTATGTTTGTTTGTAGGGTTTTGGTCTGTGGCTTAATTTATTCGTGAAAATGTAAGTTATTTAAGACAGATTGTACACTGATTATTGAACACGAGCATAATATGTTGTCAGGTGCCTTTTGTTATTCTTAATGTGTACCTAGTTAATGAATTAGTCTTTGTTGTGGAATTCTCTAATTGGCTTAAGTATCTTGAAATAAGTAAGTTAAAATGTGTTTGTAAAAAAGCTGTAGAATTTCCTAATAAATAAATAAATAATTTTATTTTTAACTATTTAGTATTTTTGTAAGGGCTTCAGTACAACAGGGTTCGCCCTGGTACCCTGAGGCGCAACGTTAGCGATATGTGAGGCGCAACGTTAGCGATATGACATGTTTATACACCCTCATTCCATTTAGCCTTCGGCACATGCTCACTTTAGCATTGGGCCATCCATCTAATCCATCTAACCAAAGACAGAATTCTCATTAATAACAAACGCAATGAATGAACGAACGAACTTATTTTCCCGAGTTCCTATGGCCATCTACCAGCTCCATCATCAGACCCTGGTTAGCATCCAACACCAAAGTACTTGTCAAGACGAATCATACGAGCCCAAACTCGGTGGGGTTGTGTCGTTAAATTATCGAGTTCCTATTGCCATCTTTCAGCTCCATCATCAGACTCTGGTTACCATCTAGCACCAAAGTACTCGTCAAGACGGATCAAACGAGCCCAAACTCGATGGGGTTGTGTTGTTTAACAACCAAGTTCCTATGGCCAAGTGGCCAAGCTCGGTAACCGGGAAAGGGATCAAACTTTACTTGCACGATTTGATTACAGACAAACAAACATCGGGACAGTTGAAACTAAATAAAAGCTTTTTTTTTATAGATAGCTCGGCAAATGACTCCATCCCACCTAATGTTAAGTGCAAATGGAGTCCAGACGCGAAGATAACTGGTGCAGCGTAAAAACAAACGTAACATCAGTTAACCTCACTCTGCCGGCCCACAAGGTGCTTCTTCACGCCTCTTTTGAAGGACCCCATATCATAGAAAGGAGGAAAAACGTGTGCTGGTAGACTATTTCACCTTTTGGAGGTGCGACAAAAAACGAGTCACCAAATTTTTTTGTCCGCGATGGGATATTTGAGACAATGAAGCGGTGACCCCCATGCACCGTGCTATCATCAGTTCGCCCGTGAGCTTTATTGTAAGCGGTCGTGTACATTCCTCGTCATTGAAATACATAGATTCTCAAACATTCAATATGTCTTTTTGCGGGTTGTGTAATGAAGATGTTGGAGATGGAGTACATTGTACATTATGTGACCAAGAGCCGCATTTCCACTGTGCGGGCATTACTGAGGCAGGCTATAAGAAACTTGGTGTGGACAGGAAGCAAACATGGAAATGTAACAGGTGCAAGCAAACCGGTCTAAAATCACCTCAGCCCAAGAGTGATTCAGTAATTTTGGCTGATCTGAAAGCTTTGGCCCTCAAATTGGCACCATTGGATTCGCTTGCTGATGAAGTGAAAGCATTACGTGCCGAAATGTCTGAAGTAAGGTCTCAAGTCATCCTTACGAACTCCTCGATAAAAGAGTTTAACGACATGTTCCAGAAGCTTGAAGAGCGCCTTGCACTGGTTGAAGAAGTTGCGGATCGATTTACTGTAATTGAAGCCGATTTGATTATACGAAAACAAGAAGCTAATGAGAAGGATCAATGGTCACGAATGAATATTGCTGAGATAAAAGGCGTGCCTCAATCACAGAATGAAAATCTCTTCGATATTATTGGCTCAATCGGATCTACAATAAATTATCCTATTAACAGAGCCCAAATTTTTTTTTTTTTTTTTTTTTTTTTTTTTTATAATATAAATATAAATAAATTTAGTTACCAGAGTTCCGATTAAGGACAACACTCAGCCAAAGCCTATAATTGTAGCGTTTATCAGTAGATATGTGAAAGAAGATTTCATAGCTGCTGGGAGAGCTAAGTCGAAAGAACTGAAACTCAATGCTATTATTATTGGTTTTAAGTCTAATAGCATGATATTCCTTAATGACCATTTAACACCGACTAATAAGGATCTTCTCACTAAAGCAAAGAAAATTGCTAAAGAAAAGGGGTTTCTTTATTCCTGGGTGAAACACGCAAAATTATACGTGAGGAAGAACGTCTCGTCTCCAGTGATACAAGTCAGATCGGAAAGAGACTTAGCGAAAATAGTTTAGTTACTAGTGTAGAACGTTTTTCTTATTTTGCCAACCTAGTTATACTTTTTGGCTTATGTTCATTTACAATCAACAATAGTTTGAGAACCAATAAGTGTAGTGTTAATATCGTATTCCAACTAACACTGTGTCATTTGCATTCAACTGAATATAAACTTATTAATCGCTGTGCATCCGCGCTTAACAATTCTCTTGTTAATTACTACTCTAAATGTATTGCTTTACTGCTTAACCCTACAGTGGTCGCGCCCCTAAAAGTCACACAACTGGTCGCGCGGATTACATATGTAGTCCGTTTTAGTTTCAGGTTTTTTAAAACTAAAACTCATTTTTAAGCCGTTTTCTTTATTAATACGTCGAGAAAACTTATCTACTACTCAATATAAACTGAAAAGAAACTCAAAATCAACATAATTCTTCTAAAAATCAACAAAAACATAAACTTCTTGAAAATTGTCTTTAAATAACCACTTTGCATAATATGAGATCAAAAAATGAGTATTACTTATATTTATTTATTATTTTCTAAACATGAATTGTACACATATCTAGAATGGTCCGGACAAATATGTTTGCTGGTCAAATTCGTAAAGCCAATTCATTCATTCATTCTGGGTTCGGGCCCATTTTCTCGAATCCATTTTTTTTCTACAAAATCACAATAAAAATGATAGTTTTCAAAACTCTTAGTCGATATAATATTAATACGTAATAACACAATCAATACTATGCACTACCAACAATACAACTACCTTCAAATGTAAAAATTAATTTGAAAAAAATACTCACGTAATAGGTCGCGTGGATTACATATGTAGACCGCGCACTTTCACACTCTCTCCCGAAACAACCACCCATCGCCAATGCGCGAGCGCAACCGAGCGGGAGCGGGGACTATCGAGTTTAAAGTACATGGAGTCTGAGCTAATAAATTCGAACATTCTGCGAAATATTCAGTTTTTTACCACCCTGGATTACATATGTAATCCGCGCGACCACTGCAGGGTTAAAATGGTCTGTCGGTGGGTGCGTAGGCTATTTCGCACCACTTAGTCATTAGATAATGATGCTTTTGAATTGCTTATTATCTATTCAAATAACTTGTTACTGGCTACTTATCTTGTGTATTTAGTGTTATTCTGCGTGGAGTCGTAAATGGTGATTTGTGCGTTGATGTTTTATTCTACTACCGTTTTTATAATAATTATTTTCACGTCTTAAAGTATAGTAAAATTCATAAGTCGAACAATTGCTTAAAATTAAGATATCGTAGTGATAGGCTGATGTTAAATAGTTTTATTCCAAATATAAGGGTTATACTTTAAAGATTTATTACCAAAATGCTAGGGGATTGCGTACAAAGGTCGGTGCATCCTATAGAAATGTATGTTTAAACAATTTTGATATTATATCTATTTCTGAGACTTGGTTGTTGGATGGTATTTCTGATAGTGAGTTGTTTGATGGTAGGTACCTTGTTTATCGACGAGATCGTAACTATGCTAGGTTAAGACAGGCTTTGGGTGGCGAGGTTTTGTTGGCAGTGAGGCACGACCTTGCTTTCTTGTGCAGACCTGGGCCCCGAGTCTGTATATGTTCAAGCGTACCAATAGACTTGCAATGGAATGGCAATGGCATAATTTTTGACATTTGGTAGTCCGTGACTGACATAAGGATCAATGGCTGACCATTCCACTGCCATTGGTCTATTTGGTAGTCCGTCTTGTAATGGAGTGTGCGTGGAAACGAAATAGTTGAAGTTACGGTAGTCCGGGAACATTTTAAGCGAGTTTGACGTTTCTATCAATTGCCTCGGAGTTGCGTTTTCACAATTTCATTTCCATTGTGCAAAGATACCTCAAGAGCAGTATTTGATCAAATATTTATTGAAAAATTTGTCAAAATGAGAACTTTTACAAATTTTGCGCTCCGTATGAGTAATTTGAGTCACAAAACTGACGCGGAAAATCGCCTTCGAAAGCCTTTTTAGAGTTTTAAAACATACGTAACCTAAAATCATTGCTGGAATCAGTGGCTGAAATCAAACCTTTCCTCATGAAGATCAACCGGCAGAACATCTGCCACCAGGAAATGGACTGCAGTGGCCTTTTGGCAAAAACTCTACTTCATACGGACGTAGGTCGCTTTAAGTCAAACATGTTTCTGTGGTGGAGCTATGCCGCGGGGCTTGTTTACTGTGGTGCTCCGATTTAGGACATGATCCACCTTCTCTCCTGCCCCTTGTGCTCCACCATCTGCACAAGGGAAGACCTAATGAAAAATGAAGGCCACAGACACTGCCGTGCGCGTGACTTTTGGGTCAGGAAGATAATATGGCCATTGACACGCCAAGAGAGAGATGAAGAAGCCAACAGAGTGAACGAACCATAACCCTAAACATGTCTTTGAAAGCTCGGATACCTACGCGGTGGTGACCAGACAGTGCAAAGTTTATTATCTATTGATGAAATGATGATGAATCTACTGAGTTACCTATGTATGTCATAACTTATAGAAACAAGTTTCAATGAATTATACCTAGTCATTTTCTACCGAAAGACCTACTCGTAGTTAGGCACATTGAGGTTAAGACTTTAAGGAAGTATCTACTTAATTCTAAAATATAATTATAATAATTATTCCAAGAGGTTGGTGACATTGTCAATTTAAGCATAGTAAATTCATCATGTTGCAAAATCAAGTCTCAGTGAATTGTATTGTATTCAAAAAGAGATTTAGTTAAATGTCTTTGATTAGCTTTGATTGTATTGTAACAAGATTGTAACATCTTCTATTACTTATTATAGAAATAAAAATTATTTATTGTTTATCTGTGTACATCTTTAAAACCATATTCTTGCAAATAAAACTTTTATTATATAATAATAAACTACTTAGGTACCTACAATGTGACATACATTACATGCAACATCACTAACATGCAGTCATGCACAGTGAAAAAGTAGTTTGTTCAGGATTTGGCTACTGAATAGATTTCAGCCATTTTTACTACTAATATTTTTTTCTTACAAAAGTTAAAATAAAGTACATTTACAGCACAGTTTTTATTGTGCTTACAGGCATTAAATTGTTGAACAGTCAATACAAAAGGAGAAAACTGTATTTTATTGCTTTATTTTGTAAGACCTTAAAGCATTGATTTAAGTTTGGTGGTTATTTGCTATGACTTTTTAACAAATGAGTGCCTACTTTACTAAATTTTTATTTACATAGTATGAAATAAAAGTCTTAGCAATTGGCCTAGAATCAATTCAGTAGGAAATGTAATAGGTAATTTCAGTGTTAATTATTACATTTTGTTATTTTGTATTAAGTTAACCTACTTTGTCTTGCTGGGCAAAGGTCTTAATTCACTTGATACCTATGTATTATGGTAAATAAAAACCTATTGCAATTTTAACATTTGTATTTATTTTCAAAATCATCTCTTATATGTATTATTTTAAATTATTTTATTATTATTAACCTGTGACCGACCGCGACATCAATGCGTTACTAACTTACCTAATCTAATATAATTAAATAAAGTAAATAAATGCATCAATTGATGTCAATGTCGGTCAGAGGTTAGTAAACTGTTTCACAGTTCACTATCTTAAAAAGATGCAGCCATATGAATATTATTAAGTATATCCAATCATCTAGTCTAGGCAGATAAGACATTTCTTGCAATATTGTATAACCATGTCCACATACTGCTTCATCTTGATGTCTGTAAAATAAAACATAATTATGTATATAAAGTCTGCTCAGATTGTTACAACTCTATTTACTAATAAGTAGCATGATAATAACAACTATGTACAACATCATGCTCATAATACCTTACTCATGAAGATTTATAGCATGGTCTATTTGTGTTAGATTTTACTACATTTTATGAGAATATGCTAATTAACCACTTTTTAAAGTTTTTCTAATCTTCATTTATAGGGCAAACACATCCCCATTTATTTATTACTTATGTAGGTAAGTATTTTAACTTGATATAAAACACTTACCGCCTAAGATAAACATCTCCGGTAATCACATAATAAAAATGTAATTGCAGATAAATATTATTCATTATTTGATGAGCCATTCATTTTCCAGCAATTTTGTACATGATCGTTTCCAGCATATTCCATTATCATGATTTGTCTGTAAAATGAAACAATAATGTAATTACAGTCTGGACAGATTGTTATAAAGCTATTTACTAATGAGTAGCACAACAAAACGCTTGTTACACCTTACTTATTCAGTCATAGAATAGTGTGGTCTGTGTTACATTTTACTACTTTTTTACAAGTAACATGCTAATTAACCACTTTTAAAGTTAATCTCTAGGGCAAACCTATCACTATACACATATAAGTATTTCATTTATTTAATGTAACTTGATATAAAACCCTCGCCTCTTACAACAAAAATCTCAGGCAATCTCATACAAACTTTTGTGATTATTTTATTGTTATTGTAGGCAAATGTATTAAATAAAATTACTAGTTCCACACAATGCTGTCTTGTATTTTTCAAAGCTTGCTTTAGATTCGTTTTGTAGTATTTAAGGATATACTTTTAAATTGGTTATAAATTCAAAATACAAATTGTAATATAGTGCATTCTAAATATTGGAATTTAATCATGACAAAGGACTAGATTAAATAATTGTAGGTACTTACTTGCAGACTTTATTAATGCAGCACAAAACTCTTAAATGTAACGCATTTAGCAATTTAATTTAAAATACTTTTTATTAAAATAGATTAGAGGTTATATTTTGACATATTTTTCAGATTGACCATAGATTAATGTAACTTAAATCCAAAGACAATCGGCGTTATTCTATTAAATTAAGGTGTAAGAACACTACTCGCAACCGTATTGTTCGTGAAAACTCAAGAATTTATTAATGTTTCATGTGATTTTAATAAAGTGGATTCCTTTTAAGAAAACATAAATATTTAATTCATAGATTGTAAATGCAAAAATAAAAAAAAATCAGTTTACAATTTTCGAAAGAAATGGTAGATTTTGAATGGTAACATCGACAACTAGTATGAGACCATTCCATTTCCACCCCACTGCAACTCCATTGGCTATTGATATTGGTATGGCGGACTACCGATTTTAACACACTGCTCAATATAATGGCGTTGGAATATAACTGGATTGGAAATGGGCTATGAAATATTGGTCATTATACAGACTCGGGGCCCTGAGTGGAATAGTACGGCAGAAGACATTATAAATATAAATATAAATGTTTCCCACACTCACACCAATTATCTAGCCCCAAGAAAAGCTTCCTCAAGAAACTCGTTATATGGTTAACTAGACAACGGATAAACATACTTAATATACTTAATTACATACTTATTATATATAGGAAACACCCAGACGCGAAACAATTTAGAAAAACAGGTATTACTAAATTGATCCGACCGGGGATCGAACCCGGGACCTCAGAGATGGCGACACCATGGAAACCGGTGTGCAAGCCACTCGTCACTTTCACATTTGGGTCACTTTATTGATGAAACATAAAAGACCTGCGATTACTTATAAAATGCATATTTGTACGTTATATTTATGTAAGGAGGAGGGTGGTTACTCATACAAAGAACAACTTAATAACTTTTGTGATAAACTTAGTGACATAGTATGCAATCACCCGTTGGATAAATTCATTGTGGTCGGTGATTTTAACTTCAGTAATGATGTGCATTGGGTGAGGTCGAGTGACGGAGCAACATTGTTGCCGGTTAACTATAGTGCTGATTATTTGTGTCATTTTTTTGATCTCATAGATGTAATCTAGGTCAGTTTAGTAGTGAATATAACCTAAATAACCGATTATTAGATTTAGTGTTTTCAAATGGGACATTACATGTAAAAAGTTGTGATAAACCCTTGGTACCAGAGGATCTACATCATAAGACCGTCGCGGCGAGACTGGACGTAGACAGTGCTATAATGCAGCACTGGACTCGCGTCCAGCTCGTCAAAGACAGTAAGATTACATTACATTAAAAGTAATGTGGAGAACTATCGTCCCATATCCAAGCTGTGTTTATTTGCAAAGGTCCTGGAAAGGTTAGTTTATCAAAATGTTTACTCCAGTTTGAGAAGTTCATTCAGTGAAGAACAGCATGGTTTTCTCAAGCACCGCTCGACATCCACTAACTTCATTATTGCGAATGAATTTATAGCAGGTGGTATGAAAAATGGAGCACAAGTAGATGTAGTTGGATTTTAGAGTTATATAAAATTGATATAACTTTAAAATCTTTTTTGATGTCATGTATGCGGCAGTGGACCACGGTCTTGTGTCAACCAGGATGTCGAGATAGTGTTTCTGCCACGCAGGATTTTATAAGGATAGAGCGTGGCATTTTCCAGGGCGACAGTCTGAGTCCTTTATGGTTTTGTCTAGCCTTGAATTCTCTCAGTACTTTGTTGAGAAATTCACGGTTAGGTTGTCGATTACGGAGAGGGGGTGAAGTTATGTCGCATTTGCTGTACATGGATGACCTCAAGTTATTTGCACCAAACCGCCAAGACTTGATGAAACTGCTGAAAATTACTGAGACTTTCAGTAGTGCCATTAAGATGGAGTTTGGGGTGGATAAGTGTGCGGTTATGCATGTACAGTGTGGGAGAGTAGTAAATTCAACCAATTTACAACTCTCCGATACGATAAACATCAGATCTCTTTCTGAAATTAAAACATATGAATATCTTGGTATGTCACAGTCTTTGGGTGTTGATGACGGGGACATAAAACAGTCATTACGGGAGCGATTCTTTTGCCGCCTGAGAAAAGTACTTAACAGTCTTTTATCGGGTGGCAATAGGACGCGTGCCTTTAATGGTTGGGTTATGCCTTTGGCATACTAAGATGGACTCAGACCGAATTGGACGCCTTGGATAGAAGAGTTCGTCAAATGCTCACGACTTCCAGAATGCTACACCCGCGCACATCTGTTATGAAGCTGTACATCCCGCGGAGATGTGGAGGTCGCGGCTTTTTAAATGCCAAGGACCTACATAACCATGAGGTGTGCAGTCTCAGGGACTATTTTCTTAACAGTGCGTGCGGGATGCATTTGGTTTGTCGTGGCTGTTGATAGACACTTTACGCCGCTGTCCTTGGCAACAGAAAATTGGCGCAAACCAGTGGTGCTAAGCACTCTCGATCGCAAGGAAATATGGAAGACCAAGGTGCTATACGGGCGCTACTATCGGGCTCTAACTGGGCCTGATGTAGATTTGCCTGCCTCGGTGAACTGGCTACGTTTTGGTGACCTCTTTGGGGAAACCGAAGGTTTTGTCTGTGCCATTGAAGATAAAGTTATCAAGACGAATAACTACCGGAAATATATTATGAGGGACGGTACGGTCGACATCTGTCGGGCATGCCGCCGTCCAGGTGAATCACTCCGACATATTATTTCTGGTTGTTCTCATCTTGCTAACGGAGAGTATTTACACAGACACAACCAAGTAGCCAGAATAATTCACCGGTAACTTGCTCTTGGATATGACCTTGTTGAATCGGAGGTGCCGTACTATAAGTACGCACCTGCGCCAGTACTCGAAAATGGTCATGCAACGCTTTACTGGGATCGCTCTATCATTACGGACAGGACTATTGTTGCCAATAAGCCTGATATCGTGGTGGTCGACCGATCCCAGCGCCGGGCAATACTGGTAGATATCATCATACCTCATGATGAGAATCTTGTGAAAGCCGAGAAGGACAAGCTCAGTAAGTACCTTGACTTGGCTCACGAGGTTACCGCCATGTGGGATGTGGATTCAACCATTATTGTAGCGATAATCGTTTCGGCAAACGGTCTGATAGCGAAGAGCGTCGATCAACACCTAGAGAGGCTCTCGCTGAAAGGTTGGGTTAAGGGTCAGATACAAAGGGCAGTTCTCCTAGACACGGCACGTATTGTCAGAAGGTTCCTCACTCTGCAGCCCTGATCACCGGTAGCTTGGGCCCTGCCCCGCTGCTGGTGGTACTCTAGGATTGGGTTTTTATAATGTTTTATTATTTTATATTAAAATATTGTAAAAATCTAGTTTTAAGAAAGAAGATAAATAAAGGAGATAATAATAACTGCTGAAAATTACTCAGACATTCAGCATTGCCATCAAGATGGAGTTTGGGGTGGATAAGTGTGTGGTTATGCATGTACAGTGTGGGAGAGTAGTAAATTCAACCAATTTACAACTCTCCGATACGATAAACATCACATCTCTTTCTGAAGTTGAAACATATAAATATCTTGGTATGTCACAGTCTTTGGGTGTTGATGACGGGGACATAAAACAGTCATTACGGGAGCGATTCTTTTGCCGCCTGAGAAAAGTACTTTAAAGTCTTTTATTGGGTGGCAATAAGACGCGTGCCTTTAATGGTTGGGTTATGCCTTTGCTAACATACTCCTTTGGCATACTAAGATGGACTCAGACCGAATTGGACGCCTTGGATAGAAGAGTCCGTCAAATGCTCACGAATTCCAGAATGCTACACCCGCGCTCATCTGTTATGAGGCTGTACATCCCGCGGAGATGTGGAGGTCGCGGCTTTTTAAATGCCAAGGACCTACATAACCGTGAGGTGTGCAGTCTCAGGGATTATTTTCTTAACAGTGCGTGCGGGATGCATTTGGATGTCGTGGCTGTTGATAGACACTTTACGACGCTGTCCTTGGCAACAGAAAATTGGCGCAAACCAGTGGTGCTAAGCACTCTCGATCGCAAGGAAATATGGAAGACCAAGGTGCTACACGGGCACTACTATCGGGCTCTAACTGGACCTGATGTAGATTTGCCTGCCTCGGTGAACTGGCTACGTTTCGGTGACCTCTTTGGGGAAACCGAAGGTTTTGTCTGTGCCATTGAATATGAAGTTATCAAGACGAATAACTAACGGAAATAAATTATGAGGGACGGTACGGTCGACATCTGTCGGGCATGCCGCCGTCCAGGTGAATCACTCCGACATATTATTTCTGGTTGTTCTCATCTTGCTAACGAAGAGTATTTGCACAGACACAACCAAGTAGCCAGAATAATTCACCAGCAACTTGTTCTTGGATATGGCCTTGTTGAATCGGAAGTGCCGTACTATAAGTACGCACCGGCGCCAGTACTCGCAAATGGTCATGCAACGCTCTACTGGGGTCGCTCTATCATTACGGACAGGACTATTGTCGCCAATAAGCCTGATATCGTGGTGGTCGACCGATCCCAGCGCCGGGAAATATTGGTAGATATCACCATACCTCATGATGAGAACTTTGTGAAAGCCGAAAAGGACAAGGTCAGTAAGTACCTTGGCTTGGCTCACGAGTTTACCGCCATGTGGGATGTGGATTCAACCATTATTGTACCGATAGTCGTTTCGGCAAACGGTCTGATAGCGAAGAGCCTCGATCAACACCTAGAGAGGCTCTCGCTGAAAGGTTGGGTTAAGGGTCAGATGCAAAAGGCAGTACTCCTAGACACGGCACGTATTGTCAGAAGGTTCCTCACTCTGCAGCCCTGACCACCGGTAGCTTGGACCCTGCCCCGCTGCTGGTGGTACTCTATGATTAGGTTTTTATAATGTTTTATTGTTTTTATATTAAAATATTGTAAAAATCTAGTTTTAAGAAAGAAAATAAATAAAGGAGATAATAATAATAATAAGTATATTTATTTGCCAAAAAAAAACATAGACAAAAAGGTCTATGGCTCAGTGTTTGCAGGAGACCCACAAACCCTGTTATTCTGCCATAGCTATAAATTTATACATGGATTAAAACTTAAATTGTAGCTAAATCTAAACTTACATTTTTTTATCTACATACCATATTTTATTATATTATTTACCTATGTTTGTAATTAGCTAGTGCCAGCGACTGCTCATCGAGCAGCCAGTTGCAACAACTCCCGCGAAACGTTGGTAACGAGAGGTTAATCCCTGAACGAACTGGCGGCGGGAGGTCGTAACTGATATCCCCTATCTCTTAATGAACTAAACGAATTGTGTGAATTCGACGTGAAGTGAATGACGCTTGTTTTATATCTAAACTCGTTAACGGCAATATTGACTGTCCGGAATTACTGTCAAAAATTGGTCAAAAATCGCACAAATATACTGCTACGTCCACGCCCATTGCTTCACATACCTTTTGTTCGTACAAATTACCGAGAAACTTTCTTAGTGCGCGGTTGTACTACTTATAACAGGTATAGTACTGAACACGACTTAGATCTGTTCTCGACAAGCACAGCGACTATTAGGCGAACTATATGTCAAAATTTATTTTCATAGGCAATTATAATTTTTTTTTAAATATATATATTTATTACGTATTACTGAACAGCAGTATTTGATACTAATGTGGTAGTATACTTTGTTGTATACCTATTTCTATATGCTTGTTGTTCTCTTTTTTTTGTAATTTTGTGTTTACCAAATGTTTACTTGTGGGGGTTTGTAATTAGCTTTAAGATTTTAAATAGTTCAATATTTTTGTATACCTTCCTTAAAAAAAAAATAAAATAAAATAAAATAAAAATAGCAATGAATATTTCCAAGTGAAAGCATATCATTGATATGCAGAAGGAACAGCGTGGGGGAGAGAACGGAGCCTTGAGAGACCCCAGCGTTCACTAACATGAGCCGCGAAGCGCATCCATCAGATAGAACTTCTGGATCATGGATTCTGCGCTCATGCAGGTAGCCAGCAACCCAGTTGCAGAACTGAGCAGGCAGACCGTATGCCGGGAGCTTGGAGAGAAGAGCTTTGTGCCAGACCCGATCAAAAGCCTTGACTATGTCAAGACTAACAGCCACCGACTCACCACGCTTGTTAATAGCCTCACCCTATAGATGTGCAACGTACGCTAGAAGATCACCCGTTGACCGTTTCGGCCGAAACCCGTATTGGCGACCTTCTCCTGCGGCTTGTGAGCTAAAGTTCCGTCAGGACACCTCAATGGTGCAAGCGAGGGTTGGTTCGAGTTCGATTTGCTTTGGCCAGACGCCAGTAGCTACGACTGCCCGTAGGATGCGTCAGTAGTTCTCGGCCGACCCGTGCTACGCGCTGAGCATCCGCTTTAATGTAAGTTTTTTTGCAGAACTTGGTGGCATTATTATAGGCTGCTTTAAGCAAGCGGGTTTCGGGATCCCCAAGAGCTTTACCTCTGATTCAAGGGCGGTATGCAGTTTGCTTGTTATCAACAGCGTTGGCACACTCGCGGTTGAATCATCGGTTGCGCCTGCCTTTGCTGATGAGTTTGGAGTGCGAAATATAGTATTCCATTTCTAAGACTATCTCATCAGCAACTGCAGTCGCACTAGCTGTCGGGTCCTTCCCATTGAAGCAGCGCTGCCCCTAAGGAACGGCTGCGAAATAATATACTGCATATCATCCCAATCTGCCTACGAGTAGTGCCAAATCTGGCGTTTCGATACCGCTGAAGGCGGTAGCGGGGCCAGAAGCACTTTGCTGGATAACAAGCAGTGATGCGAAGATCCTAATGGAGCTCGAACCTCCACTCTGTAACCAGCTAGGCGACTCGTCAGTAGAAGGTCTAACAAAGAGTATAGTACGACTATATCTGGGATCCTGGTGGGCTGGTTCATCAGTTAAGTCAGGTCGTGCGCGAGAGCGAATGCGTGGGCAGTTCTACCAGCATGGTCAGCTTTGGAGGAACTTAACCACAACACGTGTTGAGCATTGAAGTCCCCCAAAAGCACCAATTCCGCCGATGGAAATCGCTCCTGCGCATCATCTGCTACCTGACTGAGGTGTTCCATAAGTCGAGTTGTCTCCATGTCACCATTATGGGATCGGTAGACGCAGACGTAGACACGCCTATGAGAGCCCAAGTCGACGTGTACTGTACCGAGGGGTAAGGAAGGGTCCTCCAGACAGCAGACGACGACAGCACACATCCGTCCGAACGAATAAGCAAACTCCGGCTTTGGCTTTGAAAGATTCTTCAAGCACAAAGCCCGATAGTGCAGGTAGCTGGTTTCGTCCGGACAGATTATTTGTAATAAAGGTTTTTTTTATATTGACACGTCATAGTGACCACATCCTGCCTGATGGTAAGCAGCCGTTGCAGTCCAAAATAATGAGAGCGCTCCTAACCGTGGAACAAGCACGGTAACAAGCGCACCCATTCATGACGGCCTGCATAAATGCCGTTTCACGCACCGCTTAAAAGACCCGGGACTATAGGAGCTGGGAAACACATGCGCCGCAAAGAATTCCAAAGCCGAATGGTCTTACAGAGGAACGACTTGCCAAATTTTTTGGTACGAGTACTGATTGTCTCTACAGTATGATGGTGGTTCCTAAGACCATCACGTGTAGTCTGGGAGAGAAAAGAAAAAGGCGGGATTAGATCAAAAAGTTCTTCAGAACACTCACCGTAGTTATTCCAGTAGAAGACACTGAGAGAAGCAATGTCTCTTCGCAGCTGGAGGTCCTCTAGAGAGGCTGTAACCTCAGCATCTCTAATAATGCGTACCGCTCGCCTTTGCAGTCTATCAAGTGCATCGAGGAGGTATTTAGCGGAGCCGTCCCATAGATGGGAACAATACTCCATACTCGATCACACCTGAGTCTTGTACAGCAAACAGCGCTGCTCGGGAGAGAAAAACCGCCTCACCTTATTGAGAATACCCAACTTATGGGAGGCATTTAAAATAACACTCTCGATGTAGCATTTTGGATTTAGTTCCTAGCCGATGTCCATGCCAAGAATGCTGAGGTCCATCGAAATGGATAACGAAGAGTTCTGAAGAGAGGGAGGAGTATGGAAGGGAGTTGCCTTGGACGAAAATGCACAAACCTGAGTTTTGCTGGCATTAAACTCGACCAGGTTTTCAGATCCCCTCTTAAAGACACGATCGAGAGCCAGGTTCAGTTTGGCAACCAGTTCTTGCCTTTTCACCACGATATCGGCTTACTTTGCCGCAGGGTATCCCAAGTACCGCTCATGCACCGTACTGTCATCCGCATAACAATGAATATTGCCCAAGGACAGCATGTCATTGATATGCAGAAGAAATAGAGTAGGTGAGAGCACAGAACCCTGCGGCACTCCGGCATTGACTTTGTAGTACGCGGAGGCACTACCCTTACAAAGGACACGAATCCTCTGCTCTTCTACAAAGTCTGCAACCCAGGCGAACAAACGGGGCGGCACACCGAAGGCCGGCAACTTGGAAAGAAGGGAACGATGCCACACTCTATCGAAAGCTTTGGCTATATCAAGGCTAACTGCCAGAGATTCGCCATGCTTGTCCATCGCTTCACTCCATGCGTGAGTTACGTACGCTAGAAGGTTACAAAACGCATGAACAGTTAAGGTTTGAGGACCTTAAAAATGACAGCAATTAACCATGTTAAACGTGTAAAACCGAAAGCGTGTCTTTTCTAAGAACGGAAAGATCTTACTGTTTTTCGGTATTTTTTCTCCAGGCAAAACTAGCAAATGCCTTTTTTCCTACGTTTTAATTGATTGTGGACATAAATGCGCGTCGCAGCTATATTTCAACAGCAGGCAATATGAACATTATAAAATAATTGGAATTGAATTGACGCGATTGCTTTTGGTCATATTTCTTTTTTCAATTACCTAAATCGTTATAGTAAATCAATTAGGTGTGCCTGCGCATGTTGTTCCGGACGTTATAAAAGGTCGCTGGGGCGGCAACCTGCACTTCGCAGCCGCTAGTTGCGCCGTTTGGAGCAGAAACAAGATGGCGACGGCATCCACTATGGTACTCACCGCGCTCGTCGCGCTCGCGCTTGTAAATCTACAGATGATCGACGCCATGAGGGACCCATGTACCAACGCCGACATAGGTGAGTCGGTGCCTCAAGATTACTGCTCACTTATCTGATTGCTTATCTAGTTGCTCCTGAATTATTAATCTTCACAGTTTGATTATCGTGAAACCTGATAGTAGGATTCTGCCCTGCATCTAATGATCTGGATGGTCACCCACCGGGGAAGCATTGTTTTGCATTGCTGTGAATTTGAATGACACTAAATCAAGAAGCAAAAGAACTAAATATCCAGGTTTTTAGTTTACTATTGTGTGTGATGATAATTGGATAAATAATGTTTTAATTAATTTGCCGCGCAAACGGAAGCGTGACATCGCGACGGCAGTAAGCCCGTGACCACAGCCGGTATAACTCGGTATAACACTGACCCCGTTTATAACTGTGTTTGGAGCTAGTCGGTAATGCGCGGGTCCTTGGCGTCGCAAGCGGCCATGAGATGCGGTGGCCGCTGTCCATCAGGTAGGGCGTATGCTCATTAGCTGGCTCAGTTACATATGCCGTGTTTTCATTACTTATATTTTTGAAAGCATGCGTAAACATCGAGTTTTGAAAAAAAAATGTAGTACGAACAAAATAGTTTATGTGATACTGCATTCTTATAATGTTTACAATTGGTTGTTGCAGGTTCGACTGAAGTAAAATATAAAGAACTAGGAAAGTGGAATGAAGATTTAGGATATACAGATTTCCCAAAATATCATAAACAATTTAAGTTACTTATTCCATATGTAAGTATAATAATAAATAATATAAGTACGCACCGGCGCCAGTACACGAAAATGGTCATGCAACGCTCTACTGGGGTTGCTCTATCATTACGGACAGGACTATTGTCGCCAATAAGCCTGATATCGTGGTGGTCGACCGATCCCAGCGCCGGGAAATACTGGTTGATATCACCATACCTCATGATGAGAACCTTGTGAAAGCCGAAAAGGACAAGGTCAGTAAGTACCTTGACTTGGCTCACGAGGTTACCGCCATGTGGGATGTGGATTCAACCATTAATGTACTGATAGTCGTTTCGGCAAACGGTCTTTTAGCCAAGAGCCTCGATCAACACCTAGAGAGGCTCTCGCTGAAAGGTTGGACCAAGGGTCAGATGCAGTACTCCTTGACATGGCACGTATTGTCAGGAGGTTCCTCACTCTGCAGATAACAATTTTGATGCCTTCAATGAACACCATACGCTTATCATAATTTTGCAATTTTTTTTAGCGCAATTGGCTTATTTATTTACTATATTTACTCCCCCAAAATTTTAAAACGATTTTTCTATAGATAAAAAAGTTTTGAAGTTTACACAACGCCAAGTAAATGTACTTTCTGGAAACACGCGATGAAAATGCCGCTCACTCAAGTTCGAGTCAAATGCGAGACACACCGCTAACATGGATTTTGATTTAGCATTTTACCGTAGGATTTGTTAAGCTGATTGATCTCAATAATTGTCTTTCACAAAGATGCGTGTTTACTGTCATGATTATAATTTAATAGAGTCAATTATAAAGTTATTTTACTTTTATTTGTAAGTGATAATTGCTGCACTTAAGCTGTATTAAGTAATTATATAATTTAGTAATTATTTATTTTAAAAAAAATATTTTTTTGACAATTTGTCTTTTTTAAATTTGTAATTTGTCCGCAAAAATATTTGCGTAAAATTATATAAAAATAATCATAAATATAGCTTTGCCTAACTGATCTTTCATTCATTATTTGTAAAAATATTAGGATCGGATGTTGATGACGTAGTTGTCGACATTGAATAGGGCTCCTTTGGCGTACAGAGTAAGAGTAGATAGTGTTGATTAATTTCGGCGAGTTGGATTGAGCCACGATAGCATAGTTGGTAGTGCACCTGACCCGGCATGTCATGGGATGCGGGTAATTCGAATCCCGCTCGTCGAATTTTTTCAACATTTAATCTTTTTTCAATTTAAAAAAATATATATAAAAAATTGAAATATATTATACCGTTGTGTTATCAAATTTGTGGTATTTCATCTGTAAAGATGAATCTGCATAGCCAATCGGTTGCAATTACCCTTGGATAGATGGCACTACTGTCGTCAAAATCAAAGTAGTAAAAAAAACCAGTGCTTACGTCAGCCTTCCCGGTAGCATAATGTCAGTGCAGCCGCCGCCCGGATTGCGGAAGACCCAGGTTCGATTTCTGGCTGGATCGGGTGGGCAATTAATTTTTTACTAAATTTTATCATCTTTTTTTTCCTTCCCTTCTACTAACTGATATCTATTTACATATTTTACATACATTTTATCTAAATTATTTAATTTTGAAACTAAAAGAAAAGGTAACGATCAACGACGACTTTTGTACTCGTATATTGGTATGTACTCGTATAATATGTTAGTTTAATATTATATACGCGAAAGTTTGTAAATATGGATGGATGGATGGATCTTTGTTACTCTTTCACGTAAAAACTACTGAATGGATTTGGATGAAATTCGGCATACAGATAGTTTATAACTTGGATTAACACATAGGATAGCTTTTATCCCGATATTCCTACAGGAATGAATGGAAACTGTCAAAGTGGATGTTTGTTACTCTTTCACGTAAAAACTACTGATTGGATTTGGATAAAATTCGGCATAGAGATAGTTTATAACCTGGATTAACATATAGGATAGTTTTTATCCCGATATTCTTACGGGAATGAATGGAAACTGTCAAAGTGGATGTTTGTTACTCTTTCACGTAAAAACTACTGAATGGATTTGGATGAAATTTAGCTTACAGATAGTTTATAACCTGGATTAACACATATGATAGTTTTTATCCCGATATTCCCACGGAAATTAATGGAAACTGTCAAAGTGGATGTTTGTTACTCTTTCACGTAAAAACTACTGATTGGATTTGGATAAAATTCGGCATACAGATAGTTTATAACCTGGATTAACACATAGAATAGTTTTTATCCTGATATTCCCACGGGAATGAATGGAAACTGTCAAAGTGGATGTTTGTTACTCTTTCACGTAAAACTACTCAATGGATTTGGATGAAATTCGGCATACAGATAGTTTATAACTTAGATTAACACATAGGATAGTTTTTATTTCGATATTCCCACGTGAATGAATGGAAACTGTCAAAATAGATGTTTGTTACTCTTTTACGTAAAAACTACTGATTGGATTTGGATAAAATTCGGCATACAGATAGTTTATAACTTGGATAAACACAAAGCATAATTTTTATCCCGAAATTCCCACGGGAATGAATGGAAACCGTCAAAGCGGTACGAAGTCCGCCGGGTCCACTAGTAAGGTATAATTCTATGGGCCTGTATATTGTAAGTTTAAATTAATTCCTGAAAATAAACTGGATGCGAGCAGCACAAAACCGGTAGTTGTGGAGATCCTTGGGGGAGGCCTTTGTCCAGCAGCAGACGTTTTTTGGCTGAGATGATGATGATGATGATGTATGTGGTATCAAACAAAACGCTAAAAGTAAGTACTATGTTCCAGTTATACTACACTTTGTATTTGGTAGCGGCTCATACCTCAGCAGACGATTTTATTTCTTTTCCTACTACAAAACGCTAACTTGCTAACTTTTCCAAATTTACAAAATAATGGTGTTATTAACAAAAAAAACATGATAAAACTTTTGTGGCGGCGCCACCTACCGCTTACGCCGCACATGATTCGACACGAAGCAAACACTTTCTCAATCGTGTCAACAGATAGCGCCACAAACGCATACCAACGACGTCGCCATACTACGACGATAAAATAGTATGGGAAGCCTGCATCGCGGTAGTGAAGTTTTACCTACTCCTTCGCTATGTATAGCATCTCCAACTAACATCCGTTGGACCTCGGTCCCCGAGCTATACCACCCAGCTCGGAAGATCTTCCCTTTGGCCTTCCTCAATGTGATATTCTACTTAACATTAACATCTCTACACTATAAACTAGAACCAAAATCGATTTTTGGTAAGATTATAAAGTAATTTCATTTCATTGACATTTGATTTAATTTAAATTTTTGTTTTCTCTTTGTTCCCTAATATTCCCCGCTAACTATGAATTGGTGGAGTGTATACGGACTTAAAATTACACTGTTCCGTGATATAGCCCTTCTTAAGGCTAATTTTTAAAATTAAAAGATTTAAAAAATCTAAATATGCAGTTTTATGCACCATTAAATTAATAACCCACAAAGAAAATTTCACCAAAATAGCTAAATTATAAAATATTTAATTAACTATTTTCACTTAAATGCTTCTCCTGTAAACCTAGAATTTTAGAGAGTTAGCGTAGTGTTCATTGGAGTTCTTTCTTTTCATAGCTATAAAGAGCATAGTTTTTTCACCTTAGAACTTATCTTGATTTTCATGGTTATAAATTTATTTCTCTATTTATGCACTGTTTGTCCTCCAACTGATACTTAATAGAGTGTATGATAATATTTTGGTTTTAAACCTTGGAAAATGGTCATGACATTCATGACCAATCTTTTATTTAGTTTATTTATTTCTTTATGAGCCGGTGCTCATTTTATGTCACCAATGCTGGGGCACGAGCCTTCCCTAAGAATGGATAGGAAGAACGGGCCATAAACCACCACGCTGACCCAGTGCGGATTGGTGGTTCGACTGCTAATGCAGCCGGGACCAACGGCTTTACGTGCCTTTCGAAGCACGGAGGAGCTCGAGATGAAAAAAATTTTGGTCAGCCATCCGATGACCAGCTAAGATAGAGTACCTACAATCAACATGAACCCTGTTATAACAGCATGCAATTGGTGCAGATCCACATCATAATTCCAAATTGTGTATTAGTAGAATGCAAACATCATGCGCTCGCGACCGCTGCTCAAGGCGCCACAACCAAAGAAATACATTCATAATAAAGTTTAGTTGTAAATAAAATGTTGTCAGCATTATAAATCCCATAGCGTTATGAGCGTTTCAAATAATCTTCAACTGATATAATGTTACAACGTTATAAAGTAAATAAAAACCATTTGGTGGTAAAAAGGTCTTTTGGCTTTTTTCTATGTCATTCTTACGGAAAAACGTCAAACTTAATACAATGTGCAAATTAATTTAAATTATTTAATTATTTTTGCAGACGGAAGCCTGCGCTAATCCCATTGGTGTGGGCATAAGAGTATGTGACTTCCCTGTCGGGAAGGTGGCAAAAGTGCACTTTGCGTCGTTCGGCGTCGCCTACGTGAGCCTGTCCCAAAACAACGACCCGGAGCATAACGCTTATTTTAGGGTCTTGGTGACCTGCGTAGGTGTACCCAATGGTTCAGGCAAAAATGCAAAAGTCGCTGTTGTACCTATTTTGGCGTAGAAGCGCAAAAAGTAGTATAAAACAATGCCACTTCAAACTCATTATAAGCTATTTGATTTCAATTGATTTTTATTTTCTATCCCAAACATTCCTAAATATTTTTATTGTATTTATTTATTTATTTATTTATTTATTTATTTATTCAACAATGTTTCAACAGCATTGAACTTAACACAAGGTACAGATGATGTTACTTAAACATAAGCCAATTATAGAAACATATTACGCTACTAAAAAATGTTGACATAATTAATGAATTAATTAATTATTTTATTATAAATTTAATTCCTATACCTACCGAATTTGAGAGAATAAGAACTGGCGTAGGCCATTGGTACTGAGCACAGAGGACCGTAGGGCGGTGTGGAGGAGCAAGGAGCTACACGGGCGGTTCTACAAGGCGCTCACGGGCCCCGATGTAGATTTGCTCGCGTCGGTGAACTGGCTACGATTCGGGGACCTCTTCAGAGAAACCGAAGGTTTTGTCTGTGCAATTGCGGACGAAGTTATCATTACGAATATTACCGAAGATATATCCTGAAGGACGGTACGGTCGACATTTGTCAGGCATGCCGCCGCCGCCGTCCCGGGTGAATCACTCGGGCTCATTATATCCGGTTGTTCTCATATTGCTAACGGCGAGTATTTGCACAGACATAATCTGGTAGCTAGGATTATTCACCAGCAACTTGCTCTTCTATACGGTCTTGTGGGCTTCGAAGTGCCGTACTACAGGTACACACCTGCGCCGGTTCTCGAAAACGGCATTGTCACGCTCTATTGGGATCGAGCTGTCATCACCTACAGGACTATTCTAGCTAATAGGCCTGATATCGTGCTGATAGATCGATCGCAACGCCGGGTAGTGCTTGTCGACGTCACCATCCCACATGATGAGAACCTCGTAAAGGCCGAGGACAAGGTCAGCAAGTACTTTAACTTGGCTCATGAGGTAACCGTTATGTGGGATGTTAACTCGACAATCACTGTGCCGATAGTCGTATCTGCGGACGGTCTGGTAGCGAAGAGCCTCGATCAACACTTTAAGAGACTCTCGCTCAATGGTTGGATCAAGGGCCAGATACAGAAGGCGGTTCTCATGGACACGGCGCGGATAGTTTAAAGGTTCCTATCTCTGCAGCCCTAACCATCGGTAGCTTGAGTCCTGCCCCGTTGTCGGTGGCACCCTAGGCTAGGTTTTTTAATAATATTTTAATGTTTTTTATGTGCTTTTGTATTTTACTTTTATATTAATATCACAACAAACCCAGGCTAAGAAATAAAGAGAATAATAATAATAATAAAATTTTGTTTGAATATAAATCCATAAGTGTTGTAACTTTGAAACTTAAACTAAGTTAATAAATACATACAATAAATTTTTTTTTTTAAATTGGTATTTAGGTGACGCTAGGATACAGGTACAAAATATTAAATCCCAGCCCCAACACCATACTGCCAGACCAAAAGATACTGTAAGCTCTTTCTGCGTATTTTTAATAATATTTTACGGGTAAGCACAGGCCTTGATCTCACCTGATGATAAGGCCAATGATGGAATTGCACTTCACCCGGGATCCTCAACTAGTAAGGCTCTGTCTATCTTATCTTTTAGCTGCCGGAACACAACAATGCTACAAATATTGATGTTATGGCGACATATTTAGATAAGATGGTGGTAGCTAGCCAGGCGGACAAACAAGCCGTACCACCAACTAAACCAATCACACAAACATATACCCTTCGCTGGGAATCGAACCCGCGACCTCTGGATCTAAACCGGTGGTCTTAACCACTAGACCACAGAGGCGGTTAAAACGAGTTGATGATGATGAAATGATCTAAGTTTTTAGCAATAGTTTAATACAGTCCACCTGCTTCCTAGCCGTCATCGGCGACGATACCTGTGTTGAACACTGGGCTTTAAAGTATCGAGCACTGTGCCACTACCCTATTTCAAACCTGCTGTAGTAAACTTCACTTCGAATGTCACAAACTTTTATTCACAATAATGTAGTGTGAATTTTAAGAGGAAACTTTAAAACCCCTTTTATAATGGAAACATAATTATTCTTGTTTCCGTTTTTTCTGCGACGAATTTACTTTGCGGCAAATGTATAATAACGCCACGTGACGCCGTTGGCCGACCCTGTAAAACCTTTTTATGCCTTAAGAGGAACCCTAAAGATCGCTCTACACTTGAGGAACCCTTTAAGTTTCTTGCCGCCCCCAAACTAGCCCGGTGAAGCTGAAAATGCCGTCTGCGGCAATCAGCAGTCTCTCTCCAAAAAAAAAACTATACACAATTTTTGATTTTGTTTTTTTGAAAAACTGACAACTTAACTAAATTAAACTAATAACTAACTAATTATTTGTTTTAGCGCATAACCAACAAACTATCAGAGATGATCAGTTTTGATCTACAAAAAATCATATACAAAACCATTCTACCAGAGCAGATTGACCCATTTGGTCAATGCCGATAAGAGACACGTCTTTTTGACCATAAAATTATTTAAAAAAATCATGATTACTAACTATTGTAATAATAAATATTGATTGTTCTATAACTATACGCACATGAATCTCTCTTAAAATCCGGTAAGTTCCTTGCGCTCCTTTTTCTTGTTAGCCAATTGATGTCCTAGATGGATTTGTTAATAAAACTACCACCAAAAACATTTTTATATATATAAATCTTCTGTGCATGTATATGTTATTGAACTCCTTCTAAACGGCTGGACCGATTTGAATAAAATTTTCAGTGTGTGTTGAAGTGGATTCGAGAATTATTTAGATTTACAATTGGACCCGGTAGGCGACGCTGCTATAGGGGTCCATCATGGGATACGGTTGTTTTTAGGCGGACGAATGATTTGTTTGTTTTGTTGTCATGGAAACAGTCAAAGCGGTACGAAGTCCGCCAGTCAGTTAGTTTTTATGTAAAATGTTGCCAAGGCGAGACCATATGGCTCGCACTGTCGAAAAGTTATCAGATCTTATGTAGAGCCAAGCTTCGTACTCTACAAGCCCTAACTTCACAAACTCTACATCTTTATCAAAATATGTGGCCATTTCGCTTCCGTCACATGGGCGTAAGATGAAAAAAATTATTTCGCTGCCTTCACATGGGTGTAAGGTGAAAAATTTATTCACTGTTTATAACTTTTCTGTTATACAATACTGTTTTAGTAACAAATGTATATCTGGAATAATCCAAACCCAAGTTGATGAGGGTTCAAAAAAAACGACGAAGCGCTTCGAGAAAAGATAGCTGCCCTTGCGCTTTGCTTGGCTCTGTCTTGGCGGGGGCACTCCCGTGCCCCAGATTTGGATTATCAAAAAACAGCCTTCGAAAAGTTTACTTGAATAAAATATATATTTTGTTTGTTTTTTTCTCCTTCGTGCTTTGTATGTGTAAATCCCAAACTAAGTAGAGTTTGTGCTATGGATAAAAAATAACGGAAATTATCTATAACGTCGCGGCTCTTGGGATGTTCGACGTCGATATCAAAGAACATCGCGTCCGAAAGTCCTTTAATGCTTTTGCACGTTTCACCTACGAATGTCGAATTATAATCGAATCGTCCGTCGAACCCACCCATTAGTAAGTCATAAAATGTACATACCACAGCTTATTTAAACAATCGGAGATAAATAAATGCTAAATTCACTAAATAGAACGAACTTGTACAAATAACTATCAAAAGGACAATGAGCAAAAATGTATGGAACTTAGTCCAAGAGCCTCCACTGATGAGACTTGTAGGAAATGAAAGTAAGTACATGCTTGTAATATGATTTTTACAAATTATCAAAATCCGTCCATGGAATTTTTTTTATAGTCACGTTAACCTGACATGTTTTGCAAAACAAATTACAAAAACACAAATGTTGAAAAAAATTCCACGAGCAGGATTTGAACCTGCACCCTTCTGACATACCTTACATACATATACATTTGTGTTTTTGTAATTTGTTTCTCAACAAAATTTGCGTTAAAATTATTTAAACATTTTATAATAGCTAGTAATGTTATGACTAATGTTTTCTAACCGGAGCCTGCTTATCAGCGCCTCCTTCCAGTGCCTCACCTCCACGCTTATTAAATAATCAATTCGACAAGCTTTAGTTGCAAATATTAAAATTACAACATTGTAGTAATCAGTTGCCAAAAGCCATAAATTAAACTAGGCCTTGACAATGTGTCATTCATATTTTTATGACCCTCTATGTGTTTCGCAGTAAGATAAGAACATTAGTATAAAAGGGTACCTCGCTTCCAGCATCATTCTGTCAGTAGCCGTTGTTTAAGTAGTTACGTAGTCTAGTAAGATTCAAATATTGTTAAAGAAATATAATCCTATTTAAGTCAGATTGACATTTTTATTTAAAAAACCGTGTTGTCCTCAAGTACTCTTCGCCCAGCTCACCACGATCCGCGTTTACTGGCGCAGTCGGTAGGATCTGCTGCATTTGGTACTCGAAAGTCAAAATCCGAGTAGAGCGCCAAATTTCGTCTCAATGATTAAGCCAGCATATTCGCCCCAAACAAATTCGTACACGCATCGAGCTGTCTTCAAAGTCGTCCCGTCTTCAAGGTGATACGAACAAGAACAACCAGCACATCGAGAAGAGACACCGGCATCACTACCACAGGCACTGCAGAATCGGTGAGAGTCGATTAACTTAATTGACTTTTTCCTTCATAAATAATTTTCTTATGAATCCGGACCCAGGTCATCATCAGCGATACATCCATCATGGTGGATCGGATTGCATCTATAATCGGACAATTTTAAGTGCTGCCATTCCTTTAGTCAGAGGACTCATTAGAAAATTAGTCGACCTCTATAACGAATTTATATATTCTTTGTACGTCTGTGAAACAACATCGCATAATAACGTTCATCGTGTGCCAGTGTAAAAAATTCAAAATTCAAAATTCAAAATCATTTATTCAGTTTAGGCTACAAATAGCTCTTATGAACGTCATTATGCCATCGGTTCGTAAGTCTACTCTGGGCGGGAGATCTTGTATTGAGAAGAACCGGCAAGAAACTCAGCAAGTGTCCAGATCTTTTCTCCCTTACATCGTCAAAAATATTGGAAAATGCCCTATCATAAAAGGACATTTTCCATCACAAATAAAAAAACACATAATATAAAGGACAATTACATGAGAAAAAAAAAATAGTTTGCAAAAACACCATTTACCAGTTAAATTTTTTACAATGTCATACAGTACTAGTAAAAGTCAAAACCTGTCTAAGAAAAAACAAAGTTAAACTATAGTTGATAATAATAAAATTAAGACAAGTATGCAAGAGCAGACCAGCCTCCACAGGCGGCACCCGTTCACGAGTATGACATAATGAATCAGCCATCGCTTCGCTCAACCATATTTTAGGGAATGTAACGACCCGACGCACATGCCACCACCGCAGAGACAATAAAGAGAGCATGCCACACCCAAGCTACTCTAAATCAAAACTAATTGAAATGTATAACGTAACGCTATTTGTTATCTGTAGGACACTGTTTATAAAGGCTATCATATCAGTATAATTTTTTATTATAAAAAGTAATAAAGTATGCGTTTCTTATTTAATCTAGAGCAACAAGAGATTAGTAGTAATAAAATCTTGAATATATTATCATTTTTACGACTTACTTGCGAATGTAGATTGTGTAATCTAAAATTATTATATTATTATATTTATGCCATCAGGCGGCGCAGCCTGCAAATATATATATTATATAATATTGAATTGTAATTACAGGTAGATAAGCCTGCGAATATTAAGTGATTATTCAGGTAGATAAGCCTGCAAATATTATTGTAATTACAGGTAGACAAGCCTGCGAATGTTAAGCATTATTCAGGTAGATAAGCCTGCGAATATAAAGCATTATTCAGGTAGATAAGCCTGCAAATATTATTGTAAAATACAGGTAGGCAAGCCTGCTAACAAAAAAAAAATATATATTGAGAAATTTTAGGGTCTTGTTGGGGTAACGTATTTTTATAACGTAACCTTTTGTACGTTATCCCTACATTTAGTATTAACATTTGATTTTTCTCTCTAAATTATGATGGAAGCAATTAACATAATTCCTTCTAATTTTGCAAAAATTATTCCCTTATTCGAAGGTAACTTTAGACAATTGAACTTGTTCTTGAGAAAATGTGAATATGTGTTATCACTATATCCAGGAAGGGAAGATCAAATGCAATATAATTTACATGTAATCACAAGTAGATTATCAGGGGACGCCGCAGCGTTAGTTAGTGAAAGAGAAAATATAAACACTTGGGAATCATTAAAAGAAACTTTAACTAGGATAAAAAGAAATTATTATTGGCCATATATGGAACAAATTGTTTCAGCAGTTATCAATAAATGCGATACCTGTAAGAAAATGAAGTATGATCGACATCCTCTAAAACCAATGTTACAATTAACTCAAACTCAATCGCGACCTTTCGAAGAAATATTAATCGATCTTTTCTCGATTGAAGGAAAATTATATTTAACATTAGTTGACGCTTTTTCAAAGTTAGGACAAGCCATAATAATAGCTAATAGATCCACGCCTGAAGTAGTTAAAGCTCTTATCGTATATTTTTCATTTTATGGTACTCCGAATAAAGTCAACTGTGATCCTGGTTCAGAGTTCAATAACTCACTAATGAAGGAAACTTTGAATTTCTATAAAATTAATTTACATATTAGTACGCCTAACAACCCTAATTCAATGGTGATAGTCGAAAGATTCCATTCAACTATCATAGAAATATATAGGTTAGCAAAGTATGATCAAAAAGGATTGGATGCCTGCAGCGCAATGACCTTTGCGATAATCGAATATAATAATACAATCCACAGCGTAACAAATTTAACACCATTTGAAGTAGTATTTGGTCATACAAACTCAATTAGTACTTTTAATGTATCATTTGAGAAAAATTATATGCAACAATTAATTAAAGAACACTCAAAGAAAACCTCCTACTTATATAAATACTTATAGATAAAATGTGTAAAATTAAAGAGCTGAAGTCTTAGGTCCTTCAACAAGTATTATTATACCAGTAAAAATTAGAGATAGAGTCACTAAAGTACCTTTGAAAAATGTAAGACGACCTAATTCACCAATATAAAATTACTTCGTTTGAAATGCTATCGCACTCTACTGATATATATATATATAAAATGATTGTAATACGTTGATTGTAATGAAACGTATTGAGAAATTTGTAATGTACTAAAAAAATTATTGTATTATATTGATTGTGACGAAATGTATTGAGAAATTTTGTAATAACTATTAAAATGATTATATTATATTATAAAATAAAAAATAAAAAACTTAATAGAATAAGATTATATAAGTTGCATTTGAGGTATATAAATAAAACAATAATTCGTATTTTATAAAAATTTATTGCAGTAATAATATTAATGTAATTAAATTGTTAATTGTGTTCAGTTACGGGTAATGGTTAAATTTATAATATTAATAATACCAAATGACCTGGTAGCGAGATAAATTTAAAATTGTTTTTGAAATCATCTCAAGATAATTTCAATTTTAAGGAGGGAGGAGTAATGTAAT
Source organism: Eudonia mercurella (assembly GCA_963082485.1). Taxonomy (NCBI): domain Eukaryota; kingdom Metazoa; phylum Arthropoda; class Insecta; order Lepidoptera; family Crambidae; genus Eudonia; species Eudonia mercurella. Next base: position 573,839 of record OY720024.1, on the reverse strand, counting down.
GACTAATGTTTTCTAACCGGAGCCTGCTTATCAGCGCCTCTTTCCAGTGCCTCACCTCCACGCTTATTAAATAATCAATTCGACAAGCTTTAGTTGCAAATATTAAAGATACAACATTGTAGTAATCAGTTGCCAAAAGCTATAAATTAAACTAGGCCTTGACAATGTGTCATTCATATTTTTACGACCCTCTATGTGTTTCGCAGTAAGATAAGAACACTGTAGTAAGGTAGGGTTCGTGTGACGAAAATGAGACGGCAACCGGTGTGAAGAAGACTGTTTATTCAGCCACAAAGCGAGCGGTACACTAGGTAAGTGTGGGACTAAAGTGGGAACTGGAACCAATTAGGGGCGGACTACAGGTGAGACCCCGAACTCAGCTTACGCCTGAACGGTTGTACAGCACCAGGACTTCCACCGCCTTAAAAGGTACAGTAAGGATTTCCCAACCTAGTGAATTGATTTTACGAACATGACCAGGCTAATAAATACATTTGAGAAGACGAAACGATAGCGCCATTTAGGAGCGCGGTTTAGTAGCGCCATCTAGTAACAGTAGCCGGAACTAATATTCACATTGAGATGTTTAGAGTTTCATATGTTTTCTTATTATTTGCACTGCGTATAATAGTGATGTGTTACAGTCTCCCCCTTCAGGTTCCGACGTCGTCCCGACGAGGAAGATGGTTACTTCTTCTTTGGCCTCCCTCGTTTTCTGATGGGTTGTACTGGCACGGGTAACACAGAGTCCTGACTACGGTACGCAACTAGGAAAGAAGAATGATAAGTTTCTATTGGCTCATTTGGCGACTCTGGATTTCCAATAACGTAAGATTTTGGACCATGCTGTTTAATGATAACGTAAGGTCCGTCCCTTCGCGGTGAAAATTTTGCACAGTAACCTCGGGCGGAATTGCTAATTGGATGTGAGGTTACCAGGACACGATCGCCGACTTGGTAAACCAGACTTGGACGACGACTTCTATCTTTGTATTCCTTTCGTTTGATTTCTTTTCCTTCTTGTACCTCTTTAGCGCGATCCATTGTTTCCGCAATATTTAAAAGCTTAGGCGTGATTTCTGGGATAAAATTCTCGGAGGACACGATTGCTTTAAAGTCGTTCTCATTGCCATTGGGAGACCTCAGTTCTCTTGCGAAGGTTAGAAAAGCAGGAGTATACTCAGTCGACGAGCAGGTTGCGGTGTTCATAGCGAAACGAACAGAGGGAAGTTGTTCTGGCCAGAGACGATGATTACTTTCCAACAGAATAGCCAATTGTGTCTTAAGATCTCTATTTCGTCGTTCTACAGGATTAGCCTCCGGGTGATACACCGGGATGAATGAATGTTTGATTTGCAAGCAAAAGATCACTTGCTGCATGATTGCACTTACAAACTGCGTGGCAATTGAAGCCAAAAGTTCTTTGAATTGCTCGTTGGATAAAGTTGTCATGCTTGCTTTTGATGTCTTCTTAATAACCGTCGTTGTGCGGCCAAACTTCGTCACGACGAACTTCGGAGTCGGTAGTGTGGGATTCACGCTGGAGTGGGCCGCCACTTTGCTGGGAACGTGTGGAGCAGTTTAATCAACTTCACGAACTCGAAGATTGAAGTCCAGGTCTTCCAGGTGTACGTGCAGCTCTTCCAGGTGGCCACTAGTTGGAGCGCTAGTTGTAGCAAGGTAGGGTTCGTGTGACGAAAATGAGACGGCAACGGGTGTGAAGAAGACTGTTTATTCAGCCACAAAGCGAGCGGTACACTAGGTACGAGTAAGTGTGGGACTAAAGTGGGAACTGGAACCTATTAGGGGCGGACTACAGGTAAGACCCCGAACTCAGCTTACGCCTGAACGGTTGTACAGCACCAGGACTTCCACCGCCTTAAAAGGTACAGTAAGGATTTCCCAACCTAGTGAATTGATTTTACGAACATGACCAGGCTAATAAATACATTTGAGAAGACGAAACGAGAGCGCCATTTAGGAGCGCGGTTAAGTAGCGCCATCTAGTAACAGCAGCCGGGACCAACACATTCGCGTCCGTTCGTCCGTCGGGTCAAGTCGTCGTCGTGGTGCTGCCTTCCCCTCCTGGGGGGGACCTCCCCTCCGTGTTCGATACTTCCGCGGTTCGTTTCGTGCTCGTCGCGTCGCGTCCCGCGCTATCGCTTTCTTTTCGTTTCCGCGTGCGCCGTCGCGCCGCACCGCGCGCGCCAGCACGCCGTCGTGCCTGTGCGCGCGCCCTATCCGTTAAAGCGCCCGTGCGCTTAGTCGCGCCCGCGCCCCCGCTTCGTTTAACTACGTCGCCGGTGTCAGTTCGAGTAGCGCGCCCTGCCGCGCACTCTCTTCGCGTTTCGTGCTCGCCGCGTTTCGTGCTTTCCTATCTTTTCCTTTCCGCGCGCGCCATGCGCCGCACCGCCGCGCGCCCGCGCGCCCTTCGCGCCCGCGCCCTGCCCTTCCGATTAAAGCGCCCGCGCGCCAGTCGCGCCCGCGTTAAATCCGCCGCGCCTTGTTCGTACTCTGCCCCAGCCCCGTACGCCGCTTCTGGGTTTAGGGGGGCCCAGCTCGCCGCTGCGGGTGGGGAACGTTAATTCGCTCCGCCGCCGGCTATCCGTTCGCTTAACGCGCCTCGCCGCCGTTATTCTAGCGCGCTCGTCGCGTACCTACTTTTTCTATTAGTGCTTTCACCGTTGTCAGCACTCGCTGTCGCGGTCTAACCGACTCATAAAGTAACTAGTCCCGCCGTGTTTGATTGTTCGAACGTTCGGCGCGCACTTGCTTCCGTGGATCATTGCGCATCCACAGTCATTTTGTGAGTGAGTGCGTGGCTGAGCCGACGACGATCCGACGGCCGGTTAGTACGTAGCCTAGCTATGTAGCACGCTCTATACTTCTCATGTTTTTCCGTCTTCCCTATCCGTTCGCTATGTCAACTCACGCCCGTTGTGCACTCTCTCATTATGAAGCTGCTCGGATCAATCCAATCGCGGGATTGATCAGAAGCTTTACTTTCTCGTTTGAAGCCCACGACGCAGTCAGTTAGTTAAGTCACTTCGACATAGGCAGCTTCACTGCAGCCAGTCCGTCCGGTAGTTAAGTCAGCCGACATAAGCAGCTTCACTGCAGGCAGTCCGGTTAGTTACTCCATACGAGTAACGCCATTTTAAGTACCGCGCCTCCTAGGCCACGCCATGGAGGCGCGCGTTCCGATAGCCTTCGCGGTCCGCAAGACCAAAGGCAAACCCCAGGGGTCGTTTACTGGGTCGGTCTTCCTCCTTGTGAGAGGAGAAGGCCAGCCCCAGATCCACGGAATCTGTGTGCAGATTTTTCCCCTGGGTCAACAAAAAAAAAAAAAAAAAAAACAGCAGCCGGAACTAATATTCACATTGAGATGTTTAGAGTTTCATATGTTTTCTTATTATTTGCACTGCGTATAATAATGATGTGTTACAACACTAGTATAAAAGGGTATCACCTCGCTTCCAGCATCATTCTGTCAGTAGCCGTTGTTTAAGTAGTTACGTAGTCTAGTAAGATTCAAATATTGTTAAAGAAATATAATCCTATTTAAGTCAGATTGACATTTGTATTTAAAAAACCGTGTTGTCCTCAAGTACTCCTCGCCCAGCTCACCACGATCCGCGTTTACTAGCTTGCCTACTTCTTAACTGATCTTTAGTATTTGTAAACATATTATGATAGGATGTTAATGACGGTAGTTGTTGACATTGAATGGGCCTTGCATTGAATGGAATTGCATGGGCATTGAATGGAATTGCCTTTGGCTTTCAAAGTAAAAAGTAAATAGTGTTGAATAATTTCGGCGGGCTGGTTAGAACCACGATAACTCAATTGGAGGAGCACCTGCCCGGTATGTCAGAAGGGTGCGGGTTCAAATCCTGCTCGTGGAAATTTTTTCAACATTTATGTTTTTGTAATTTGTTTCGCAACAAAATTTGCGTTAAAATTATTTAAACATTCTGACATGTTTTTTAATTATTGATTATTATTATCTCCTTTGTTTATTATATTTCTTAAAACTAGATTTTTACAATATTTTAATATAAAAACAATTAAACATTAGAAAAACCTAATCCTATAGTACCATTAGCAGCGGGGCCAAGCTACCGGTGGTCAAGGCTGCAGAGTGAGGAATCTCCTGACAATACGTGCCGTGTCAAGCAGTACTGCTTTCTGAATCTGACCCTTGATCCAACTATCAAGCAAGAGCCTCCTTCGCTATCAGACCGTTCACTGAAACTTTCACGAGGTTCTCGTCATGCGGGATGGTGATGTCAACAAGCACCGCCCGACGTTGAGACCGGTCTACCACCACGATATTAGGCTTATTGGCAACAATAGTCCTGTCCGTGATGATTGACCGGTCCCAATAGAGCAATGCACGACCATTTTCAAGAACAGGCGCCGGTGCGTACTTGTAGTACGGCACTTCAGACTCAACAATGCCGTATTGAAGGGCAAGTTGCTGGTGAATGATCCTGGCTACTAGGTTGTGTCTGTGCAAATACTAGCAAGATGAGAACAACCGGAAATAATATGCCTGAGAGATTCTCTGGGACGGCGGCATGCCCGACATACATATGTCGACCATACTGTCCTTCAGGATACACTTTCAGTAGTTGTTCGTCTTAATAACTTCATCAGCAATTGCACAGACAGAACCTTCGGTTTCACCAAAGAGGTCACCGAAGCGTAGCCAGTTCACCGACGCGGGCAGGTCTACATCAGTCTATATTTACAGTATTTTGGCATTTCCATCACTATTCTTCTCCTAATTGCTCTCCTTAAGGGTATCTTTACTTATTGTAGCGCCAGTTTTTTGCTGCAGAGTGTACCTAGCTGTATGTGTATCATTATCCGGGGCCTTTTTGGGGTTGAACGAATTCACCGTTTGAAGTAGTTCAGCCTCCACGAATGGAGGGTCACATGGGTCATCTTTGTTTCCCTCATTCGCTTCAATTCGGTATTCTCCGGGTAAAGGCTCTGAGCCATTATGTGTACTGACTTGTTTGTGCTGGTGTTCATGCCGTCCCTTGCTATTGGATTTACGTAAGCCTTATTAGTTTCCCCTTGCTTTTCTTCACTGGAACCGACGCCATGCCCTTAGCACATATAAGCTACCTTAGCCCTGGCCAGCCTGTCCCACTTAGCCCTTACCGGGCATACCTCGTTAAAGGTATTGTGGAACTTTTCTTCCAAGCCGGCTCTTTCGCAGTTAAGGCAGTGGGGGGCTTGACTTCTCCGTACATGTGGCGTACAGGTGGTTATTATGGCCGTAGCCCAAGCAGCGGGAGCACTGGATTAGCGGGGACTGATCTTCTACCCTGGAGACTCATTGTAGCTGAAGAGTCCCCGCCTCTGTCAGTGACAGTTAGCATGGACTGCACTGCGCGCGCGCTTATCTATAGCCCATGGGACGCAACAGGCGGAGGCGGAGCAGCGGGGTGGGGTTGGGAGGGGCGGGTTTACGGACGAAGAAACGAGATACCGTATCTTATTTAGACAGACACTAACATGTCTTAACATGCGCCACACATAACGTAAAATCTTATTATTTATAGTCAGGTTAACGTGACCATAAAAAAATCCAGGGACGGATTTTAATAATCTTTTGCCAGAATCATATGACAAGTATAAGCTTTTATTTCCCACAAGTCTCATCAGTGGAGGCTCTTGGACCACCTCTGCCCATTGTCCTTTGTAGAAAGTATCAAAATTCTTCCTACGACAGTGCACGTCACCGTCGTTATTGCACAAAATAAGGAGACCCAGAAGGTAAGCTTAATACCTAACGCACACATAGACAACCTATCACCAAAAAGTGTATTATGTCTTTATTACAGCATAATACGTAGTATTTTAGAATACGGTTGTACAATTTGGAGCCCATTCTATAAAATACACATAGAAAGTATTGAAGGCATTCAGAAAAAGTGTTTAAGATTTCTATCTTATCGCTTTCATCTAGGCAGGTCTCTTTATTCCTACGAACTTCGAATGATTAAGTTTGGTGTTATTTCGCTTGCGGTTCGTCGAGAACAGTATGATTTAATTTACTTGTTTAAAATATTGCACTCAATAATCGACTCCCCTAAATTGCTTTCACTCATTCAAATAAATACTTTGTATCGAACCCGGGCGCCTAAGACCTTTGTACTAAATGCCTATAAAAATAATACATCATATTACAATCCCATTGTCAGAATGTGCCGTCTATACAATGAACTGGTTGCACTTAATAACAACATCGACATATTTTCCATGAAAATACATGAATTTAAGAAAAATATCCGGGAAACTCTCAGTCCGGCATCTCCCAATTATTAATAAAATGTTGACAAACATTAACCTAGAATAAGTTTTCAGTTTGTTATATTTCTATTATTCACCATTATTATGTATATAATTAGTTTTTAATTGAATATAATTTTAGATTAGGTAAACTTTAACATAGACGCTAATTATTAATCATGATGTGTACACATGTTTTTAGATAGAAATTTAGTTCTTATACAATTATCATGCTTTTTTGTTATTTTTTAATTTTTATCTGTTTTGTGTACCTAATAAATAAATAAATAAATAAATAAATAAATATCACGGACGCGGAATCTCGCAACAGCTGCGCTCGCAATGTTCCGAACCGTTCTGAGATCCGTGCGCGTAAGAGGTTGTCTGTGTATGCGTTGTTTGTGCGCGTTTAAGTCCTCGCGGGCCATATAAACGCACGGTCGTACACAAGGTGGCCCGCTAATTATACCTACAGCGCGGGACGGGTTAAGTATTAAGGTTACCTACTGGGTCACCTTATTTTGTGCCACTGTCAAGCTGATGTATATATATATATGCGTATGTGCGTGCACTCACTACAATACGATATTGAGATCGCGGGAGTTTTGACTTACGTGTGTACAGTGAACGCTGGTATCCTTCAAGGTCCCGTTCTGTCCCCCACGCTGTTCCTTCTGCATATCAATAATATGCTTCCACTTGGAAATATTCATTGCTATGCAGATGATAGCACAGTGCATGGGGGATATAACGGTCACCCAGCGGCAGGGCGGGTTAAAACCGAAGTCAATCATCGCACATCTTGGACGGTTCCGCAAAGTACCTTCTCGATGCCTTCGACAGATTGCAGCGTCGCGTTGTACGCATTATCGGCAACGCAGAAGTCGCAAATACTCTTGAATCTCTGCAATTGCGTAGAGATATTGCGTCACTCAGCAAGTTTTACCGCTTATACCATGGCGAGCGCACTGAAGAACTCATTGACCTCATCCCACCTTCTCCCTTCCTCCATAGGAGTACACGTGCTGCTCTCCGGAGTCACCGCTTCACTGTCTCAATTATACCATCGCGCACTAAGAAATTTGGTGACTCGTTTCTTTGTCGCACCTCCAAAACATGGAATAGTTTGCCAGCACACGTTTTCCCTCCTTCCTATGATATGAGGTCCTTCAAACGAGGCGTGAAGAGGCACTCTGTGGGCTGGCAGAGTGAGGGTAACTGATGCTGCGTTGTTTTCACGCTGCACCAGTTATCGTCGCATCTGGATTCCATATTCACTTAACATCAGGTGAAATGAAGTCATTTGCCGTGCCACTTAAAAAAATAAATAGAATGCACGCTCTCAATTAATCTTCATTTCTTATAAGTAAATTTTCAGAAAAATGTACTCAATTGTTGAAAAATTGTGTATTAATAAATACTTTGGTAATGAGTGCTCATTTTGAAGGGATCGATATTAGGTGCCGTTGCCTTTTAAATCATTAAGTATCATCAGTATTTAATTTTATTTTACCCATCAATTTGTAGTGATGATTTGATTTGATTTTTTATTTTACCCAGCTGTAGAATATCCATAGGCAATTTACTTATTTGTATGTATTGTTTTCTCTCTGAACAATTTTGTGTTCGACGCTTGCATGGTTTTCACCAATGCACGAACTACGCGTTTTTCAGTTATCCCCGACGATAATCAAATAAAAATACCGGTTCTTAACAAAGCCCTTAAATAACCAGTTTAGTGAGGAAAGGAAGAGCAGCCGTAAAAAAAGTTTACGAGGATGTAATTGACGAGAACACGCGTATTTACTTCAATGATCATATTAATATTACGTTTCTTTATTGCTTATTTGGAAATAACGAAACGACTATTGCGAAATTTTTCACTTTTGCCTGGAAGAAAGAATCCGAAAGATAGCAAGAGCTTTCCTTTGTTGGGTAAGCAAATGTTTAAAAGACTTTCTTTTAAACATTTGCTTTGCAACAAAGGAAAGCTCTTGCTATCTTTCGGATTCTTTCTTCCAGGCAAAAGTGAAAAATTTCGCAATAGTCGTTTCGTCATTTCCAAATAAGCAATAAATAAACGTAATATTAATATGATCATTGAAGTAAATACGTGTAGCAATAATGTTAAACTACAGGCAATTTTAACAATACTGCATAATGGTAGTAGTAATAAATTAAAGAAATCCGAAACCTTGAATTAACTTGATTGCTTTCAAATTACATTTGATGTTTTGCATTATATGGATAAAGTAAGCAAATCAATTAGGTGTGCCTGCGCATGTTGTTCTGGGCGTTATAAAAGGTCGCTGGGGCGGCGGCCGGCACTTCGCAGCCGTTAGTTAAGCCGTTTGGAGCAGAAACAAGATGGCGACGGCATCCACCACGTTAGTAATGGCGCTCGTCGCAGTCGCGCTTGGAAATCTGCAGATGATCGACGCATTGATTAACCCATGTGTCACCTTTGATACAGGTGAGTCCGTTCCTCGAGATTACTGCTCACTTACTCATCTTATAGCTTATCTAGTTGCTTCTGAATAGTCATTACAGTTTAATTATCGTGAATCCTGATGGTAAGACAAAACGGCAAAAGCCCAGCATCTGACTTGAAGGTCACCCGCCGGAGAAGCATTATTTTGCATTGCTGTGTTCCAGTTGTAATGGTACTCGATCCAGTGAAATTAAAGGACATGGAAGCAAAAGAACTAAATATCGGGATTTATTGTTTAGTATTTTGTGAGGTGGTAATTAGATAAATAATGTGATGTATAATCTTCTATATATTGATACTTAAAGCAAAAACTTTGTGCCCCTTTTTAATCAAATTGCGCGCTTGGAGGAGTCTTCATAGAGATAGTAGATTTGGTTTAGTTAAAGTTTATATGGAAAAAATCATATACGACGTGTGCAATTGTACACTTAAAAGTAAGTAAGTAAATAGCCTATAACTGTCCCACTGCTGGGCAAAGGCCTCCATCATTAAAGTTAAGACAACACTACAATTTGATGGGTATTGGCTTAAACACCTTAATCACCAGGCTTGCCAAATGCGGGTTGGTGATCACAAACCCAGGCTATGCATTGAAAAAATCCGAAACACACTTTGCCCGACTTGGGAATTGAACACGGGACCTTCGGAAAATATTTAAATAAATTAAATAAATTTTGTGAGAGCCCCAGGCTTTGTTTTAGTTGGAATTGGGACTTCGCGGTGCCGCAATTGAAGACATCGGCAGTGAAAGAAGGAAAATAATTCGGAAGATTGATTACTGGGTTTGAACTTGGTGCCGCTTGCGTGAGTAGCGGGGTCTAGCCACTCGGCTACAGACGACTGTTGCGACGCGGCGAAATTTACTAACGCCATCTACGCATTGCTATTTAGCGGGAGGCGTAGTTCCGGCTATGATTCTATGAGTACGCTACAAGCTACGTTATACTCGTAGCCTGCTACGTTTGTTTCGATCTGCTACGGAATACTGCTGGTGTTTATACAGGTAACCCGCAAATCCACCGATTCGTGAGCGCTAAGCGCTTTCATCGCTGCGTACCATTGCTCAGTTCGTGATTTAATTTGTATTTATTTTGATAAAAACATGTCTTCTGGTTCTGCTAGCTGCGCTGGTTGCCAAAATAAGATAACGAGAAACAATTTAAATGTTGCTGTTCATGCAAATTAAAATTTTGCTTGTAATGCGCGGTTATCAATGAAAATCGTTTCTTATTATTAGAGACTGAACAAATCAAATCGGTGTCGATTTGTGAAGCTTTCAAAAAACGGAAAACCTAAAAGCGACAATCAAAATACCCCTGTTCATGCAAGCACCGTATATGCGGAGGCTCTAGTGGAAACCGAATTAAGTGAATCCGACAATACTAATGTAACCTTACGGCCGAGACAGTCACAAACTAAGTCACAGACAGTAACAATAGAAACAACAACTATTGAGGATATGTGATCTCATAGATAAGAAGCTGTCATCCTCATCGCCAATATATTGCAAGCTAAGATCTGCTATAAAGAATTACATCAAGGCTCAAGCCCAAGAGCTGAAGGCAGCTCTATGTCAGTTAAAGGTAGATTTTACACAAACTACATATTTCTTGGCTGCAGAGCAAACAAACGTTAGGACACAATTAGTAAAAAAAGATAAAGAAGTAAAACGAATAAAACATTTACAATACATAACAACACAATGGGCAATTCAAATTTAAATAAATAAATTGCAAAAGGGAATACAAATATTTAATAGCCGATTGTCTACTATAAAAAGAATATCACGAGATAATAATTTAGAGATTAACGGAGTTCAAGAGCTTAATAGTGAAAACCTGATGGGACTGTTCCAAATTCTTTGTAAGTTATTAAGTGTCCCCATTTTAATTAACGACGTATTTTCATGCCGGATAGCAAAACTGGATCAATCATGAAACAGGCCACGAACCATTCTGGTGACCCTTTCTTCTCTATGTCTTCGAGATGACCTACTTGTCGCTGTTGCTAAATTTAATAGACACCAAAGTGCTAAGCTCAACTCTAGACATCTGGAAATCGATGGTGCCACTAATCAGGTCTACATTTCGGAGCATAATGCACCTGAGTGTAAAGTTCTGTTTAAAGAGGCGAGAAGAATTGGAAAGGAGAAGGGCTTTAAATTGTGGTCAAATCTATGCTCGAAAAAGCGAAGGTATTCCTATCCTAATTAAATGTAATGAGTTTTTGAAAAAAATCTTTTTACTGGGAATTTTGAACGCACAATCCCGAAATTCAGGACGTGATGAACTTAAGTATACAAAAAGCATTGGACAAGGTTTGATCATCCACTTGATAAGCTGAAGCAGATGTGATTTACCGTAAAATTGGGAACTGTTACTGCCGTCTTTGGCATTGCATATCGCCCAGAATCAGTGAATACGGGAACTGCAATTCATTGCATACATGATTCACTAGGACTCTTCGCAGTGCAATATAAAATGTTTATTTATTTTGGGCTCGTTGAGGTCGTGCGCTCTTACGGCCCAGTAACGTATGCCGTGATTGCGTTACTTATATTTTTGTACGCATGCGCAAACATCAAATTTTTCTAAAATTGCGAATGCCAAATGTATTAGAACGAACAAACGGGTTATGATATCGCATTCTGATTATGTTTATAATTAACTGTTGCAGGTGATACTAAATTAGACTTAATCGGAAAGTGGGGATTAGAATTGGATTTAGTCAACATACCAATGAATTTCATGAAATATGCCGTACTTATTCCATCTGTAAGTATGACTATTATTATTATATTATTATATATTAGTATGACAATGGCGGATAATAACTTGATATAAAATAAAGAAATGGCTACAAAAAATAAACTTTGATGACACTGAGGCATTATTATTAACTATTATCTCCTAACACTAATACTTAAAAATTTATTAAACAAGAAACTACTATAAGGTAAAACATTACCACTCAGTATAGCATGTGAATACAAAACTTCTAATATTTAAAAAAATATTTATAATTATGTATTTTATATTTATTAGACTGATCGATGGTTATTCTCTAAATATGGTTATAGTGACACTTTTTTCTTGGTTTACAAATATTTAATTGTACATCACTCTAATCCGGGATGTGGAGGCCTGGCGACCTGTAAATCGGGTCTTGTACTTTAGTGCGGGCACCAGTCTCCACAATAATTTTAATTTAATATACATTTGTACTTTACAAGCCAAATTTATTGTTAAACAAATTATTGTGAAGAGAAATAAAGCATTATTATTGTTATTACACTGATTTATGATGATTTACATATAATTTTACGCAAATTTTGTTGCGAACAAATTACAAATTGAAAAAAGACAAAGTGTTGAAAAAGTTCCACGAGCGGGATTCAAACCCGCACCCCTAATAGTGTTGATTAATTTCGGAGAGTTCGATTGAGCCACGAAAGCATAGTTGGTAGTTCACCTGACCCGGCATGTCATGGGGTGCGGGTTCGAATCCCGCGCGTGGAATATTTCCAACACTTTTTCGTTTTTAAGTTTGATAGGTATAATGAACAAAGTGCATGGTTTTATCAGATTTAACTAAGGTTAGTTAAAAATTTATTTCTCTATTTATTTACTGTTTCTACTCTTGCTGATACCTAATAGAGGGTACAACAGCTGGTAAAAGAAGCGTTGACAGAAAGTAACACTCCTAGTTTAGCTTTTTAAATGGACATGATGCATGTCTTCTATAAGGACAAATGCTAAGAAAATATTTATTAGTCTATTTCTTTCTTTATTATAATACAAGATAGAGTTCAAACAACATGAATACTGTTATAACAGCATGCAATCGGTACAGCTCCCTAACATAATCCAAAATTATGTATGCCTAGTTACCAGCAGGTAAGTCCCCCTCCCTGACCTGACCACAATAACGACTGGCAACATCCGTCATATTGTAGCCTGAGATCACTACAACACAGTGACTAGTGTGAGTTTTGTTTACTATCCGTATTCATTCATTGTCAAATTATCAATTGGTGGCGCTAGTGTGCCTTACCCTTCGCCTTAACGTCAAACTTTAAACAATGTGGAAATAACATTCAACTGTATTTGCAGAAAGAGGCTTGCCCGGCTCCCATCGGTGTGTCCACGACGGTGTGCATTTACCCCGCGAGTAATGTGCCGAAGCCGCCGCCGCAGTTGACCTACGTATCGTTCAACGAAGCCTTCTTGAAGCTACACTACAACAATGACCCGCTGCGTGAAGGCACTTTGAAGGTCACAGTGATCTGCGTAGGTGTACCCTCTGATTATCCAAAGCCAAAAGTCACTCTTGAGCCTCTTGTAGGGTAAAAGCGTAAAAACATGTATAAGTAAACGCTGAAAAGAACAGCTTCAATCTAATTATACGCTGTTTGATTTGAATGGATTTTTACTAATTTTCTGTCCGAATATTAAATAGTAGTCTAATTATTATTAACGGGTTTATTACCATGTTTTTTGAGTATCCGACATTTTGGCACAGTTGCATGCGCCATGATCACTGATGTACTGAAATATCGGAAATGGAATGCCGAATTAACGGATACTCAAACACAACAAAAGACATGGTAATAATCCCGTTAATAATAATTATTCTAATGTAATAGACTGAACGGTTTACCGTACGTATGCATAATATATAGTTTAAATGTAAATGCCTTACACTGCAATAAACTCAATCATACGGTACTGTCGTTTAGTATCACTCTTTTTATCACTTTACCCTTATCATCTTATCCTTTAATCATCTTAGTGTAGCCTCCTGTGACGCTACATTTAATGGTCCTTCAAACCGTTGAAACTTGCTTGACTTGCCCCCTGATAGTGCGTGTTACGTTCGCGACATCGCGGCTGACGGTACAATTAGACCTTATCAGTGAATATTTTTACTATCAAGTGTTGTGTCTTTGTGTGATAGCGAATCGGTTTCACCGGCCTCTCGCAAGCGGGTCTCACCAGTTGGATTGAGAAAGCGCATATACACTGCATAAAGATTGTACAACTCGCAAGAAAACATCACCAGTGTGACATCTCTATCATCAGTCAAGGGCTTTCAACATCGTCTGACAGTTATTTATCAAAACAGGTGAACTATCATTATTATCAATATGAAGGATATTCTTAATCGCCAAAGTGAACTGATTAAAATCATTGAGTTTACGCATATTTTATGCGTAAACTTTGGAAAAGATGGAAAAGAAAGAAAAACTTCGGAATATATAGGAAGATCTTTGGATAATCTTAGGAGTCAATTTGAAGGATTCAGCTGATTATGAAGACAAAACCCACGAATATTTCACTGGGGACATTCATTCAAAGATGACAGACTACTACAGATCAGAAAGAAAGAAGATTGAAAGCTACCCGGTCCCTTCAACATCGAAGACCGAGCAGGAAGACACTACGGACGAGAACGTGGCAAATTTTGATGTTCCTATAAGTCATAAAGATGATCGAGGTACAGTCCCGTGTGGTCCCGTAGAAGAGTTACTTACCAAGCAAAGGACTAACTTTAGAGCCTTTTCCCGTATATTAAGACGTATTCAAGTCGATTTGATCGACGAGAAATGGGACATAGAAGATCAACTGAAAGATTTACAATACCGTTGGCGTACCATCGACGAACTTAATCTTTCTATCGATAACTATCTGCAAGGCCAGGACGAACAGTATGAAAAGGAGTTTATGAAGTACGAAGAAGAGTATGATAATATCAGAAAGCGTCTTAATCGGAAGCTAAATTCAACAGCTCATCTGCAACAATCCACGCCCAAGGTAGAGATCTCTTACTTTACGGGTAAATATCCACAATGGAGCTCGATCAGGAAGTGGTTAAAGTGCCCGGTCTGCGAGTGCTGAGGTTAAAAAACTTTCTTAAAGGCTGGTCATCGGATGGGTGACCAAAAATTGTTCATCTCGAGCTCCTCCGTGCTTCGGAAGGCACGTAAAACCGTTGGTCCCAGCTGCATTAGCAGTTGTAAATAACCACCAATCTGCACTGGGCCCGCGTGGTGGTTTATGGCCCGTTCTCCCTATCCATTAATGGTGAAAGCTCGTGCCCTAGCAGTGGGGACATAAAATGAGCTAATGATGATGATGATTTACAATGGCCAGCGTTTTATGATCTCTTTAGAGAAACTATCCACAACGAAGTTGGGAGAAAAATATTGTTTTGACTAACTACAAGGTAGCCGCACACTTCCCCAGACAAAAAGACAAGCGTGGAAGTACCTGCATATTGGTGCAAAAGAAACTTGATTTTAAACTAATTGATCTAACTAAAGAAATCGCACGCAAAACAGTTTCGAATGTTGTGGTATTGAATTGATAACGTTCATAACGTTCATAACATTCTAATTATATGTATCTACAGAATACCAAAACGTCGCCTCAGTGCTTATTTGTCCTATCGACCAAATTTATCGAAAATGAACTTTACATGCAGAATTGTTAATATTAAATTTCAATGCTGATGGTTAAGATAAATTTAGAACATTTTTCTTTTAAAACAACAAAAACATAATTTAAAATTTATAGATGACACGACACTGTAATTAAAATGTTGTGCTTGTTTATTTTATGTCCATAATATTATGTTATAAGTCCTACATCATAAGAAACGTCATGTGCTTAAGTGTTCAATGTGCACTCAATCGATCAATCACAGCCCGCGACGGCATATCCGCCATTTTGTTTAATTTGTCACTGTGGCTGGAGAGATCACGAGAATCACTTCATCGTTCCTGAAAAACATTGTGAAACCGTTTAAATTGTAGTGTTTTACAGCATTAATTGTTTTAGACAAATGCTAAATTATGCCTAGAACATATTTATAAGTAAATATAATCAGAAGCTGCTGCAAACTGAGCTGAAAGAATTTTTTAATTTGTACTCGATTCAGGGTTGAATTTGACACAAGGTGTTGATTTTTAGTGACTTTGATCAACCTCTAAGCACACCCGCTGTGTGTTTGTATAAGTTTGTGTTTCTCAGCAGCGTAATTTATTTTACCGAGTAAATCGAGTAGGTTTGTATATAATTTATCATCAGTTCTTATAATCATTCTAATCAAGTGTTTTGAAATACATGATGACATGCGAGCAATATTGAGAGAGGAAATTAAAAATATTTTAACGAAATCAGTTGTAGGCGCAGTCCGGAAGCAGATAACTGATGAATTTGCCGCCACAAAAATAAAGGATGGTTTGGCTCAGATTGAAAATGCCGTAAATGATTTGAAGGCGGTGGTATCTTCTCTGGACAGTCATATCCGGGACAGTTCGGGGTCATCACAAACGTTTATTGCTGGTCAACCAGAACCAACTTTACCTACTAAGCGGGTCATAGGCGGAGGTAAAAAGGTTCGAGCAAACGAGGTACCAGTGGTTTCTATTAATAAGTCCTTAGCTTTGAAGAAGAAAGAGGTCGTGCTGCGGAAGCCACCAGCTGTTACGGTAGAGAGCTTGTCTCCACCTGTGTCTTCTGCATCCCGCTCCGTTGTTGTCGTTTCCTTGTTGCCTGCACCTGAGAAAAAGAATATTGTTATCTCTTCTACTGATGCTCGCACTGGTGTCCTTTCCATTGCTTCTGCTCCTTTGGCTGCTGCTGTACCATCTACTGAGCCCGGTGGCAAGCACGTGATCTCACCTGGGCCGAAGGACGATGACAACTGGGTGATGACAAGTGATGCACAACTTGGTGTGTTGAGGGGAACTGCTGCACCGGGTATGACGAATTTGCGGGTGGCGGAGAGGAAGCGTACATCCATTTGTACTATGTCCTTTAGGGAACAACGGAGGATCAGGTACGTGCTCATCTTTCTTCTGTTGTTGGAAGTGATTGCTGCAATGTTGAAGGTCTTAAACCAAGAAGAGACTACGCCTCTTTCAAATTGGGAGTACCTAGCAAATACGCTGAGCGGGTTCTGTTGACAGTTAATTGGGCAGAAGATATTTGTTTAAAACCTTGGCGAAAGAATTTTCGTTCCTTTCGTAGCAGAGAGTCTCTACGAGAATAACGTCAAATCATCTACAAGGAGGGAAGGTGGCGTTGCATCGGGAGCCTGTAAATCTCACCGTAGTAGTAAAACTTGCCCGGCTTTGACTGCAACGTACCAAAATGTTAGGGGTCTTCGGAGCAAACTCAAACATTGGAGGTCCAACTTGTTACTTGTGGAAAGCGATTTTGTTGCAGTCACCGAAACCGACCTAAATTGCTCAGTGGAGGATTCCGAAGTGGTCTGCGGGGATTGGAGAGTCTTGCGACGTGATCGTATGGGCAGAAATGGTGGAGGAGTACTACTAGCGGCTCGTGCTGCCTTCCCTATGCGTCGGCGTCACGAATTGGAAACAGAGAATGGCGAGGACTTGTGGTCAACTATAAATTAAGAAGCTTAAGAAACTTCCAGCGTATGGCATCTCTGCTGACTTTCGTGCCTGGATATTAGACTTCCTGAGTGAACGGTCAATTAGAGTGGTCATTGATGGTTGCTCTTCTGACCTCATGGCTATTCAAAATTCAAAATTCAAAATTCAAAATCATTTATTCAGTTTAGGCTACAAATAGCTCTTATGAATGTCATTATGCCATCGGTTCGTAAGTCTACTCTGGGCGGGAGAACTTGTACTGAGAAGAACCGGAAAGAAACTCAGCAACTGTCAAGCTCTTTTCTCCCTTACAGCGTCAAAAATATTGGAAAATGGTCTATCATAAAAGGACACTTTCTATCACAAACAAACACAAAAAAAGGACAATCACAACACCCAAAAATATAAATAAAAAAAAATTAGTTTTGCAAAAATTACATCAGGTACCTACCAATTTCAATTTTTACAATGTCATACAGTACTAATAAAAGTCAAAAATTATCTTATATTGATGCCGGGGTTCCTTAGGGATCCATCCTTTCTGCGACCCTCTTTTTGCTGCACATTAATGATCTGCTCATGCCCGGAATTATTGGTTACGCAGACGACAGCACGGTCACAAAAAGATATTTGTCCAGCGGAAGAGCTGTTGAGGGTGCTGTTGAGCTGCATGAGCTCATTCCAACTTCCCCATTCTACCCTCGGGAATCCAGACGTACGGCTGGCTACCACCCTTACCTGGTTGACATTCCACTTTTGCGCACCAAGCGTTTTGCTTCTACATTTATAATGCGTACAGCCAAAGAGTGGAATTCCCTACCGGCGTCTGTATTCCCGAGTGCATATAACCCTAAAGTTTTTAAAGCCCGAGTGAATAGGCTATTTCTGGGCAAGCTCGTTCCATCGACGGCCTCTTCTTAGCCCTAAGGATTAGAATGAGGCCAAGAGTAAGCCCATCATACAATAAAAAAAAAACAAATTCAATAACATCAATGTACACATGTGCGCTGTATACATACCACCTAGCTCTACTGATGATGTGTATATGAGTTGGTTCCTAACAGTTGAAAATAATTTACATGTGCAAGTGACAACGTTATCATTTTTAGCGATTTAAATTAGAATAGCGCATCTCTAAATATTGTGAATTATTATTGTTATTTCTTCTATATTTATATTAATGACCTACCGAAATTAATAGATCATCCTCTCACTCTTTTCGCAGACGATAGTACAATGACCATTGCGTGCAAAGAAACTGATTACTATGAACATGACATTAATAAATCTTTGACATCGATTATTACATGGCTAGATAACAATAACTTAAAAATTAATCTTAGAAAGACGCAAATAATGAAATTCTACCAAAGAGAGTATAAAGGACCGCCTATTAAGGCAATTTATCAGACCACGGAGGTCTGTGAGGTTGATAAGGCTAGATTCCTGGGTCTTTTAATTGATGGTAGACTGGATTGGAAGGCACACATAGAACATCTTTGTAAAAAAATCAGTAGCTTTGCTTACGCACTATTTAGGCTATCTTTAGTACTGAATATAGATGCTCTGCTTACAGCATATCATGGATTAGTGGCGGCGACTCTGAGATATGGTATTATTTTTTGGGGCAACTCTACTAATAAAGATATAGCATTTAAAATGCAAAAACAATGCTTGAGAGCTATGTTTGGGCTTAAAACCACAGAAAGTTGCCAACCATATTTTATAAAGCATAGAATTCTGACGCTTCCGTCAATGTATATTTTGGAAGTTGTTCTTTTTGTCAAATCGAATCCTGATTTTTTTATGCGTATGACGGATGTTGTTGAACGCAACCGTCGTGACAACAGTCGCCTTTGTATGCCTCGGGCAAAAACAGCTTTAATGAGCGAAAGCATATTATGTATGGCCCCTAGAATTTACAACAAATTACCTGTGAAGCTTAAAGAGCTAAATTTTAATCAATTTAAAAATAAAATAAAATATATACTTTGCGAAAAATGTTATTACACCATATCGGATTTTTTAAATGATAATTTGTGAAATAGTATAATTTTATTGTCAGCATAATACTTTTGATTTATTTTTTATTTTTTATTTTGTGCAAGTAATTATTATTGACATCTCTGATATTCAAAATTAATTTAATATTGTTTGTGGTTATAATTTTTGATTTTATTAATAAGCATGGACGGCTATTTTAATTTGTATAAACTTAATTTGTACACCGTTTATGGTATGGCATGTTGAACCTAAAATAAATTATAATATCTTTTTTTTACACATGTGCAAACAAATAAAGTATCTTTATCTTTATCTTTATCTTTATCTTTATCTTTATCTTTATCTTTATCTTTATCTTTATCTTTATCTTTATCTTTATCTTTATCTTTATCTTTATCTTTATCTTTATCTTTATCTTTATCTTTATCTTTATCTTTATCTTTATCTTTATCTTTATCTTTATCTTTATCTTTATCTTTATCTTTATCTTTATCTTTATCTTTATCTTTATCTTTATCTTTATCTTTATCTTTATCTTTATCTTTATCTTTATCTTTATCTTTATCTTTATCTTTATCTTTATCTTTATCTTTATCTTTATCTTTATCTTTATCTTTATCTTTATCTTTATCTTTATCTTTATCTTTATCTTTATCTTTATCTTTATCTTTATCTTTATCTTTATCTTTATCTTTATCTTTATCTTTATCTTTATCTTTATCTTTATCTTTATCTTTATCTTTATCTTTATCTTTATCTTTATCTTTATCTTTATCTTTATCTTTATCTTTATCTTTATCTTTATCTTTATCTTTATCTTTATCTTTATCTTTATCTTTATCTTTATCTTTATCTTTATCTTTATCTTTATCTTTATCTTTATCTTTATCTTTATCTTTATCTTTATCTTTATCTTTATCTTTATCTTTATCTTTATCTTTATCTTTATCTTTATCTTTATCTTTATCTTTATCTTTATCTTTATCTTTATCTTTATCTTTATCTTTATCTTTATCTTTATCTTTATCTTTATCTTTATCTTTATCTTTATCTTTATCTTTATCTTTATCTTTATCTTTATCTTTATCTTTATCTTTATCTTTATCTTTATCTTTATCTTTATCTTTATCTTTATCTTTATCTTTATCTTTATCTTTATCTTTATCTTTATCTTTATCTTTATCTTTATCTTAAATGTTTGTGGTATATTCATTCCCCCATAGGTAAGCTAGACGTGGTGCCGATGTCGATAGATGATGAAGTTTGGCCAGATTGATTGCCCCTACATGCACCTTGGAGGGCTTCAACTCTTCCAAAGTGGATTTAGCTTAAATTAAAGTCATTAATTATGTCTTAGTAACATACAATATCTAGATCGGACACACATTGGATCTTTTAATTTTGACCACACCGCTTTATTACACGTTTTATACTCGTAACCTTAATAGGCAAATGAAGACCATCTGCATGCAGGTAATCTGGCGGAATTTTTACATTCTTACGAAAAACGACATATTTGGTAAAATATAATAAAAATAAATAGGTTTATTTTGATGGTCAGTCGGTACCCTCGCCACAAATGGATTTCCTCCACCTTTTTTAGAGTAATAGAGCCTCGGCTCTATATGTGTATATATGTGTATATATATCTATATGTGTCTCGACACATACGTTGGTGTAGCTGGAGGCAGCAGCTGGCTCGGACCGGTCAGTGCGACACTGCACGGGTTTTTCGGTCGCCGCGCTGGTTGCGGAGTGGCGCGGACAGGTTGGCTGGCGGCCGCAGCAGCGTGGGCAGGTTGGTCCCTCTTGAGTAGCGGAGCGGGTGGCGGGGCGCAATGTATCGCAAACTTGCCGCTCGCTCGCTGCATTCAAAGGCACCGATTCGAAAATGCCGATGCATTTTGCACCTGGCGAAGAATTTATAGGCCTCGGGCGAGCTACTTACCGAGGCTGTGTTGCTTACCAACCAGGATACACTTACCAATGGAGATATTTGAAGGCCTCTAATTTTTTAACTACCACGGCCAGACTCGCTTTAAGGAAGTTGATGTCTTTCAACAGCCAGGTGACAACGATGACGTTGCGTCCGTCTGTCAAAAGTAACAGCAATATTTATTACTCGGTTGAGAGCACTCTACTAGCTTTGTATCAACGCAACGTTCTGAATAATATTTAAGTTGAACATTAACGTGAATCTGTATTTATTATCTCCAATAAGTTGACTGAAGTGCGCGCATAAGCCGATAACAACCCGCGATGAACCCAGCACTAACGATTAGCGCAGTGACCTGCAACCGCACGCACGCCGCCGCCGCCGCCGCCGCCGCCGCGCCAACACCCATGGTTCGTCAGTTACACTAGATTCGAAAATATCACATGAAACAAATTCAATTGGAATGTGATCGCAGCCTTTGTCAGCCCTTGCCGGGCGGACGGCGCCAAATTGTTTCCCGTTATTACATTAACTACCTACGGATAAACGGACACAATGAAAAATTGCTACACATCATCTGAAAGTTTATTATGACACAATTGATTGCGTTTACTCTTCCCATTGTAATTTTGACCAATTCGATAGCTGACTACAATATGAACGGTGAATTTAATTATTTTTTCTCGTCGTCATAAAAGTGTTGATATTTTTGGCTGGGAAAAGCTATGAAAATTGTGAATTTCGCTAATGTCAATAAGCGAGATCAAGTGACGTGACAAGTGACATGGCATAGGCGAGGGGCCTGGCTCCAGTACTGATCATCAGTTCCATCCAACTTTCACACGCTCGACCTCTTCGAACAGAAGATCGGACCAAAGCGTCGGCGGCAGAATGAAAAGTAGAAATATTATATATTGTCATTATCTACATACGTCACCGCTATATTTGTACTAGTAGAAATACTATTTAATTTTTCCTTCCACATCGAAACTTTGAAGGTAGCGTTCTTTGATATGAAGTGCGGTAGAGCAGTGAGCGCAGGCCACGAAGCTATAAATAAGGTTTAAGGTTTAAAGATATTTATTTTCTCATAAAGATTAACAAAAATCACTTACATGAGAAACAGAACACATAAAAACATTTTGTTGGGCTATTTTAGATAAAAATTAACACACAAAACATAACAAGCACTAAACTATCATACTACAAATCGTTCGCGAACAGTTTATTAATTTTAACTAAACAATAATTAAGGAGGTAGTTACAAATCCAAAGCAGAACTCGGCCCGCGCAAGGTAAAGCAAAGCGCGAAGTAAAGTTAAAGCAAGATAAAGGCGCAAGTTCCCAGCACATGCTGCTACACCTGCCGCGATGCGAGCGCCAGGACGACCAAACTTCAGCATCATCATCAGCTCATTGTTATGTCCCCACTGCTGGGGCACGAGCCTTTCCTATGGATGGATAGAGAGAACGTGACATAATTCTTAACGACTACTAATGTAGCCGGGATCAACGGCTTTACGTGCCTTCCGAAGCACAGAGAAGATCGAGATGATAAGTATTTCTTTGCGAACGTTGCTTGACTGCGCGCCCGATCTGCGAGTGCAGACCGGGCGCGTTAACCACTGCGCCATCGAGATCCCTCGAGATCGAGATTAAAGCCATGTAGTTATACAAAAAAAAACGTGAATCCCATTACATAAACTGTTGTGGTTACGAAACTCAACTTCATTCGCCTCTATTATGAAAACAAGTAGTTACACCGACCGCAGTCTGAACAACAGCTTGACTGCTAGCTGCAGGCTGCTCATCATCACCACCGTTATCATTATATAACGTTGTTGATTACGAAATTAGTAAGGCTCTATATTTTAAGCTGTAGTATACACATTTTGTAAGTGTTTGTTATTCAAAATAAATAAAAATAAAGGAGGTCCGGGGTTATATTACCAAGCGTGTTTCGGATTTTTTGATGTATGGCCCGGCCCGGGTTTGTGATCTCGTATTTGGGATGCGTGGTGTTTTAACAATGACTTGCAGCAGTGGGGCAGTACCAGTACCTATATAGCAGGGATGCACAGACTACGGCCCGCGGGCCGCATGCGGCCCGCCGGTCGAATACTGGTGGCCCGCCGACAGCAAAAATAATACTCTAATACTATAATTCTTTTTCAATTTGAATACATTATTATCAATTTTTCATTGTCTTTAATTACCTATACTTCTGGTGGCCCACCATCAGTTCATAATTTGCCCGAGTGGCCCCTAGTCTTAATAAGTCTGTGCATCCATGCTATATAGGCTTACTTTATTCAATTAAAACTTGCATGCTGCTTCCAAGTTTGATAAATGGTTAAGTTAGCGAAAACACAAAGGTTGAAAATTTTTCCTCGAGCAGGATTTGAACCTGCACCCTTCTGACATACCGGGTCAGGTGCTCTTCCAATTGAGCTGTCGTGGTTCTAACCAGCCCGCCGAAATTATTCAACACTTTTTACACTTTTTACTTTGAAAGCCAAAGGCGCCCATTCAATGTCAACAACTACCGTCACTAACATCAGATCATAATATTTTTACAAATATTAAAGATCAGTTAAGAAGTAAGCAAGCTATTTATAAAATGTTCAAATATTTTTTAACGCAGCGTACAAATTACAAAAACACAAATGTTGAAAAATTTCCTCGAGCAGGATTTGAACCTGCAACCTTCTGATATACCGGGTCAGGTGCTCTTCCAATTGAGCTGTCGTGGTTCTAACCATCCCGCCGAAATTATTCAACACTTTTTACTTTGAAAGCCAAAGGCGTTCACCCGATCCGGTATGTCAGAAGGGTGCAGGTTCAAATCCTGCTCGTGAAAATTTTTTCAACATTTGTGTTTTTGAAATTTGTTCGCAACAAAATTTTAAGTTAGCGGAATTAACACAACATTAATTTTAATTGCATTTTTGAGATGTTAACGCCTTTAAAACAGGCTAACTCCAGGAAAAAACTGTATAAAACAAAAATCTGCAGACGTTTAATATTTAGTATTAGGTACTTATGGTTCAGATGCAGATGCGCCTCAAATCTTCACTCAGAGCGCTGCAAGCGTCCCAAGCCCTCAATAATAAACCGGCCAAGTGCCAGTCGGACTCGCGCACGAAGGGTTCCGTACTTTATGACGTACTAGCTGTGCCCTGCGGTTTCACCCGCGTTAATTAGCGACTGTTCCACTCTTATTAGTCATAGCGTGATGTAATATAGCCTATAGCCTTCCTCAATAAATGGACTATTCAACACAAAAAGAATTTTTCAATTCGAACCAGTAGTTCCTGAGATTAGCGCGTTCAAACAAACAAACAAACAAACAAACAAACAAACAAACAAACAAACAAACAAACAAACAAACAAACTCTTCAGCTTTATAATATTAAAGTATAGATTAAAAAAAAGTACATCATATATTTTTTTTAGTTTTCTCATTCTCTTATTTTAGAAGTTACAGGGGGGGGACACATTTTACCACTTTGAAAGTGTCTCTGGCGTAAACTATTCAGTTTAGAAAAAATTATATTAGAAACCTCAATATCATTTTTGAAGACCTATCCATAGATACCCCACACGTATGGGTTTGGTGAAAAAAAAATTTTGAGTTTCAGTTCTAAGTATGGGGAACCCCCAAAACTTATTGTTTTTTTTCTATTTTTGTTTGAAAATCTTAATGTGGTTCACAGAATATATCTACTTACCAAGTTTCAAAGTGGCTGTGACATACGGACGGACAGACAGACAAACAGACGTGACGAATCCATAACGGTTCCGTTTTTTGCCATTTGGCTACGGAACCCTAAAAACGTGCCAGCGTGGATTTGTTTCGCTTTTGTCGCTCGCTCGCTCGGGCGACTCGCGGGAGCCGCACCGGGGAAATCCTTACGTGGCTTCTCGAAGCTCGGGTTAAGCTTCCTCGAATGTGTGCAAAATAGAAGTACGATTAAAAATGTCACTTAGTTTATAGAGACATATAGTCGTGCGCTTCAGATATATGTATAGTTAGCTTTTTTTATATTAACGGGTAGGTAAGCACAGTGTCTTGATCTCACCTGATGTTAAGTGATGATAAGGCCAATGATGGAAGCGCACTTCACCCGGGATCCTCAACTAGTGAGGCACTGGCTATCTTATCTCTAGCTGCCGGAACACAACAATGCTACAAACATTGATGTTATGGCGACATATTTAGATAAGATTGTGGTAGCTAGCCAGGCGGACAAACAAGCCCTACCACCAACCAAACCAAGTACACAAACATGTACCCCCCGCTGGGAACCGAACCCGGGACCTCTGGGTCTAAACCGGTGGTCTTAGCCACTAGACCACAGAGGCGGTTAAAAAGCTAGGTTGATAGATAATGCTTTAATGCAACTCCATGGAAATTAATAAAAGCGTTAACGCGCCCAGTCTGCGATTTCTAAGGTAAGGCAACTTTTGCAGAAACCGGTCATTGGATGGGTGACCAAAAGTGTATCATCTTGAGCTCCTCAGTGCTTCGTAAAGCTCGTTAAGCCATTAGTCCCAGCTTCATTAGCAGTCGTTAACAAC
Source organism: Eudonia mercurella (assembly GCA_963082485.1). NCBI lineage: Eukaryota > Metazoa > Arthropoda > Insecta > Lepidoptera > Crambidae > Eudonia > Eudonia mercurella. The sequence goes on along the minus strand of OY720024.1, from coordinate 548,117 downwards.
CACCAATCCGCACTGGGCCCGCGTGGTGATTCTCCCTATCCATCTATAGGGAAGGCTCGTGTCCCAGCAGCGAGGAGATAAAATGAGATAAGATAAGATAAAGATAAATATACTTTATTGTACGCCAAAATAAAACATTTGACAAAAATACTACATAAAAATACACGTACCTACAAAGGGCGGTGGTATCACTAAGATTGATCTCTTCCAGACAACCCTTTATTGAGCTGCTTTTATTGTAAATAAAAGTACAAATACCTGTTTTCAATCTAGCTCTTAGGTACATCAACCTTGCCTGGTTTCATTACTCAAGTTGTTAGAATTTAATGTAAACCTACGTTAAATATAATAGTACTCAGCGGCAGAAGAGAAGCATTTAAAATGAGATGCATATAAATAGTGTACCTACAGACGCGATTCTGGTTTAAATGGAGCGATTAAAGCGTCCATAGTGACGTCACATGCGGGTAGATTGGAAAAAGTCGGGTAATCACGGAATTAATTGATTGTCGACTGCTGCATTGCAGCCGCTGCTTGGAAGGAATTTAAGAGTTATCGATGGCTGAAAAGATTCACGTGCTATCTTTGTTTTATAGAAAACTGCTAGTTTAAATCAACATCGATAGGTCGGTATTAGTTTAAGTTGGTGTTAAGGTACTCTAGGAGGAGCTCGATGGCGCAGTGGTTAACACGCCCGGTCCGCGAGTGCTGAGGTTGAGCAACTTTCGCAAAGGCCGGTCATCGGATGGGTGACCAAACATTTATCATCTCGAGCTCCTCCGTGCTTCGGAAGGCACGTAAAGCCGTTGGTCCCGGCTGCATTTGCAGTCGTTAACAACCACCAATCCGCACTGGGCCCGCGTGGTGGTTTATGGCCCGTTCTCCCTATCCATCCATAGGGAAGGCTCGTGACCCAGCAGTGGGGACATAAAATGAGCTGATGATGAAGGTACTCTAAGTCTTACTCTAAGGCTTAGGTTCTCTAGGTTTGCCTAGCTAGCTACCCACCCATCTGAGTCTATCGCTATAAAAACAATGTTATATGTAAGCACAATTTTCTTCTGAGATTCAGAGATTCCTTACAAACTAAAGATTGTCGCTGTTTTCGTTATTTATCGTTTAATGCATTGTTTCTTAACATCTGGTCCGCGGACCTCTGGGGTTCCACGAGTATATTATGTATGGGGGTCCGCAGTCTTATCTCTGAACCATTTAATAATAATAAAGAAATGCTCCCAAAATCTTTTTAATTTCTACACTTTTTTAGCACGATGAACGAATCGTTTCAAAAGTTAAACATAAGGGCGCTTCAAGGAATAAAACTTTAATATTTTAAATTGTGAAGCGCTCCTTTTATTAGCAGTTATTAAAAGGAGCGCTTCGAGGAATAGTTTTGGGGCGCTTCGTTGGGAGCGCTTCAAAATGGGAGCGCTCCGTGGAATACCTCGTTGTGCAGGACTGACTAAAGTAAGTGACATTTTTATTTTCATTTTTCAAAGCGGGATTTCTCGGGACTTTAATAATTGGTCATACATTTGAGTAGTTTGCAGCTGCTCAACAGACATGGAGCTAAATCTATATAACTTGGTTGCGACCGCGTCACTAAACATACAATATCAGTGAATCTTGCCTTTCTCTAAAAACTGAAACAAATAAAGAATGATATTTACTTGTTCTTGGATCCTAATACACAACTCACTATGGAAACATTAATAATTATTTTGATTTTGAATTTGAAACTCTATAGGGGGGAAACGGAGCATAAACCACCACGCGGGCCCAGAGGGGATTGGTGGTTGTTAACGACTCCTAATGTAACTGGGAGCATCGACTTTACTTATCTTCCGAATCACGAAGGAGCTCGAGACGATATTTTTTTGGTTTAATTAAAACAACTTTTACGTACCAACTCTTTAAATATTTTTATTATTGACGTTTCGATCCCATTCCAGTATTGGTTGTGTCATTAACATTTTCAAATTCTTGGTTACCAATCCGATGACCGGCGTTTGCGAATATCGCTTAACTTCAACAATCGCAGACCGAGCACGTTTACCACAGCGGCATCGATCCTGATAAATCCCTGACTGATAGCCTGATCATAATACTATATTGATGACATATTTGTTACAAAATACCAACGACAAATATATTGATAGAAGGCATGAGACAACACGCAACACAATCATTGGCCAATTGGATCAGCCTAATAGGGTTTGCGGCGGAAGTAATTACGGATCATAATAATTGCCCAGCCCTATTATTAGACTACAGGCACGAAATAAGAAAAATGCAGAATGTAAGCTTTCATACATGAAAGGAAATGGAATGAAAAATCTTTATTAAATTTAGACAATAGTGCACTTATGAACGTCGAGTACATGTCAAATATCTAATAAAATAATATAAGTACGCACAATAATAGTAACTAGTGGTCGCCCATTGGTCGAAATTCGACCGTAATTTTCCTCCGATTCCATTTTTGAAACAATATTGTATTAAGGCTGCACGGATCGTATTATAGGCAATGAAAAATTAAAAAAGATAGAATGTGAGTTTGGATTGACATTGACAGATTTCGGCCGCTCCTCTTCCATTTTTGAAATTTTTGAAAAATGTATGAAACAATGTTTATTTAATTTAATGTATTTTTTGTGCATAATTAAAAAAAATATTAGCATTCTGCACTCCTTCTCTATATAAACCATAAGCGTGCGAAATTTCATACTCCTCCGTCCGCGAATTTTTTGTAAAAACGGGTACAATTTTTTGCTTCACGTATTAATATATAGATAAGATAATATTTAATTTAATAAACTATTAATTTCATTAATGTGATTCTATTGCTGGTTCGAAAGGTTGATTATAGACGCGTGATTCTATAGATCTTTTTCTATGCCATTATCTATGCGTGCGTTGCTCGAGCGCGTTTGTACGAAGCTTACTTTCTGCAGTCTCCTTATCTTGTGCCAAAGGGTTTGTCGTTCGTGACAATCAATTATAAAAGTTATACGCCGTGATAAGAAACAATAACATTATTTGCGGTAACAGTAGTAAATAATGCTATCATTTCTTTTTATGGCTTGATACCAAGTTAATATCCAACTATGTCAATTGTGAAAAAAATGCTACCTATGTATGCCGTTTCAAGAGAGCGGTAGCGTGTGCGAAAAGTCTTTTTTTTAACTTTTTTTATTTATTATTTTTTTTTTAATTATTATTTTGGGAACAAACAGTTACACATGATTTATAAATATACTAAAATTGATTGTTAAATAAACCTATAGTTCCCTAAATTATCATTTAACATTTAACAGTACGACCCACTTGCATGAACAAGATACATACAATCAAAAAAATACATAGCAGACATTCACTTTATCAAACAAAATTTTCCCCAAACACCGAATCCGCACGCAAAATAAAAAACAAGATGTCATGTATTTATTTGTCTGTGTTAGTGTTGCGCAGCAAATTTTAAAACACGCTAGTTATTACGCGTTTTTAAAAAGTGAACTATGTGAAGACAGACAGACAGACAGACAGACAGACAGACAGACATACATGACGAATCCATAAGGGTTCCGTTTTTTGTCATTTGGCTACGGAACCCTAAAAACGATAACAGGTCAAACAGATTGGTTTCTTCGCCAGAGGAATGGATAGCAGGTCATAAAACTTATGTAGAAAACATATTTCCATTATTAATATGAGATAGATAAGGTAATTTACTATACACTAACAAAGTGCTTTTGTCCCTGCAGATCCCCCGACTCCATCTCGAATGCGGTTAGTCTTATTTAATTTTATATATACCCACTTTTAACACACTTTGCTCGATGGCGCAGTGGTTAACGCGCCCGGTCTGCGAGTACTCAGGTTAAGCCACTTACGCAAAGGCCGGTCATCGGATGGGTGACCAAAAATTTATAATCTCGAGCTCCTCCGTTCTTCGAAAGGCACGTAAAACCGTTGGTCCCGGCTGCATTAGCAGTCGTTAACAACCACCAATCCGCACTGGGTCCGCGTGATGGTTAATGGCCCGTTATCCCTATCCATCCATACCTAAGGCTCGTGCCTCAGCAATGGGGACATAAAATGGGCTGATGATGATGATGATACCCACTTTTAAGTAACAAATGGGGTAATTATTCGTCTTTATGTTTCTGTAGGTACTTACAAAATAGTGCCACAATTTTATTTACTATTATTTTGATAGCCAGCCAAATAAATAAATATCTACGTAATCAAGTGGTATTTTTAGGACATTATTCTGTATGTAGTGATTACTTTTATTTAAAAAAACTCTTGCGTTAGAGACTAAGAAAATACTATTAGTATAATTTATACACTTTATTTTTTTTTGTTTCATATCAAAATAATAGACTTCTCCGGCTTACGTGTTTAACCAGCTTGTCCTTTGGGACAGCAATCGTTTCGTAGCGTAAAGGTTGCTACTGTTATCGATTCGTAGCATGTAGCGAATAAATTGTTGCTACGAGCGCGCTACGAGTGTAGAGTCCGAGCAATTTGATTCTCATGAAAGAACTTTGGGCGCTATCCTACAAGCCTGTTAGATGTTATAATATTCAATGATATGACCTTATTACCGAGTGAATATTATGTTAACATAAAATATAGGTACTAAAGGAAATCACAGATTGTCAATTATCTTTTATCTCATCTGGTGGGTACCATTATACTTATAATCATTATTATTATGCATTATCATCATCACATGAATGCATATGGTGAATTCAGGCCATCTCAACACGCTGGCCCAATGCGGGAATTTATGACAAATATATTATATGGGCCTGCATTGCCTGATAACAAATAAGAAATAAAGTAATCAATGGCTTAACGAACTTTCCGAGGAATTAAAAAGTTTGAGATATTTTATTCTGATCAACAATCCAGTGACTTGGCAAAACTTTCTTGATAGTTTCATCGAGTTTCTCACTGCTAGTATTAATGTATCACAAACAATACTACCGATGCCAATGTCCTCAAAGTTAGTTGAACTATAGCTGGCATCGGCAGTCAATAATGCATACAGCCTAGATGATAGGCGCCGGCCGATAGCTCGTGTTCATACTGATACAATTGCACAATGGCCGGGGACAATGGATGTTGCGTGGGCGCGTGTCGAGGTACGCCGTCCGCTGGCTGAACCAATGGAACGAGAGGCAAGGCGCTATAGGGAAACAAACGAACCCAACACTCATTATGATAATGAGTGTTGAAACTGTGTTAACTTTGACAAGAAGAGTTGTATTAAAAATTGTTTTGTGTGTTAATCAAAACTAACTTATGTAAATGCATAAAATTATAATCAATAGAGAATTTTTTTTAGAAACTGTCAAATTGATTTTTTTTTATAGAAATTGTATGTGATAGGAAACTATAACGTCACTGTTTTGATCCGTCAAAATCAAGTAGATTAATAGTAGGTACACTACTGGAGATATGCCAATCAAAACCGAGATCTCTAGGTCTAGTCACTACACCACTGTAGAGGTCAATGAAAAGAAGAACGCACATTAAAGGTTTGAGTGAAGTAAGATAGTCGGATAGGTACACATTTTATCAGTTAATCCCTCAGACCATAGAGTTAAGTATAAATGCAGCTCAACTACTTAGTCTGAGTCTGTATGGTCGGGGAGTGGTGATAGACGACACCCCCTCTCCCCCTAACCTCCCCCGACCCCACGAAAGTGGGAAATCACTGGAAATGCATCTGTACTCGGTGCAATAGAGATTTTTCTCGCGAATACAGCGGATTATACCGCTCGAGATATAAAAGAAAAATCTTTAAACGGAATAGAGTGCACACTTGACATTAAACTCTAGCAGTAGCAGTTTGAGTTGATATTGCGTCGGGACTGTCGTGTGTAGAAGAAAAGTATTAAAATAAAGCTTAGATCTGGAATAGAGGGCACTTAAACGGCGCTGGTCGTGTGAATTATTAGCGCCGCGCGGCGCTTTGTCGGCGAGTTGTTTCGTTCCTAAACAATGGTGGTCTCCAGAGCTGCGTGGTGCTTACGGAAAGAAGTCAAACTATTATTTTGTTTTTTTTTTTATTGAAGAACAATGGATGCCAATGTTATTGTCTCATTGTGGATTTGGTCATATCCGGATTTGGTAGTGACTATAAAGTACACTCGTGGACAAATAATACGGGTCAGCGATAAAATATGCCTATGTATCTTGTAAATCAATAATGTTACATGCATGAAACTAACTTCATATTAAAGAGAATTTTAATATCGTATGACATAAAACCTTAAAAGTTATAGGTTCAACGTATTTTGAAAAAAAATATACCAAAATTTCGAATTTGGTAATATATTCGAATCATGCGTGTTTTACTTTTGCTTGTTTTCTCACTTTTGTTTTCAATCTGCCAAATCAAAAGGCAGTTATCATCGTCTTTAACGGTTGTTATTGGACTACTATCATGTCGCTAACGCCAGAAGAATGTACCCGTATCGTCACTATGCTAAAAGAAGGTAGAAGTCAGAGAAGTACAGCGAGAGTAACAGGCGTGTCACTTTCTACGGTGCAAAGAGTCGTGCAACGATTCCGAGATACTAGGCTCAACATTAAAAGACCAGCCCCCCAACCGCCTAACACTCTCGCTTTCGATCGCTTTGAAAGCGAGGCCCTCGCCTCGCTTTCTATTATAATATCGAAATATAATATCGAATAATATCGAAAGCTATAGCCTATAGCTTTTGATATTGCTTTCATATTGCTTTCGAAATGACAAGATGACGCCTCCTCCTCGCCTCGCCTTCAAAGCGATCGAAAGCGAGAGCGTTAAGCGGTCGACCCCCAGGAACCGGCAGACCGAGATGTACTACGGCTCGAGAGGATCGATTTATTGTTACGACCATACTCCGAAATCGACACCTCACGGCAGTTGAAGTAACAAATCAATTTCGAGAGACCCGAAGAGACGAGGTAAACGAGCGGACTGTTAGGCTGCGGCTCCGAGAAGTTAATTTGACCCCACATAGACCCGCAAATGGCCCAAAACTTGCAAGGCAACATCGAGTAGCAAGATTAGGTACATTATGCCCGCGAATATGCGCAATGGTTAATCAATTATTTCTTCCGTCTAACAGTTCGAAGTTCGTTTTTATGTGGTGTGTGAGCTTTCTAATTTTTTAACGCAAAAAATGTTGATATATTGTTTCTTATGTAATTTTAATAAATACACAAATAACCTTTCCACCATTTAATGTCATTATTATTAACTGTGAAATTATCTATAACATACAGTTTCATTCATGCTGCTATCTCTATTATTTTAAGAGATATTACAATTTTTTGTACTGACCCGTATTATTTGTCCACGAGTATATTATTGTAATGGAATGGTGTCTTACACAACTTATAATAGTTTTATTTATTTTTTATAATTATGTATGCTACACTGTTAGAAAAAAGGTCATATTTCGTAAGATATATTTGGATATGAATTGGACCAAACCATATTTCGGCACAGTTGCAAGCGAAAAACAAACAAATACATAACACAAATAACTTATTTTTTTTACAATTTCCGAAGCCAAATGGCTGGCTTCGTGTCCGGAAGTGGTTCTATTGGCAGCGAAGTAGTTGTAGCTGTCCACAAGTGCCAATTACCATGAGCAACCCAAAACCCTTTCCGCCCGATGTTAATAAAAAAATCAGTATGATCCGTTAAATACTAATTTTAGCACGATAAACAAAACGTAAATAATTGCTAATAACTAGTAAACACAAATTAATAAACATCTTCATCGTGAAGTTTTTTCAAACAAATAACAAAATTTGAGTAAAATTATATACATAATATCTATAATTTAATTAAACGTTGCACATCAATCAGCGCCCACCAGAATCTGTTTAGCGATTAAGTTATTGCGTTTACAGCAGACAATCGTTATAATTATAATCACCGCCGCTTAGCGGGCTTAATTGAATCTGTTAGTTTGTTAATTAGCGCCTGCCGGGGTTGGGCTGCTTTGATTCGTGCGACGCTGTCGCTGCTGGCTCCTACCACAAAATAAGAAGACCCAGAACGTAAGCTTCATACAAATGCGCTCGAGCGATGCACACATTTTTTTTATACGTAGTGTATTGGCTGCCCGAAGGCAATGCCGACACAACGACGGGAGCTGCAGGATTAAGGAGCTGAGGAGGGATGGATGATGATATTTGGGACTTACTTGGCGAGCTGACGTTGACCGTGTAGCCACGACACGAACACGACTGTCGTGGGGATGGAGCTGAGCTGGTAGAAGTCTCTTATAATTTCGCGCACACACACACACGCGCGCGCACACGCACTTTATGAAAGGGTGTACCGGCCGGTAAGCAATTTACGAGTAGTTCTAGAAGGTTGTTGAGCGGAGAGATGATCGAGCGTGAGAGGGTCTACGTCAATACTCATGTCAATACTAACATAGCTATACCTAGTATTAGTATGTATATGTTTGTTTGTAGGGTATATATCTATTGACTTGTTTGTAAAAACTTCGTTGCCTGAAAATAAATAAATAAATAATTCATTGAAATGAAACAACTTTTACGGATCTACTCGCGTTTATTTTACACATAACTTTTTAGATTACTTAGTAGATCCGTAAAAGTAGTTTCATTTCAACGTGTAGTGTTCGCATAAACTTTAGAAAACAAAATTCGTTATATATTATTATTATATATGTGCGTTGGTCGGGCGCGGTATTCTGCAGTCTCCTTACTTTGTGCTCCTACCATCGGGGCTGTAATTATGTCGTTAGGACGCCGTCGTTACGTTCATAATTGATACAGTTTACTCACCTACTTGGGCTGTCCACTGCTGCAGCACTATTTTTAAGGAAAACTGTACTTGCCACTTTATAACCCGCTGATGGCGAGTTAGTACGTTTGGAAAAAGATGGAGTACGGTTTCGTGTTCAATTATAGGTATGAAGACATTCGTTGTTACCTATGTTGATCTAGGACTTTAAAAAATATGCCATATAAGTGTTACTACCCCTAGCTTGTCACAAAAGGGGTCTAATGGAATTTGAGGTCTGTGATTGAGTAGGTGATGGACTGGTTCGTCATCATCATCATCAGTACGTAGGATGTATATATGTATGTATGTATGTAAAATTGTAAAATTTTAACAATTTGAAAAAAAGACAACCGGACCAAATTTCGGCGAGTTGGATTGAGCCACGATAGCATAGTTGGTAGTGCACCTGACCCGCCATGTCATGGGGTGCGGGTTCGAATCCCGCTCCTGGAGATTTTTCAACACTTTGTCCTTTTTTCAAATTGTAATTTGTTCGCAACAAAATTTGCGTAAAATTATATGTAACCATAATCAAAAATTTTAACAAAACAAGAATGGCTCTTGTATATTCAGGTAGTAAGAAGTAAACGAGACACGACTTCTACTAGAGGCGCTATCGCAATTCCTCCATAATAATAATATAGTCCTGTTGGGATTTGAATGCAGTTCCATCTGCATTAATTTAAAAGGGAAACCCGCCGAAGCAGGATGTTGATGAATAAACATGCGGCGCGCGGCATTAACGCCCGCCCGCGCCCGCGCCCGCGCCCGCGCTGCAAACCCCCCATGTCAGCGCTGCGCTGGCGGAGGCGCGAGCGGATCACTCAACACCTTTGTACAATATTAATTTACATTTATAATTATCTGGATGTGACAACAACCGCTACTTATAGTTGTGTCTTTTTTAATCATCATAATCAACATCAAAATAGCCTAAAGACTTCTACCGCTGGAGGAAGGTCTCCTCCAAGGATTTCAACAACGACCGGTGTTGTGTTGCTCGCATCCAACCGTTACTCACGACCTTCTTTATTAATAATTCGACGAAATAGGTTATTAATCGGTCATTCTCAAAAAATATGTCACGTCACGAAATGGTGACTAACAGCCGAAATTAATAACCTGTCTCTGGTAAGAGATAGGCCTTTCTTAGTTTAGTTATCTAGCAACCGCTGTTATTTTCCTATAAATAACAGAAATAACTAAGCAACAAATCTCTAGTAGGCCTATCTCTTGCTGAGGATAGGTTATTAATTTCGGCTGTTAATGGATTGGTCAAGAAAGTCACGAAAAGAAATTTGTTAGGAGGGGTGTACACAATTAAAAAATAAGGCTTCCGAAATCAAATAAATCATTTTAATTAAGTACCGTATTCATTTCTTCCTAATAGCTACATCAATCAGGAAAACAGAAACCCTTTTCGGTGTTAAACAAAATATATAAATTGGAGTATGAAACGTTAAATATAAATGCAATTTGAATATATAATAAATTGCATTCAATTTGCATTTATGTTCAGCTGAAAAAAATTCTAAATTCGTTGTGATGGGAAGAGGACACAAAAATATTCTATGGGACTGATTTTTCTCTTTGAAATGAAATCGATTTATTACAAGAAATAACTCCTATAATAACATTTATGTCGTTTATTTTATTTAATAATGCAATGATTAGAGCTACATAAGATAGTACATAAGAAAAATACAGTTACTGTAGTTATTTTTTGAAATACATGTGATTTATTATCATGGACACGGAACAATATCCAAATCTGCATATTTTTTGAGAATGACCGTAATACATTTCTGATATATTTTATAAAATAAATAATACAACATTAAGGGTAGCCTAAGAATAAACCTAAGAATACCAAGATCTAGTTTTATTCTTATCCTATACTCCTAAATAATTTCGCCAAATACTAGCAATAACAATACCTACAAAACAGACTTATCTGTTATTTTATATTTAGATTATCTACTTACTCATGAAAAATGTAATGCGTTGTTTGGTTTGCTTGGGCTGAAGGCTTTGCCTAGGCCCCAGACTTAAATAAAATTATACCTCATATTTGTATTGCGTTTGTTAAATAATATTTTTTAATCGTTTTAACAAAATTATTTTGCTTGTAAGATGTCAGAACAAGATTAAGTCTAAATTATACGTTTGTATAATAATTACTCTAATGCTGCTTTTACCGAGCTTGAAATCATAAGTTACTGTGTTTTTAATGTGTAAATTTGAAATGATCTTAATCGTTAAATTTAAAGGTGTTAATACAACGTTTAATTTGGTTGTCACGATCGTTAAGACGAGTTCCGGCGGAAGTCGCCGCCATTGTTGTTTGTCCGCCATTAACCGGGGCGTCGCGTGACGTCACGCGTTGGCTGTACGCGGCCGTTACACGCATTAATAATGCGGTCACGGACTGATACTGTTACAGTTTTAATCACGGATGATAAAGCGGAAATATTAATTCTCGATAAAAAAAGATTATCACGTTTCAGGTTCATGATTTATTTAATTACTTGGACAGCACAACTTAATACCAAAATTCTTGTTTAAGTTATATCAAACAGTTTCCAAAATATTATTTTTTATAATATTTAACCTAATAATTTCATAAGCTTATGAAGCCTTTACAGGTGGTCAACCTGTAAACTTTAGTAGAAGTGATCCAGTATATTATCCCAAATTTCCCTTCGATTCCCGACTAGTTTAACATTAAACGAATTGTTAGCACGATTCTTGGACATGCATAATAATTATACATATACCTCGGTGGCCGAGTAGGAATGCGTTCGGCACGATACCCGAAGTTCCCGGGTTCAATTCCCAGGTCGGACAAAGTGTGTTTCGGATGTTTCGATTCATAGCCCGGGTTTGTGATTACCAACCCGCATTTAACATGCGTGGTGATTAAACCATCACCCATGAATTGTAGTGTCGACTTGATTTCAATGATGGAGGTCTTTTCCCAGCAGAGGGACAGTCATAAGCTATTTACTTACATATAATATATAATAAATAATAATAATAAAACCATGTAACGCACCCAATATGGCATACCTAGACTTTAATACACCAATGTCACTCTCTCTTTCGCTCGCGCGATACCCCGCACCCCCGCGGTCGTTTGTCGCCGCCTGCGCCGCAGCCACGCCGCTAGCCGCTAGCCGGCGAGCCAGTTAGTTGCCCAGAGTTATCCTATGCGAATGCGCGCGTCGCTGCCACGCCGCCGATCGACAAATTGTATACGACTTACCATCACGTTATATTGGCTCCCAACGTTTGGCCGAGAATCCATTGTTATAGTGTGTATTGCATACCTACGTAGGTTATTAGTTACTTTCACGCGAACATAATGCCGCCGCGTAAAGTTCGTAACAACGACTCCAGTTCAGATGAAGAACCAGTGACTGCGACACCTGTGGCGCCTGTAGCACCTGTGCTTATGTCCGAAAATCAGTTATCGTCGCTTCTGGCCGCCTTCTCTACGGCACAGGCCGAGGCAAACCAGAAGCTCGTCGAGTCTCTTCTGACATCGCACTTAGGAACGCCGCCGCCATGTGTGAACACCGGCGCCGCCACTGTCATGTCGCCATCTTTGTGGTCATCATCTAACCCAGGCAACCTGGCAAAATGTACCGCCCGGTTCGACGGTACATCGCAACATCCAGAAGCCGTTGAAGCATTTATAGACGCTTTAGAAATGTATAAAGATTGTGCTTCGGTCAGCGACGATATGGCACTTCGTGGACTCCCCATGTTACTTCATGGAGATGCAGCGGTATGGTGGCGTGGTATCCGGAATGAAGTTGTGTCGTGGTCAGAGGCTGTGAAACGCCTACGTTCGATGTATGGAATACCACGACCAGCATACAAGTTGTTCCGAGATGTGTTTGCTGCCGAGCAAGGTGTGGAACGTGCCGATATTTTTATCGTAAGAATACGAGCTATATTAGCAAAACTACCATATCAACTACCAGAGGACGCGCGCTTGGATATGATTTACGGATTACTGCATAAGAGAATCAGGAAGCGACTACCTAGAGATATTGTGAGCGACATCGAATCTCTTATAGAAAGATCTAGAGCTATAGAAGAGTCATTGTCAGAAAACTACATGCCGCCGCCGCAGTCGTGTGCGTTGCCTACGAGGTCTGGCCACGCCCACAGGTTCAGCGAAGGTGTACAGCAAAGTCAGCAAAATATCGCTTCGAGTTCGAGTTCGACACCGGCGCCTGCCGCGCTGCCGGCGCCGCCGCCAGTTCGTGCCGCCTCCACTGCCCGTGATCGCCCGCAGACGTCGCGTAGTGATCAGTGTGTTAGCAAAATTTGTGATAGTGATAAGAAGCTATTTTGTGTATACTGCAAATCTCGAGGACACGTACGCGACTCCTGTGATAAGCTAAGTAAACGACCTCTATCATCTAGTTCAGGCACATTTTGTTATAATTGTGGCGAAAAGGGCCATATTAGAGTTAATTGCCCTCAATGTAAACAAAATAGCTCATCTGATAACAATGTTAAGGTAGAAAATGTATTTTCATCTGTGTATATCGATAACAGAAAATCGAATTCTAGTTTTGTTAATGTTAATGAACAGGGTCGGCCTATCGTGCGAGTGAGTATAGAGGGGTATTCGGGCACCGCGTTATTAGATACTGCCGCGCGTCGTAGCATTGCGAGTTATTCACTCTACTCTTTAATGAAACGTATTGGTTTAAACTTTCGCGCCGAAGTGATGTCAGTGAAACTTGCGGATGGTACTGTTAGGAATAGTGAGGTGCTACTGACGGTCGTCAACGTTCAACTTGCTTCATTATCGATGCCAATCTAGTTTATAATTCTGCCAGACGCTGTTAATAACGATACTCTGTTAGGCATTGATTTTATAACAAAGGCTAGAATGGTTATTGATTTTTCTAAATGGAATTGGCGTACAGCTGATCAGCCTCGGATAATTCACGCTTTGTCATGGGAAACTCAACGCGAACCTATTGAATGCGCATCAGTGAACGTGTTGCGGGAGGATGAGGGCGCTGCACTATCAGAGTCGGAGAGGTCTAGGTTCAAGAGTCTGTTATGTGAGTATTCTGATATTTTTAATGTAGTCGGAGAGCCGACACCATTTGCCGAACACCACATAGATACAGGCGACCACCCGCCTATTGCTGTGCCCCCGTATCGCGTCACGCCTGCGAAGAAATTAATCATGCGCGCCGAGTTAGACAAGATGTTAGCGGAGGACGTGATAGAAGAATGCGAATCCGCCTGGGCAGCGCCATGCGTCTTGGTACCGAAACGTAACGGTACGTATAGATTTTGTGTTGACTACCGAAAGTTGAATGCGGTTACCAAGACGGATGCGTATCCCATGCCGCGAATCGACGAGTTGTTACAGTCAACCAAGAAGGGTTGTGTAATGAGTTCGCTAGACCTTCGTAGTGGGTACTGGCAAGTAAGCACAGCGGATCAGGACAAAACCGCGTTTGTCACGCCCTTTGGTACCTATCGCTTTAAACGTATGCCGTTCGGACTTAAAACCGCACCGGCGACGTTTCAGCGACTCATAGATCGTTTCAGATCAGGTTCTACACTAGGTGGTAAGACTATACTGGGGTATTTAGATGACCTGCTGGTGATCTCTGAGGACCTGGAGTCCCATGTATCAGATTTACGTGCAGTATTTGAGCGTCTCCGCGTGTTCAAGCTAAGAGCGAACCGGGAGAAATGCGTGTTTGCCAGAGACCGGCTCAAATACCTCGGTCACGTGATATCAAATGATGGTATATTTCCAGACGAAGACAAGGTATGTGCTGTTCTGGAGATGAAGGAACCCACTTGTCTTCAGCAACTTCGTACCTTCTTGCAAACTTGTTCTTGGTTCCGGAAGTTTATACCGGATTTTGCCAAGGTTGCTGAGCCTCTTACGCGTCTTACCAAAAAGGCATATTCCTGGAGATGGGGAAAGGAGCAAGCTAATGCTTTCGTACAGCTAAAGTCGCTTTTAACTTCACCCCCCATTCTTGTTCAACCAGATTATTCAAAGCCTTTTATCCTTAGGACGGACGCTAGTGATTTTGCTTTAGGTGCAGCTTTGCTTCAGGGGGAGTCACCGCATGATGAACATCCAATCGAGTACGCTAGCCGTCTCCTTACGTCAGCTGAGCGGAACTATTCCACCACCGAGAGGGAGGCGTTGGCCGTTGTCTGGGCGGTGGAAAGGTTCCGCGGGTATATCGATGGTCATCAGGTATGGGTCAGAAGCGATCACCAACCCCTCAAGTGGCTGTTTTCACTAAAAACACCTAGTGGCAGGCTTGTCCGTTGGGCCTTGAAACTACAGTCTTATGATTTACGAATTGAATACACTCCTGGGAAAGCGAATGTACTAGCCGACACACTCAGCCGTCCGGTCACTGATAATACATTGACGGAATGTGGTGTCTGTCCTGTTACTGTGGATATTCCGCATTGGGATGCTACATCGACCCGTGAAGCCCAGTTGGCTGATCCGGAAATAGCTAAGATTCTCAACGACCTAGAAAGTTCGGATGAACTGTCAGGGCATCGGTGGTTGGGGAGAGGATACCTTATAAACAAAGGAGTTTTGTACAGGTACTTAGAAGATTCGGATTCCGAGGAGCCTCAGCTGGTGGTGCCAGAGAGTTTGCGAAGCAAAGTCATGTATGAGTATCATGACTCGCCAACCGCTGCTCATGGAGGTATTTACCGAACTATACATCGCTATATTACCGATTATCTGAAGACCTGTACGGAGTGTCAGCGATACAAGTCCTCTAACATGAAACCGCCTGGCTTACTCCAGACGCCAGTACCCGCCCAGCGATTCGAGATCATCGCTGTAGACCTCTTTGGACCATTACCTAAGGGACCTCAAGGTGAAAGGTGGGTTTTGATAGTAGAGGATACTGCTACGAAGTGGGTCGAACTGTTTGCCCTTACCGAAGCTACAGCCGAGGCCTGTGCGAAAACCCTTGTAAGTGACGTTTTCATGAGGTTTGGACTCCCAAGGCGTATGGTTTCCGATAACGGCGTTCAATTTGTAGCCGATGTTATGCAGAAGGCCCTGTTTGTCTTAGGCGTGAAACAGAATCTAGTGCCGTTGTATCATCCAGAAGCCAACCCAGTAGAAAGGAAAAATCGGGACCTAAAGACTCACCTCGCCATTCTCGTGGAGGGAAACCATAAGCAATGGCCTGAGGTATTGCCTTTCGTCCGATTTGCTCTTAACAGCTCACTGACCGTTTCTACAGGTTCCACTCCAGCTTACTTGACGTTTGGTCGCGAACTTCGTTCCCCTCTATCTGTTCAGGCTGATTTACGCGCGGACATCGAGTCTGAGAATTTTGTCCCTCAGATTACACCCTACCTTTTAAAGCTAGCCATCTCTCTCTCTCAAGCTAAAGAGAACATAGAACATCAGCAGGACATTCGGAAGGACCAAGTCGATTCAGGTCGTCGTAACCCAGATCCATTCGAACCAGGGGACCTCGTGCTCATGAAGACGCACGTGCTGAGTAATGCCGCTAAGGGTGTTACTTCCAAGTTTATCCCTAAGCACGACGGCCCTTATGTAGTGTCAAAAAAAAGTGAGTCCTACCACCTATCTTCTAACCTCACAAAATACAGATGAAGTCGTGGGTAAATATCACATGTCAGACCTACGTAGATACCATACCAGGGGTGGTGAGTGTCCGGAGCCGGTAGCTCCGAAGCGTCGCAGAGGTCGCCCTCGGAAAATTTGTTCTTAGGTGTTCTTTATCCGTTATTGGTTTGACCATTCGCGATGTCCCCTCTTGGTCAAAAGGGGGAGTGTGTAACGCACCCAATATGGCATACCTAGACTTTAATACACCAATGTCACTCTCTCTTTCGCTCGCGCGATACCCCGCACCCCCGCGGTCGTTTGTCGCCGCCTGCGCCGCAGCCACGCCGCTAGCCGCTAGCCGGCGAGCCAGTTAGTTGCCCAGAGTTATCCTATGCGAATGCGCGCGTCGCTGCCACGCCGCCGATCGACAAATTGTATACGACTTACCATCACGTTATAACCATTTATTTCGGATAACTTGATACATATCTGTTAGTAGTACAATACATAGAAAGTTGTTAGAAAAATAATTAATTTATAACTTTATTTATAAGACTCTCCCATAAATGTGAGGAGAACCTCTCATCTATAGTCATCAGGATGCTATTGCGACTGTCCTGCATTCTACGGATCAGGGATGCCGTCTTTTTGCGTAAATGGCATTAAGGCCATCAATATACCTACAATTTACATGTACGAGTAGGTGTTTGTGTGGCTCTCGTTAACGTCATTCAGAGCAACGGATGACGTGATTTCTTTAGTGAGTAGGCCCAAGGCTTCTCCCTTTTACTACGGTCTCATTATTTCTCGGGGGTAAGCGATAAATATTTTAATGGCAGACTGAATAAAAAGCAGGGGACGACGCCGCAGTCGGAAGCAGTGGCACAACTGCTGACGCACAATACTGTGCTCGGTTAGGGTCGATACCAAGTAAATTGAAACTGTGATCAATACAATAATGAAAATAGTATAATACTTTAATGCGACTCCATAAAAACAAACAGTACATTAATTATTAACATGTACCAAAGTATTAACGTTAGTAAAAGAAGTCTAGCTACCTATTATAATGACCGGGAGTACGCTAATAACAAAACGAATGTAACTTTGAATTAATGTATTATCAAATCGTATTAGTTTATAATTCAGCCCTAGCTTCTCGGCGGGCTGACATTGAGTCAATCAGCCACAGCTGATCTTCATTTGTTTTCTTCTAGACCTTTTCTAATGTACAGTCGCCCAAAAATTTGGTTTACCACCCTAAGGTTGAATGTCGCTTGGCAGATTCATAGGCGATAAAGATTAGTTTCGCTTGCAGATCGATCTGACAACTTCTAATGTCATTTATTTGATTAATAAGATTACTGTTTGTTACGTGACAGCTAAAATAATATAATATTTGCGCCCTTTCAGCAATAGTCAAGTTGGCAGGCATTGGAGATGTTATTTATATGCAATTGAGTAAAAAAAAAATACGGAAAATAAATCGATTTTTCTGAGGGAAGGAGGGAAATAATAAAAATTACTGAAATATATTTGACAAAATGTCAATTGTCAGTTTTCTTTTTATCAATTAGAATTTGGTTGTCTATATAAATAGTTTTTATTACTTTTGTTTAAAAAAAATATATTTTCTATACAGTAATTAATGTCTTATCCATTTGTAATAAAGGTTAAAATGTCATGCACTTATAAGTGGCCTACGACGTATGAATACTTATCAATTAGGTTTACGTCATTATTATGCATCTCTTTTAGTGATATCTAGTATGAACGTTGTTGTAATTTTCGATGACTAGAAAACTAAATCAAAACTGGTACACCACTTTCTTGGGCCACTGTACTCCTTTTAAACTCAGGTCACGTCAGAGTGTGCCATAGAGCTGCTATTGCAAGAAGTCCCAATCACCACACTATGTAGTTATCATCATCAGCTCATTATATATCCCCACTGCTGGCACGAGCCTTCCCTGTGGGTGGAAACAACACAGAGAGAACGAACCATAAACCAGCAAGCGGGCCCATTGCGGATACGACAACAATAAATTGATATGATAAATTTTTGGTCACCTATCCTATAGCTGGCCTTTGAGAAAGTTACTTAACTTCAGCAATCGCAGACCAAGCGCGTTAACTAGGTACTACGCCACCGAGCTTCTCAAATGTATGTGTTGTAATGTACTCGAAATGTAAGCGTAACATAGATGATTCAATTATTTATCAAGTAGGTACTAGCTGACCGGCGGACTTCGTACCGCTTTGACAGTTTCCATGACAACAAAACAAACAAGACGTTGACAGTTTCCATGACAACAAAACAAACATAACATTCGTCCGCTTAAGAACACCCGTATCCCATGATGGACACCTACAGCAGCGCCACCTACCGGGTCCAATTGTAAATCTAAACCATTCTCGAATCCACTTGAACACACACAGAAAATTTCATCCAAATCGTTCCAGCCGTTAAGAAGGAGTTCAATAACATACACACGCACAGAATATGTATGTATCTAAAGATATTTCGCAATACACAAACACCAGTAGGTTCTCAACATTATCCGTGCACAACGATCATTTGCATCTCAATCGCAGCGCAGGGCTCCGATATCTTTCTCTTCCGGTCCGGTCGCGGCGACCGGCCGGCCCGGTGCCGGATGTGCGGAGACCGGTCGAGTATCAATTATTCCCGATTACCCGCGTTTTTCCGCCCGCCGACCCCCCACAATGGCCGCCCGATCGCTTCATTAATACGATCCATCGGCTCCCACATTATGTATGTAAAGTTGAATGTTTTTATTCTACTGAATGTGAATTCGCGTTTGTGTTCTGGATACTGTGATCGGAAATACTGCTCATTATCGATGTTTCATTTCGTTATACCTTTAATATAAATTGAAAACCTCCGTAGCCGAGTGGCTTGCACGCCGGTATTTGAGCGGCGCTAACTCTGAGGTCCCGGGTTCGATTCCCGGTCGGCTTAATGTCGAAAACGAACTTTTCGATATTGGGTTGGGTCTGAGTGGTTGTGGTACCGTCGCTGTTTCTGATTTCCATAAGACGAGTGCTTTTGCTATTTACCTTGGGATCAGAACAATGTATGTGATGTTGTCTGTTATATATATATATATATATATTTATATATATATATATATATATATATATATATATATATATATATATATATATATATATATATATATCTTCTAAATATATAAAAGAAGAAAGTGACTGACTGACTGACTGACTGACTGACCATCAACGCACAGCCCAAACGGCTGAAGCTACAATCATGAAACTTGGCACGTAGGTTCCTTTGGTAGTGTAGATGAGCACTAAGAACGGATTTTTGGAAATTCTAATTTTAAGGGGGTTAAAAGGGGGGTGAAAGTTTGTATGAAAATCCATCAGTTTTGAAGTAATGATCTTATAATTTTGTGTTTGGACTGAAGATTAAAAAATAAATTACACGTGTCTCAGCGATTTTGATTATTACATCCCCATGAGGGTTAAAAGGGGGATGAAGTCATGGGAATAATGAAATCGTCTAGAGACTTGAAATTTTGCACATATATGCTTTTTATTGTGCAGGCATCTACTAAGAAAGGATTTTGTGAATGCATCCCTAAGGGGGTGAAATAAGGGATGAAAGTTTGTATAAAAGTCGGTCAGTTTTGAGTTAGTATCGTCGAATTTTGGGTTTGGGCCGAAGATTAACGCAAATTAAGGTTTTTTGGGAATTCTGTCCTTGGGGAAGGATCATGCGGGATGAAATGTTGTGTAAAAAAGTCTTTACAAAGGCAAAATTATTAAAAATACTTTTAAGTCTTTACAGTCTGTTGGTAAGTATAAAATGGCTCAACGCATAGATATAGGAATTAAATAGGGACGGGATAGGGATAGACCTAACTTATCAATGTTAAACATTGACGTGTAACAATTTTACCGAAATAATTTTCATTTTATATCGTTTTAATTTCATTTTCTGATAAGTACATAAGGGGTCAGTAGTGTAGCAAATAGGAATCCTATAAAGAATGTATTACCTAACAATTACTTCTGTAGATTGGTTTCTAACTACTTAATAAATGAATCAGTGATAGGAAATAAGTAAGTGTAGGTACCTAGGTATAATCCGCGGCGCCTAACGTGAGCTCTGGCTACCATACTATCAGTATCATAATCAGAGCTCACGGTAAGTACAGTATACAGACGAGTTGAACTCATCTGTGTACTGTATCTATTCACGTTTTAAAAAATTAGAAGCATTGCATTGCGGATGCATTCCTCTTAGATGCGATGATGATTGTGACTGCTTCAGTTAATTGGCAACGATTACGTCACAAGGACGTATTCTAGCGGAGTACGCAGTGCAACATATTATATTGACATTATTAGGAACATGCAAAAAATCGTAAGTAATAAATAATACTGTAATTTAATTATGTAGGTATACATGTACATAATAACATTGTTACAGTGATATTCAAACTACAGACTACATTTTTTTATACCTACTCATGTTTTAATAATGTTGCAGCCTGAAGACACATATTTGATTCGGAAAAAAGCCAAATTTTGTCCGTCTTGTGGGAATAGTCTGGTGATATTGGCACCGACATCCAAAATTGTTAAAAATGTTGTTTATAAGGAAATACTTTAATTTAATTACTTACTTATGCTTATGATTTCTTATTAGGTATTAGTCATGGATAAACACAAAAATAGTGAAGGGATAGGGACAGGGCAAGGATACAGCGTATTCATGATAGATAAAGTAGGTAAGTATAAGTCTCTCCTAAGAAACGCACGTTCACATTACATTATTTTTATCATCATCATTTTCTACTTTTTCTCTACATACTGTTAAAATAATGTTAAGGAAAAGCATGTAGTCCACGCGTGCGAAGCCGCGGGCAAAAGCTAGTAAATATATAAAAGAAGAAAGTGACTGACTGACCATCAACGCACAGCCCAAACGGCTGAAGCCACAATCATGAAACTTGGCACGTAGGTTCCTTTGGTAGTGTAGATGAGCACTAAGAACGGATTTTTGGAAATTCTAATTTTAAGGGGGTTAAAAGGGGGGTGAAAGTTTGTATGAAAATCCGTCAGTTTTGAAGTAATGATCTTATAATTTTGTGTTTGGACTGAAGATTAAAAAATAAATTACACGTGTCTCAGCGATTTTGATTATTACATCCCCATGAGGGTGAAAAGGGGGATGAAGTCATGGGAATAATGAAATCGTCTAGAGACTTGAAATTTTGCACATATATGCTTTATATTGTGCAGGCATCTACTAAGAAAGGATTATTGTGAATGCCACCCCTAAGGGGGTGAAAAAGGGGGTGAAAGTTTGTATAAAAGTCGGTCAGTTTTGAGTTAGTATCTTCGAATTTTGGGTTTGGGCTGAAGATTAACGCAAATTAAGGTTTTTTGGGAATTCTGTCCTTGGAGAAGGATCATGCGGGATGAAATGTTGTGTAAAAAAGTCTTTACAAAGGCAAAATTATTAAAAATACTTTTAAGTCTTTACAGTCTGTTGGTAAGTATAAAATGGCTCAACGCATAGATATAGGAATTAAATAGGGACGGGATAGGGATAGACCTAACTTATCAATGTTAAACATTGACGTGTAACAATTTTACCGAAATAATTTTCATTTTATATCGTTTTAATTTCATTTTCTGATAAGTACATAAGGGGTCAGTAGTGTAGCAAATAGGAATCCTATAAAGAATGTATTTCCTAACAATTACTTCTGTAGATTGGTTTCTAACTACTTAATAAATGAATCAGTGATAGGAAATAAGTAAGTGTAGGTACCTAGGTATAATCCGCGGCGCCTAACGTGAGCTCTGGCTACCATACTATCAGTATCATAATCAGAGCTCACGGTAAGTACAGTATACAGACGAGTTGAACTCATCTGTGTACTGTATCTATTCACGTTTTAAAAAATTAGAAGCATTGCATTGCGGATGCATTCCTCTTAGATGCGATGATGATTGTGACTGCTTCAGTTAATTGGCAACGATTACGTCACAAGGACGTATTCTAACGGAGTACGCAGTGCAACATATTATATTGACATTATTAGGAACATGCAAAAAATCGTAAGTAATAAATAATACTGTAATTTAATTATGTAGGTATACATGTACATAATAACATTGTTACAGTGATATTCAAACTACAGACTACATTTTTTTATACCTACTCATGTTTTAATAATGTTGCAGCCTGAAGACACATATTTGATTCGGAAAAAAGCCAAATTTTGTCCGTCTTGTGGGAATAGTCTGGTGATATAAAATTGTTAAAAATGTTGTTTATAAGGAAATACTTTAATTTAATTACTTACTTATGCTTATGATTTCTTATTAGGTATTAGTCATGGATAAACACAAAAATAGTGAAGGGATAGGGACAGGGCAAGGATACAGCGTATTCATGATAGATAAAGTAGGTAAGTATAAGTCTCTCCTAAGAAACGCACGTTCACATTACATTATTTTTATCATCATCATTTTCTACTTTTTCTTTACATACTGTTAAAATAATGTTAAGGAAAAGCATGTAGTCCACGCGTGCGAAGCCGCGGGCAAAAGCTAGTATATATATAAATTATATCCAGGGATAAAATGATTTATGAATCTCACCGGTGATCTCGAAATTTAAAGCAATATGAATTTATTAGCAAGGACACTATTCTGCTACTTAATAAATTTGCCTACCTAATGAGAAAGGTTAATTTACTTAATTGTGATCTCTGCGGTGCAGTTGAAGATGTTCAACACATTATTACGGAATGTAAGAAATATCGAAGGGAAATGTTTGGTGGACTGTTTGTCACATCACTGAGTGTCTTTCCTGTCTTTTATATAAGTAGATTAAACACTCGTCTGTCGATAACGTATAACAATGGTTAAATCATTTGTTACGTACCATAATATGGCGTTTCGGCAGACTAGGGGTTGATCTAAACATTAGGATTAGGTTAGGATGAGGCTGATATGTCTATGAATAGACAAAAGCCTCCAAAAAAATAAATAAAAAACAATATGAAATAAGCTATGCAATATATTATTATAAGCCTGTAATGTCCCACTGCTGGGCAAAGGCCTCCCTACCCTCTTTCCATCTTGTTCTATCTGGAGCAACAAGTGACCAATCTTTTAGATGGGAGTCAAGGTCGTCCCGCCATCTCCGTTTTGGTCTGCCGCGACGTCGTTTTCGGTTTTAGGTTCGACAGACATGTTCTGCCCAGTCCCTTTCTAGCATTGCAGCTTTTTGATTGACATCAGCAATTATTGTTTTTTTTTTTTTTTCAATTTGATAACTAAGGTAGGTACATACCGTTCGAGAATTTTCGGTATTAATAACTAAATAAAAACTAGGTAAAAATAACTTACCAGTGACTGACGAGAAAAAAAAGCACTAGTAACTATAATCACAGCGTGAGAATAAGTAAACGCCCCCATTTTTAAAATAACTTTTCACTAAAGTAGACGCAAATTCATCTTTGATAAGTTTTTAGACTTGGTACCTATCTCTGAGTAGTGCATAGGTAGTCCATGCCTGTAAAATATTTCGATGCCTCTAACGAAACAAGGACCATTGCACTCTTTCGGTGCTATAATGTGAAATTAGTTTGTAATCGGATGCAAATTTTCCAGTTGTCCCAATCCGTACGATCATACTAAATACATCTGAAATAACTTAAGGAAAAATTTGTACTACAATACGTTTATGACAATCCTAAAATAGAAAGCAATTTACCTAAGCTCATAAATATAGATCACAAACACATAACGGTCCGAATATTAACGGCGAGCCCTCGCAACGAGGCACCGACTCTGGAAGTTAAAAGAAAATTCATATCCATAAAAAGGCGTTTGAATTTGAGTGTAGCTCGTCCCTATTCATGAGTTACGCACCGACTCCGGTGTTACCAAAATAATGTTTTATTTGCGTATTGTTTGGACCGCCCGCGAAGGCTGCCGCGTGTACTCGTAATCCCCTGCGAAGTGATTGCGTGAATCTGTGGACGAAAAATAGATAGTACACGCGACACATCAGACTAAGCTACATACTGTCTGTCCTCAATATACTTTCAACCTTATACAACGTGTAACAGAAAGGTGTGATCAAAATGAAAAGATCCAAAGTGTATTCAATCTAGATCTTGTATGCAGAGTTACTAAGTCATGATTATTAACTTTAACGTGTTATGCAATTTTTCATTTAATATTTCTATTGTGACGTCACATCAAAATGAACAAGTCTTAACCCTAGTGGTTTAGTAATTTCTTTGTACTTACATTTATGATCACTGCTGCTTGCTTATGCGCGCCTGATGCGCATAACTTTACTAATATAAATATTTTAATAACTTTTGCATCACAAATTAAAGTTAAGAGTAGCCGCGGATCGTGCTCAGTGGCGTGCACTTAAAGGCCTATATCCAGCAGTGGACGTGTGTAGGCTGATGATGATGATGATGACATATGGCATATGGTTGAACTTTTATTGAAGAAATTTGAAAGTTTTAAATAGGTTGATAGGTAGGTGTAGCGCGGCGCAGAAGCGCAGTCTTCTAAGTTATTTGAGTGATGTGCACCGACTTGAAGAGTCATCAACTCATCAGCATTGCTGTATATTTAGCGCCATTTGGCACAGACAAGGGGACATAACTATGAATGCAATCTGCACAAATGTTTCCCTAATTCGTGTCTTATAGATTTATAAATAGGTGGCGGTAGACTCGCTGATTACCAGTGGTCGGAGTAGGTACATATATTGAATTAAGGTCACTGACATCAAACGTATATGTTAATATGGATACTCCTCCGAGTTTCCGGATTATTATGATAAAAATACCGAAACATCGAAATTATTACATGAAACTAGTTAAAAATGTATCAATACTCTCAACGCTATGCTGCTAGTGGCGTAGATGACCAGAATTTAATAGTAAAAAATGACTGGTGTGTAAAAACCTTGTTGTAGTAAAAGTGTTGGAGTAAAAGCCTAAGCATGTATAAAATGATATAATAATAATATTCATTTCAACACACGACATCCGGCAAACAGGGTCTTTTGTCCTCTTATCTCTATGCTCAACGCATCTGACCAATTAGAATCAAGTATCCAGGATGACTCATTGACTGTTTGTTCGAAAACAATGCGCTCGCACCGACATCCAGACCAAGTGGCTCACTCACTTATTTCGGTTCGTGGAGTGCGCTTATTTTATGTGTTGTGAATATCTTGACTTGACCCTGGCTTGTTTACTGTCTTCTGAAATCTACTTAAAACGACGAATTTGGCTTATAACTACGGACATCGATTTATTACTCTTGGATTGGGCCCATTTGAAGTTGTTTTTGTACGTAAGTTTTAATTATTTTCACTATTTAAGAAGGTTTTAGAACTTGGAAACAGTTAAAAAAATCACTTTATAGCAATCATCACAGCGCATGAGAGTCCGGTACGCACACCGCAGGGCTATCACCGCTTCAGTTAAAAAAAAACACTTTATATGAAACAGAATTTCATTATCGACTTTACAGTTGTGTATGTATATATTGTAAATTTAAATCATTGTTTTAGGTGAGATATAAATAAATATGGCAAAGGTCAAGGCTGAAACAGTGCAAAAGTGGTTATTGCACTATCCTGAGCTACTTTACGATAACGCTAGTGGCACTATATACTGTACAAAGTGTGAAAGTCATTTGAAAGCTGTGAATAGAGGCAACATTACCAAACACATTGAAGGCGCTGTACATCAAGGAAAATTTAAGAGACCGCAAGAGGAATTTTACTTCGACCTCATTAAGTTCCTGATTCTATGCAATATTCCTTGGTCGCAAATGAAAAATCCAGCGTTCAAAGAGTTTTTTCAGAAATATATGTGCAGTACTTGTTGTTGCGTTTGTACCAATCGTAAAGTGGTTGACGAATCACAGTTACGAAAAGTTTATTTGGAGAAGTTTTATAGGAATAAAATCAATTCGATTTATGAAACTAATAAAAATGAGAAACTATGGATATCGCTGGATGAGACAACAGACATTTTTGGTCGATACATAGTCAATTTCCTAATAAAACCATTGCATCCTAGTAATAGTGCAGGCCGGCCTTATTTGATTGCTTGTAAAATGCTAACAGCAGTAAATGGACAAACAATAACACAATTTGTACTGCAATGTCTAGAAAATTTATGGCAAAACACTTTTGAAGCGAAAGTTGACAATATTTTAATGCTTTGCACTGACAGTGTAGCGTACATGCTATCTGCAGGGCGAAATTTAAAACATTACTTACCTGAAATGAAGCATGTGACATGTTTGGCGCACGCTCTTCATCGTGTAAGTGAGCAGATAAGGTCAGAATACAACGATGTTGATATTCTTATATCAAATGTTAAAAAAGTATTTTTAAAGGCTCCTAGTAGGGTAAACATTTTAAAAGAAAAATATCCTGACTTACCGTTGCCTCCGCAACCAGTCATTACCAGATGGGGTACTTGGTTACAGGCAGCATCTTACTACGCTCAACATTTAGATAAAATAAAAGAAGTTTTATCCTGCTTGAGCAGTTCTGATGCTGTAGCCATACGAAACGCAAAAAACATTTTGGAAAAACAAAATTTAGAAAATGATTTAAAATATATTGAAGAAAATTACTCTATTATACTACTAGCCCTAAAAGAGTTACAAAAACAAAATTTATCTCTAGCTGATTCACTTTTAGTATTTGATCAAGTAAGGGCTACGCTTAACGAGTGCAATAATGAGAATATAAAAAATAAAATAGAATCAGTTATGGAACGAAATCCAGATTTAGATACAATTAGAGAATACAGCGAGAGTATTGAAAAAAGCGTAGCAAATAATCAGAAACTTTATTTCAAATTCGCTCCATTGACATCTACAGATGTTGAACGATCATTTTCCACTTACAAATGGATCTTAGATGTTAAAAGAAATAGCTTAAAATTAGAAAATATTGAAAAAATTATAGTTATTTATTTTAATTGTATAGAGACAGAAAATCAAAATGTAGAACTTGTAACCGATGAGGATTAAAAATAATTATTTTTAATAAAACTGTAATAATGATTATTTGTATTAACAATAAACAATTTTGTTTGCTTACATATGGTTTTTTATTTTATTACTCTATTTACCAAATTTTTGGAAACTCCGGTACATTCCGGAAGAAATGCATGTCCATGTTATGATATCATGACGCAAGTATCTAAAATCAATATACCTACTCCGACCACTGCTGATTACACTGTAAGTAGTTTCTGTATTTACCGTAGACAGCGCCAGTCCACTAATATATAAGGGCATGCGCGCCCGCCACTCACTCTCTTTTCTTTCGTTTGACGGCTGCAAGGTTGAACTTAGTAAATGTACCTATTTTAGTTACAGGTGGTTCGCCCAGTCCTTGTCACAAGCATCAATATCAACATCTCAGCCAAAAGACGTCCACTGCTGGACAAAGGCCTCCCCGAAGGATCTCCATAACGACCGGTTTTGTGCAGCCCGCATCCAGCGGATACCCGCGACCTTCACCAGATCGTCGGTCCACCATGTTGGAGGCCTGCCCTCACTGCGCGCTCATTCCGCATAGCCTGCCCATTATTGATGGAAAGAGTACGAGCCAAAAACCACTATACGCGGGTCCAGTGCGGATTGGTGGTTGTTCACCACTGTTAATGCAGCTGGGACCAACAGCTTTACGTATCTATCGAAGGAAGAGTTTCAAATGATACATTTTTACCACCCATTCGATGACCGGCATTTGCGAAAGTTGCTTAACTACAGAATCGCAAACACTGCGCGCCCTCGAGCTTGAATTTTTTATAGAAAAATGTAATAAGTGCAAAAAGCAATTGCCTCAGTTATTACTCGAACTTAGGACCTTTCACAATGAGGGATGTTTCTTCAAATTGAGCTATTTAGACATTGTTCATTTTTTACACAGCTAGGAAAGGACCCTTAAAATCTGAAACTATTTAGTTCGTAATGAAATTTCAAATCATTCCTAACTAAAGAATGAGGGAATGCCTCTTACAGCTAGGCTCGCATTCCAAAAGTCCGCTAAGAGCAGTCTTTGTTTATTTCCATAGCAAAGAACTGTCATATAAATTTCTACTCTTTTGCATACTTACAGCGACACAATAATAATATAAATGGAGGAATCCGCCGCGTTTAGGGAAAAAAAGAGTTTTACTCTACACTGTTAGGAGGTGGTGGTCACGACCCTCAAACATACCTTCATAGCTGAGTGGCTTGCACGCCGGACTTTGGGCAGCGCTAACTCTGAGGTCCCGGGTTCGATTCCCGATCGAGCCAATATCGAAAACGAACTTTTCGGAAATGTGTCAGGTCTGGGTGGTTGTGTGGTGCTGTCGTTGTTTCTGATTTCCATAAAACGAGTGCTTTAGCTACTTACCTTGGGATCAGAACAATGTATCTGATGTTGTCTGTAGTATGAGGAATACGATGTGAGGAGAACTCTACACGCGGCGACGCATTAGATGATTGTGCAATCTGTTACTCAAACCCTGACCTTTTGCGGCAGACCACGGTTACTAAGGATAACTGGCTCAGTAGACCACAGACCTGACAGACCTGACAGACCAGAGCATTAAAAAATTACATTAAAAAAGCAGTGACAAATTTCAGCGCTTCCGTCAGCCTTCCCGGTAGCATAGCGGTCAGTGCAGCCGCGGATTGCGGAAGACCCAGGTTCGATTCCTGGCTGGGTCGGGTAGGCGTTTAATTTTTTCACTGTATTTTATAAGTATTTATTTCAGCTTCAGTGCAGCAATTAGCACTTAAAATAAAAAAGTAAAATGAACCCTTCTAGCTCGAATCTTAATAACTATGGTTATTTATTATACGCCAATTTTGTTGCAAACAAATTACAATTTGAAACAGTGTTGAGCGGAAGGTATGTCAACGAGTGCTGTTTCGAATATTACTCGTGGAAACTTTTTAAACACAATTTCGAATTGTAATTCATTCTTAATGTTGACCGAGTAGAGATGGCATCAAAACTATTATCTATCCTCTTGCTATTATAGGATGTTGCGTTAATTTCTGGGCGACAACATAATATATTGACCAACAACGTAATTGTTCCGTTTGGTGTGAGTATACTCTACAGCCCCATAGCAGCTCTTATAATTGACTTTGTACATCATCATCATCATCATCTCAGCCAAAAGACATCATACAGAACACAACACTGTGTCAGATAGAATCTGTCATTTCAGCAAAAATTACTTTTAAATATCGTATTTATAAAGGAAAAATAATCAATTTTACCACGACACAGAAAATCATTGAATCATTCAGCTATAAAATCAAATGAGATTGGTTCCTCCAGTGTTGTTAAAAGCTCCATTAAAGCATCAAAAATTTTGAATGTTCGGGAATATCACCGTGAAATGTAAAATGAATATATCAGTGGGTACTTATGAAGCCTGTGGGGATTTTAATTCCTTTGCGTGATATTGAAAAATAAGAAAAGAATATGTTTTTTACATAATCAAAACAAAATTCAATATATCACACACAGGTATATTCTTGGAAAAGTTTGGGCGGGACTTTAGAAACATAAAAAACTTAAATTATTTAACTACGAAACAACAGACCCTAAACTGACATTTGGAAATGTCAAAACATATATTTTAACGGAATTCAAAAGCCTTAAGATTATCTCTGCTACACAATATTGCCGAAATCATCGAAAACAACATTTTTGCATAGAAAACGTTACAAAGCTTCTCATAACAAAGCACAACATTACGCAATGAGCAGGAACCCAATAAATAAAACGCTATC
Organism: Eudonia mercurella; assembly: GCA_963082485.1. Classification (NCBI taxonomy): domain Eukaryota; kingdom Metazoa; phylum Arthropoda; class Insecta; order Lepidoptera; family Crambidae; genus Eudonia; species Eudonia mercurella. Next base: position 517,791 of record OY720024.1, on the reverse strand, counting down.
ACAACCTTTGCCATAGCAACAAGGAATATTTCACGTCGCGAGGAATCTCACTCCGTATATCAGCGGTGATTTAGCAAGGTGCCTGATAAATCCCGCCAATACGCCGACTGTAAAAAGGTTTAATACCCTCGTAAAATCTCCATGCCGCCCGCATTTATGGGGCGCCTTACTATCGCAATTATGCCGCACAAGTTATGGAGATAAGGACCTCTGAAGATGACTGGCCTACATCTGACGGGCCGCGCGGGCGTATTACGAAACAAGACGTGGCGATGCTTGACGGCAGATTCCTAACTGCCAATCGACAGATGAACAACCGATTTCAAACTCAAAGGTCTTTTAACTATCAACGCATTATTTAAGTCTGTTGCCATAACAAATTCCTGTGTTTATGATTATTTACATATTATAATTTTACGCAAATATTGTTGCGAACAAATTACAATTTGAAAAAAGGAAAAAGGTCGAGTTGGATTGAGCCACGATAGCGTAGTTGGCATATCATGGGGTGCGGGTTCGAATCCCGCTCGTGGATTTTTTGTCTGACTTTTTTCAAATTGTAATTTGTTCACAACAATATTTGCGTAAAATTATATAAAAATAATCACAAATATAGCTTGCCTAATCCTTAACTGATCTTTCAATATTTGTAAAAATATTAAGATCGGATGTTGATGACGTAGTTGTCGACATTGAATAGGGTTCCTTTGACTTGTAAAGTAAAAGTAGATGGTGTTGATTAATTTCGTCGAGTAGGATTGAGCCACGATAGCATAGTTGGCAGTGCACCTGACCCGGCGTGTCATGGGGTGCGGTTTCGAATCCAACTCGTGGATTTTTTTCAACACTGTCTTTTTTCAACTTGCTGTGTTCCGACAGTTGGAGATAAGATTGCCAGTTCCTCAGTAGTCAAAGGTTCCGGGTGAAGTGCACTTTTACCTTTTGCTTTAGAGTCCTTAACAACATGTGAACATGTGAACTTAAAGCCATGCCGTGGAACACAAAAGATTATTCTGAACTGTGTAACATATAAATATAGCAGTAGCAGGAGAAGGCTTAGCTTTTGCGCAGGGTGTTTTGTAATAAGACATCATCCGTCCTCTAAGCGCTAACAATAAAGTCTTAACTTTTGATTTTGCCGTCAAGTCAGATATTCTTCTCGTACATGGAGAGATTTTTAAATGCTTCGTTATAACGAATAACGAAGGATATAAACTAAGCTTTCAAGATATATCTAAGCTTTCAAGATATATCTTGAAAGCTTAGTTTCATATAAACTAAGCTTTCAAGATATATCTTGAAAGCTTAGTTTATATCCTTTATCATCATGATCATCTAAGGCAAAAGACGTCCAATACTGAACAAAGGCCAATCAAGTATCTCCGACGACCGGTTTCTTCTATATGTTAAACGAAACCTTGAACAATAAAGCCAGTCGAGTTTCGTCTATATGTTTTAAGGAAAATGTTTCGTAGTACACACCAGCGTTAGTATGTGCAAGAAAATGCTTTTTTTTGGAGATAATTTACTGATGGCCTCATGCCACCATGTTTATTCACCAATAAACACTTAAATTTAAGGGACCCCTAAGTGGTCTTTAGGGGACTTATTAGGACCTGTGGTAACACAGGTCCTAATTTTTCCATCTCTATTCTTGTGAAGTAACAGTATCCTTAAGTTACCTTACATCAACCTTGATTATTCAGCACCAAAGCTCCACATTTGATTGTATCAATATTTGTAGCCCCAATTAAGCTCCATTAAAATTTACATCGTAATTGTAAGGTGGTGATTTCAACCCGAGAGCCACTTCGATCTCCCGTCTCAGCCACCTTACCTAAAGCTGAAATTACAGTTCCCGTCGGAAGAGCTCCGAGATTCAATCGCACGCAAACTACATGGTGTCGCGGTGGGCAGCCATTACCGTCCCGGGTTCGTGTTTCGGGTACTCGTGCGGCTGCGGTCTGCGGTCTGCGGCGTAGACATGTCGCTTCTGTCTCCGCACGTGGCGAGGCGACACATTGCTGCATCCAGATTAAGTGACACACTACTACTACGAAAACAAATGACACCAAAATCGGTATTCAAATATGGGAAAAACAGACTTACAGTTGGAATACAGACAACGTAATGTTTAAAATATTCTGTTCTATAAAATACTGTTTACAAAGAAACTCGTTATGGTTTGTTCAACAAATTAACTTTACATTTTAGACTATAAAAACTATTTTAGACTATTCCTATTGTAGCACTCAAAGACTTTGATAAAAAGGTTACCTTCCTTGTAGATAGTCTCTTTAGCAATTAAAATTTTATAAAATTAAAAAAAAAGTGTTTAGGTAAGTATCCCAACTAAAATCAGTTTTACGATAAAACATCATAGATACAACGTAGTAATTAACGGTAATCGACTTCTCTGTGTGCGGCAGTTACAGCTTGCAATTCCCGTCATAGTCGTACGTTGCTTGCAAAGGGGCGAAGCATTCTTGACTTTGAACAAATAACTTTACGGCGTGTGCGCTGCAGTCGATTGTATTGAACTCACCGGCAAAGTGCTGCACTTTAGCATTCCATCCTACTACTTACATAATCACTACATAGTATAAAACAAAGTCGCTTCCCGCTGTCTTTCTGTCCCTATGTATGCTTAAATCTTTAAAACTACGCAACGGATTTTGATGCGGTTTTTTTTAATAGATAGAGTGATTCAAGAAGAAGGTTTATTATGTACTAGTTGTCGCCCGCGACTTTGATCGCAAAGACTACACTATCCCACAGGAAGCTGTTACCGGGATAAAAAGTATCCTATATCCTAGTCCGGGTCATGTGCAAAGTTTCATCCAAATCCGTTGAGCCATTTTCACGTGATGCGCGGTCAAATAAACAAACAAACAGACAAACAGACAAAAATTCTAAAAACTTGGGGGGGGGGGGGGAGAAACCTAATTTCAATGATGGAGGCCTTTGCCCAGCAGTGGGCCAGTTTAGAGGCTAGAGAAAAAAGAAAAAAAGACAGAGTGTTGAAAAATTCTACGAGCGGGATTCGAACCCGCACCCCATCACATGCCGGGTCAGGTGCACTACCTACTATGCTATCATGGTAATGTTTTAAGATTTCGTGCAGTTTGAATATTGCAAATACTACGTTTTACGGTCAGGCCTTATCAGGTTCGATTAGTTAGTGACAGGACATGAACATTTCCCGCAGTGCTTCAAATTGAGAAACCGCGTCTGGTAGACGAGGCCGGGCATGTCTGGGCGTTGAATGGCGCGTCTGACGGACGCCCGGCAGCCCGAGCCTGAATTAATGACGCGCTAAGTGCCGCAGACCGCACTGTAGTGCGCTCTTATTCAAATTACTTTGACAGAAAAGGGTTAAGAATAATTTGGAATGAGTTATGTATTATTTTGAAATAAACGAACGTTGTGACGGTAACCAGCCAGGTGCACTCAGGACAAGTCTTACTTCCAACTAAATTGGATTCGTCATCTCGTCAAGGTAATACGAGATATGTGCTTTATCACGATTTGTTTATCGAGCTACTCGTACCTACATATAGCGTGCGAGTATTGTCAGTGTCAATATTTTGACTCTTTTTAACCGACTTCAAAAAAAGGAGGAGGTTCTCAATTCGGTTGTATGTTACTTTTTATGTTTTTTTTTATATCTAACGTAGCACTGTGTCTTCATTTTACCTGATGTTAAGTTAAAGGCCACTGGTGGAAGCGCACTTCACCGGGATCCTCAACTACTGAGGCACTGGCTATCTTATCTCTAGCTGCCGGAACAATGCTACTAACATTGATGTTATGGTGACATATTTAGTTAAGATGGTGGTAGCTAGCCAGGCGGACAAACAAGGCCTACTACCAACCAAGCCGAGTACACAAACATGTACCCGGACAATCTCCAGTTTATGACAGATTTGCGTAATAAAGCTCATGCGAAATATCAGCGAACTAAATCAGATGTACATAAGCAATACTACAAAGACATGAAAAAATTAGTATCATCAAGTATTCAAAACGAAAAAAAAGCGTACTTTAACCATTATGTGAACTGTAACATAAAAAACAGTAAAAAGTTTTGGCACAATCTAAAACAAAAATATTTAATTAATCCAGGCAAAGGTTTATGTTTGCCGGACTGCTTCTCAGACCCCAATAGTATTAATGACTTCTTTTTGGATATACCCGGAGGTGACACGATTCCTGCATCAGAGATCGTTGCGTTTCAACGGGATAGGTTTGGTGGTTCTACTTTTTCATTACAGCCTGTTGATGAAATCAGTGTTTTGAAACATATTATGTCTGTTAAGTCTGACGCTATAGGAATTGATGATATCAGTAGAGACATGGTTATCCTTACACTACCCATAACTCTGACAGTAATCACCAGTATCGTTAACGAGTCGGTGCGCTTGGGAGTTGTCCCTGGTCAATGGAAAAAGGCGCTTGTAAAACCTTTACCTAAGGTGGAACACCCATGCGAGTATAAGGATTTAAGACCCATCAGTGTGCTGCCGTTCTTGTCCAAGATACTGGAGAAGGTGGTGTACCGTCAGTTGAACACGTACGTTGAAAACAGCGGTATTTTGCCTTCTCGTCAATCCGGTTTCCGTAAAGGGCGTGGAACGGTTACGGCGTTGCTTGATGTCACCGACAATATACTGGCGGAGCAGGATGCTGGAAGGGGTTACATTCTGTCTCTTCTTGACTTCTCTCGCGCGTTCGACTGTATTGATATTACTCTTCTGCTTTCGAAGCTGACCTACTATGGGTTGGATAGCCAGTCATTGAAGTGGTTTAGTAGCTATCTAAGTAACCGATACCAAATGGTTCAGCTCACGGGACGGGATGGTGCCACTCTTGTCTCTTTACCACGGCTGGTTGAACGTGGCGTGCCTCAGGGTTCAATCCTCGGACCTCTCCTTTTTATTATTTTCAGTGCTGATCTTGCTAGGATTCCAAAACATAGCCAATATCATCTGTACGCAGATGACCTCCAGTTATATATATCGGAACACCCTAATAAAATTCCGCAAGCGGTGGAACTGCTTAATGAAGATTTGAAAGGTGTAACTGATTGGTGTGGGCGGAGTGGTCTGGTACTTAATCCTAATAAATCAAAGTTTATGGTACTTGGGACAAAGACCCAAATACGTAAAATTGCTGCCAAGTCTCCGGTTGTCTCTATTCTTGGGATAAATATTGATCGCGTGGATATGGCAAAAAATCTGGGTGTTAATCTAGATAGTGAATTGCGTTTTGTGGACCACATTGAGAAGCTGGTGAGACAATGTTTTTTTAGGCTAAAGGTGCTCTACAAAATACGCAATCTGTTGAGTCAACCTGCGCGCATTAATGTTGTTGAGGCAATGGTATTGTCAAGGCTTAATTATGCAGATCTTGTCTATGGGCCTCGTCTACTGTATAAATCACAACGTTTGATCCAACGTGTACAAAATGCCTGTTTTAGGTTTTGCTTTAATGTTCCCCCACGTAGTCATATTTCTCCCTTTCTTAATAACGAGTCAATACTGAACATGGAGGCGAGCAGGAACCTACACTTAGCATCTCTGTTGTTTGATATTACTCGCTTTAAAAGTCCAGAATATTTATTTTCAAAATTGAATTTTAACACCTCTGTAAAATATTTTGATCATGCGCCTAGGTCTACACGTCCGCCACTCAGGGTTCAACAACATCGGACTGTTGCCTTTACTGGAAGTTTTCGGTATCATGCAACTAAGTGTTGGAACAACATACCTCCCCCAATAAGACAATTGCATTCCAAGTTCTCTTTTAAAAAACAATTTAAGTCTCATCTGCTCGCCGAACAGAAGTTGGGAATTCCTAAGCGATTTTTGTAGGTGGCGGCAACAAGGGCGAACCAGGTAGCATAGCACACTTATTACATTTTCTATTTTATTTTACTTTGCATGTTACTTATATGTTATTTATTATATCCTTATCTAATTTAATGTCAATAATACACAATACACTGCACAGCTTTTATATAAATAAATGTTTATTTATTAATTTTTTAAAATAATAGAATAATTTGTTACTACTACTTGGTCAAGATTAAGCGCATGGGCACATTATTGACAATTGTTACGGGCACCGTCTTCGTGGTTACTCCTGGTTGTTGCTGAAAATCAGCGATTCACTTGCTATGCGAGTGAATACCACGCTGAGCAACGACCCTTTTGAGATGCTGCGGCACACACACATTTTTGTATTTTTATAGTTATATAGTAGACAAAATAGTTTAGGTACTGTTATTATGAATTATAATTGTTTTAGTGTAATTGTTGTCATTTTACGATTGTATAATGTGTGTGTGTATATGTGTGTGTGTGTCTATAGTGTCCAAATAAAAGTTTTATTATTATTATTATTATTATTATTACCCCCATTCCCTGCTGGGAATCGAACCCGGGACCTCTGGGTCTAAAGCGGTGGGTCAAAACTTTGTACCTTGTTGCTTGCTCCAGACTCCAATCACAATACACAAGCCAATAGTTTCGAGTCACAAATACTCGAAGTACAATAACATTGACAACACTATAAAAATAAACCGTTCCTCCACTTCGGCGTTACCTCACGCTTTTGAAGAAACAAATACGATGTTTGATCCATCTTTCTTTATATCTCGCACGAATCGCTGCTTTCGCAAAGTTTCATTGATTCCGCGAGACACGTTGAGCCTCCGCGGGAGAACAATATATGGACACTGCAGAAAGTAAGCTTGCAATCGCACGCATAGACAACCGCTCGCGGACACGGAATCTCGCAAAAGCTGTCTCGCCATGTGTGTACGGGTTTACAATATTCCAAAAGATCTTAAAGATTTAAATGAGTCTTTATTTAAAAATAAATTATATAAATGACTCAGTTTAAACAATTTTTAAAGCCTGAAACGGTTCTTTGATAAGTAAGGGCAAGGCCCCATTAGGGCGTTGCGTTGCGATGCGTTTTTACATACAGTATTTACGACGCACTGTAAAAAATGTATGTAAAAACGCAACGTGACGCACTAATGGGGCCTTGTCCTAAGGTAATCAAAAGATATAGTTATCTATGTTTTTATTTCTGTAATTTCTCAATTTTATTGTCATATTATTATATATTTGTTATTAAAATTAGTTAAATGAAGATTAACTTCACCAACATTTGCACTAAATTTTGTATGCTGTGTGAAACAAGCAAAACATGAGATCAAATAAGGTGCTTAAATATAACATCTCCACCATGTAAACCATGTTTTATGCAAATAAATATTCTTATTCTTCTTACTCTGGTTAGAAATGGATCAAGATTCCGTGTCTGTGAGAGAGTCTAGTGTGCGTTGCTTAAGCGCGGTATGTATTAAGTATCCCTTTTGGGGAACGACGATCTGGTGATGGTCGCGGGAAGCCGCTGTATGCGAGCAGCACAAAACCGGTCGTTGTGGAGATCTTTGGGGGAGGCCTTTGTCCAGCAGTGGCCGTCTTTTGGCTGAGATGATGGTGATGAGCGGAGAGGAGGATAAGAAGAGCTCGATGGCGCAGAGGTTAACGCGCCCGGTCTGCGAGCACTGAGGTTAAGCAACTTTCGCAAAAGCCGGTCATCAGATGGGTGACCAAAATTTTATCATCTCGAGCTCCTCCGTGCTTCGGAAGGCACGTAAAGCCGTTGGTCCCAGCTGCATTAACAGTCGTCAACTACCAATTCGCACTGGGCCCGCGTGGTGGTTTATGGCCCGCTCTCCCTATTCATCCATAGGGAAGGTTCGTGTCCCAGCAGTGGGGACATAAAATGAGCTGATGATGATGATGATGATGATGATGATACCTTCTGGGGTCGTTATTTTGTGGCGAGGTGCTACCCTGCTTCGGATCACGGTATCGCACTAAATTTTTCAATAGTGAAGGAGTAAAATATTGACGCCTCGCCGCAGCGGTGGCGGCGCCGCTCGCGCCTGAGTTATCGCTCAATTACACCCTTGGGGAGGTGCACGCATTATCTCTCATCTCCTCATTTGACACGATGCGATCTTCGGTTCTTTCTTTAGGTTGTGTTATTAGTCTTAGTTTTATCACACACAAATACCTGGTGGTATTATAAGATTCTGTTCAAAATCTAACAAGATGGCGACTACTCTAATAATAAACCTACCCTATTTCTAACTTTTTAAATTTGCTAATTGCCGATACCTCTCATTGTTTCCTAATTTGCCATTTGCCACAAAGGTTGTGTCTAACTACGTTATATCTAAATGGTGTATATGCGTGTATCTAGGAACGATAAATAATCACAACCAATGTCAGTTAGATACTGTTTATTATATTCATTATTGCCTTACATTACAACTACCTATTATGTGTTAATAATATGTAAAATGCTTTTGCCTATAACATTAACATCGTGGCCAGTTCAATAAACTATTAGTCGCCACAGTTGTCTGGAAGAGATCGCTTTTAGCGATAAGACTGCCTTTGCCTACTATTATTTTATAGTTTTCTTTTATTTGTTTTCTGTATAATAAAGTGTTTAACTATCTATCTATTTCTGCAGGCAAATATCATTCTTTTTCATTGTTGTTTAAAGGTTAGATTTAGTTAAATTATAAGATATGGAGTCATAAAACTGAAGTTTCAGAGTCGACAACGCGCGCTGCACCCTTATCAAAAAGCAGCCCCCGCCCAGCATTATTTGAAAAAAAAAACAAAGAGTTGAAAAAGTTGTACGCGACAAATTTGCGTAAAATTATATATAACCATAATCGTAAATAGCAGTATTTTTTGCTTTAGGTTCATGTTGAAGAAATATTCTATGTGAAATCTTTAAACTACATGAGTATAATAAATGATTTGATTCTTGATTCAAGCCATGATACTCACTTACCCTTAATAACTCTTACAAACATCACGTAAGGTGTGACAGTAACGCATGTTGTCATTTTATGACTATTTACAAAACGTAGAGCACTCACTTGATATTCGCTAAAACTACGCGTACACTATCCTACTCCCTAAACAGTGCCCAGTGTCCGCACAAGGCCACAAGTTGCCTCACAACGCATTTGTGCGGCGAGTGGTGCCAACGAGTATTATTTCCGTTTGTACTCATGGTAGGGCTGATGTAAGCGTATCCTATGCGTACATAGCGACCAACATTGAAACATTTTATTAATCCTTTATTGCACAAAGGAATTACAATAAAACATGTATACTATAACGTAACAACTTTTACGGATCTACTCGCGTTTATTTTACACATTACTTTTTAATGTTTATCCTGACGTTTCGAACCCTTTGCAGGGTCAGTGGTCACAGGGAGACTGAGGTGTTGGTCGTCTCATAATTAGTTAGTAGCTTGTATCATCATCATCATGATCTCAGCCAAAAGACGTCCACTGCTGGACAAAGGCCTCCCCCAAGGATCTCCACAACGACCGGTTTTGTGCTGCTCGCAGCCAGCGACTTCCCGCGACCTTCACCAGTAGCTTGTATACCCTAATTTAAATCTAATCAGGTGCGTTCCGTTTTACGCAGAAAGAGCTTACAGTATCTTTTGGTCTGGAAGTATGGTGTTAAGGCTGGGATTTAATATTTTGTATGATGGGATTCTAGGCTGATGGTAGATTCCAACCATCTTCTCTATTGAAATTAGGATGTTTTTTAATCTCAATATGATGAATCGTTGTTCTCTAGCGAGTATTTGTGGTTTATCAAATCTGATGTAATGGTTGGGCCCCTTTAGGGCATGTTCGCATACTGCAGACTTATTTTTACTTTGCTTGCCCCGATGTAAGAAAGCCCACAATCGCAGTCCAGTTTGTACACGCCTGTATCTTGAAGGGGTATGTTGCACTTGACAGATCGTAAAAATTGGTAGATCTTCTATGGCGGCTTGAAGTAAGTGTTGATTGAAGCTCGCTTTAAATATGTCCAATCTTGTCAGTGACACCTTTCATACATGGGAGTACAGCAGGTTGGCGCTCGACTGTGGTTGGTTTATTGCGTTTTCTGTGACGAATAGTACGTGCATGACATGCTGAAGCTCAGCAACCAGGTGTTGGGTGTCACAGATGCCGCGTGCTCTCTGAAACAAAGATTTCCCTACAGTAGCCAACTGTCTAGGATAGTGGTGAGAATCACCATTGAGGTACCTATCTGTATGGGTTACTTTACGATACACGGTGTGACTCAAACTATGGTTCGGATTCCTGATGATTAAAATATCCAAGAAAGCTAGCTTACTATCTGCCTCTAACTCCCTTGTGAATTGTATTTTTGGATTTATGGTGTTAAGATGATCTAGAAAAGCAGATAGTTTATCAGTTGGTACCGCTTGTAGAACCTAGGGGTTACCGGGGTGGTGCTTAGGGCCCTCTCCTCAAAGTCTTCCATAGAGATAAAAACCAAATGGAGGTAGGTAATCGTAACCAATGGGTTCGAAACGTCAGGATAAACATTAAAAAGTAATGTGTAAAATAAACGCCAGTAGATCCGTTAAGTTGTTTCATTACACCGCGATGCAGGCTTCCCATACTATTTCACGTCGTAGTATGGCGATGTCGTTGGTAAGCGTTTGTGGCGCCATCTGTTGACACGGTTGGGAAGGTGTTTGCTTCGTGTCGATGTGCGGCGTATGCGGTAGGTGGCGCCGCCACATAATGTTTTATATACATATAATAATCAAAACTAATTATGTTACTACATGAATACTAATTATAATTGATTTAACAATTTTTTAATTGTTTTTATTTAATAATATTTAAATATATAGTATATAATATCTGGATGCGTTAAGCTGAGGACAGGGCGCTATGGCGCTCATTAGGGGAGACCTATGTCCAGCAGTGGACTAAGATGGGCCGATGATGATGATGATGATGATGATCTTTAAAATATTATAAGTGTTGTGCATACCTTTAATTTAAAAGCATAAACCATACTGTAAATAGCGTAATATTAGAGTAAACACTACTTAATTTCAAGTAACGTCCAGAAGACCCTGTTAAGTACTTGTTTGCACGCCACAACCGCCTTTAGAAAAAATCATTTAGAAAGATATATCAACAAAAGAGATAGCAATACTAAACGGATTATAAGTAACACCCGTGACGTGCAAGGCGTGGATGCGGGTAGTTTTAACATGCACAGCTTAGGGCATGAATATTTAACAGGCCCCTCTCCTTAATGAAAACAAGACCGGCGGATAGCAACTTAGCATTTTGTTGGAGCGGTCAGCGCGAGCGGTTGGGCGCCGAGTGACGTGCAGCGCGTACATTGGGCAAGCCTCATTTGAAATTTGAAGTTTCCGATCAATCACGCGGTGTGATGCCTCATACTATACGTCGTGAAGCACAACAACATTGCTACATTCGCGGCGTGGACGGCCTTTAATTTTGTGTTTATGTAGTTAGGTACTAAGAAAAGAGATTACATTTCTGTCTATTTTTGAAAGCTCCAATTATCCTTAATCCTCCTTATCAGGCAATGCCCTTGTAGATATAAGTCCCAATACTAAAATGGCATAACTAATTGTTATCTGTAAGTGTAATATATTGTTTGCTCATATGTCCGTGATTCGATTAACTATATAGCTAAGTATAACTTACTAAAATTTGACAGTTTTATTAAGACTAGTGGTCGCCCAGTGATCGAAATTCGACCGTAATTTTATTAAGGCTGCACGGATTGTATCCTATACAATGAAAAATTAAAAAGATAGAATGTGAGTTTGAATTGGCATTGACAGATTGCGGCCGCTCCTCTTCCATTTTTGAATTTTTTGAAAAGAGAATGCGTGTATGTCAATAAATTATAGTGTGTGTAATGTTTGTTTTATTGATTTAATGTATTTTTTATGCATAATTTAAATAAAATATTAACATTCTGCAATCCTTCTATTTATAAACTATAAGTGTGCGAAATTTCATACTCCTCCGTCCGCGCAATTTTCGTAAAAAGGGGTACAAAGTTTTTCTTCACGTATTAATATATAGATGTAGTTATGGTGATGGGACCTACTTAAATAACCGTTGTCTCATTTATTGAGGATTTTGAGTGAAGACAGTGCGAATGTGACATTTCAAATTGAATATTGGTAATTTATCAAATAGTTCTATGGTCATTATGATGCGGCCTACGATTATGCATGAATATGCCGCCTTCTAATATGAATATTTTAGATGGAGGTAAGGTATTCTTGGGATGGTATTTAAATATACATATATTGAGTTTAATATATTTAGAGTACCTATTACTAAATAAAAATATAATTCAGAACATCTTTTCTGAATAGTTTACAAAACCGGTGGCAGTTTACTAACTTACCAAAATGTAGACCACCTGTCTCTTTACCGAGCCACTTCATGCCTGTCGGTTTGATGTGCGTCCAAATTAACTCCTTACCTCATTTATTTAAGATTGTTATACAGACAGACTACAGTCAATACTCAGCCATATGAATTTAACAATATAGTAAGACTAGACAGTAATCCATAAATAGCATACACCTTGGTCTGGACCGACCTCGACAATGACAAATACATAACTTTTATAACGAGGTAATTCTAACTCTCCAACTATTTATGAGCGAAAAATCACGTAGCTACTCTCACATTCCCGACATTATTCGTTATAACATTTTAATATTAAAGTTTAACACTGTACCACATTGCAAATTTTAAAAAATCTCCTCTGACAATCAAAAAGCCATTACAGAAATGTATCAAAACATCTTTCTCGCAATCCCTTTGCGTCAAACGTCGCGTCGTCGGCAAAAACGAGTCCGCGGCGTTATTGCCCCACTTGCGCCCACAAAAACGACAGCGTGTCGCAAAAACCGCCCGAGACCGTGAGCCAGCGAACCAGCGCGCCGGCGAGCTACCCCCACAAAAAAACGTAAACAAACTCTCTATATTATATGAAATCTGTAGTTTTGTGCTCCGCTTTGGGATTGCGCTTCCGTGATAACGCGAAATAGCTTATTGTCAATTTGTTCTTTTGTATAATACAGCAAGCAGGCTCATACGAGTCGCCTGCTTGCGGCTCAGTGGTGCGTACGCCACTGTAAGTGTAGCAAGGCAATTGGATAAATAAATAAATGTGACCTAGTGTCTGGGTTTTGTAGCAGTCTGTGTGCCAAAATTCTTATATTTATATATAAACTGAATATAGCACATAAAAGTAAAATATATTTTTTGACTTTAAAGAAACAAGGTAGCGTTAAAATCTCGAAGGAATTTAATGTCGTCGATAGTTCGGTTGGAAGAGCCGTTTTCTATATATCTCACGAAGCCGTATTTGAAATTGTAATTCAAAATGACAATATTTCGTTTATTTTGATTGATGTATCATTAACTTTTGTCTTTGTGTACAGAGAGAGTGATTTGTAATACACACTTTCACAATTTTCATCTAATAGAAGCAACAGTAATGACGTGTAAGTAATTCACACATAATTTCCTACAAAGCAATTTGTTATTTATTTAAGGGCTTAATCGTTTAATTTCATCACGGGCTCATAATGTTCCCACTGCTGGGGCACGAGCCTTTCCTATAGAGGGATACCGGGCCATAAACCACCACGCGGGCCCAGTGTCAGTGCTTATATAGGTACTCGTAATATAAAATACCTAAGTTTTTTTTGATAAATACAAAGTAGCAAAGACGAGGTATAAGTAGGCGCAGCGGCGGCGGGTCGGTGCGCGTTAAATCGGCGCTCACCTCAGGCATTCCGCTCAGATCGCAGCCGCCGGCACCTCCGGTCCTCTATACCCCCCCCCCCCCTCTCCACCTCTTCTTGAACCCTCCTAAAACTCCACGCGACGTAGGTGTCGCAGGCCGTGTCGTTTCAAGCTGTGGACGATCGGCAAAACAGCGTGAGTCCAGTCCAATTTGATAGAGGAATCATTTGAATCGAAATTCAAGTAAATTTTGTATCTATTTACGGAGTACACAAGAGATGACAGTCAACATTAATACAGAATAATAATTTTATTAGTACCGACACCAGTGCAAGATTGACATGTAACAACGTGTACACAGGGCTAAACATACAAACGAGAATACAGTTAGCAATCTCATAAACCATGATAGAATTACTACTTAAACATTAATTAAAACAAAAAAAAAACCGGTTGTTGTGGAGATCCTTGGGGGAGGCCTTTGCCCAGCAGTGGACGTCTTTTGGCTGAGATGATGATGATGATGATGATTAATTAGGTTTTGAGTCTTTAATCGCCGTGGTGGTCACCGGTGACCGTCAAACAATAAATTTTCTATTGTGTCAGGTTTAGCGGCAGTCAACGTGTTAATAGAAGTGTAATGCAGTCTTGTTATGCTTTAAGAATTGGATTGAAGTAAGATGATGATGCTCAATTTCTAATGACTCAATTTTGAACAAAGTTAGAATACAACTTTATTTGCATAAATTTGATATGCACTGAATCAGTGAAACTATGCTGTTGCTATTCGATGAGTAAAAGAAAAGCTTTTCATAAATTTCCATTGAAAGTGATGTCTACTCGTACCACTAATTTCCGGGTTCCGGGATACCTATCCCAGACCCAAATAAAAAATATCTCGGCCTGAGACCAGCAATGGGAGAGAGCTTATGATAATGATGATGATGATTCCATCGATTCAATTCAAACTCAAAGTCAAATATTTTTAATTCAAATAAACTTTAGAAAAGTGCTTTTGAATCGTCCAAACATTTTTTTACCTACTACCCATTCAGGACGTCTATTTTTTAGCTGTGGAGAAGAATAATCCATGCTGTTTTGTCTTCAATGTAATCAGATACTATCAAGTTTTTGAATATTACTTGGAACACTTGGATTAAATGCCACCAGCGATTATTCTAAATAGCTTGTAGTTAGCCTAAATATTTATCAAAATAGGCAGTTTTTTAAATGTCATAATTATGTTTTGATTAAAGAGCTTTAATCTTGACCACACCATAATGACTTAGTAAAATATTATTCATATTAACTTCAAGACTCATTCGCTTATGGTGGTGGGTAAAAGTGCTCGAATGGAACAAAGGCATTGCGTGTCATCGGTATGTGTTGTGAACACTGCCGTGTGGGCAAATAACGTGCAAAGTTGTATAAATAAATAGAATCAACATTCGTCAGGTATACATACAGTCATGTTTGTGCCATTCAAACACGTGCGCCTACCGGGGGATTGAATCCGGACCTTATTATACGGCAGTAGGAAGTTCCTGTATTCACATGATACTCGTACACTAAGCATTCGCATTCGTTTAGGCCCAAGACACCGTACTCGTAGAGCAAGTGTATGACCGACGACGCGGTTCACACGCGCTCTATACCAGGTACAGACACTGGGCGCTTCTGCACACCCCCACGTCCTGGTTAACCCGAGCTGAGGTCCGAGCCTTTAGAGGCGCCTTCGGGTTGTTCCGCTCCTGATCCGGTTCGAACCCCTCGGAGAATCTAGTAGGACACGGGAACACGCTTATTGCGTGTTGCCACTCCCTCTGTGTGGAAAACCTCTGACGATGTTTCGATCACAGTGCTTGAGGATCCCTTTAAATTTCTCGCCGCCCTCAAAAAACTCCGGAGACGCAGACGACAGTTGAGATCGTCAGCAAGCTAAAAAAAAAGCAAGAAGTTATATGCTATCGTTACATTATAAGACCATCCAACCAAAATTTAAGCATACGCATAAACGTTACCATTATTTCAGGAAGTCCGATATGTTGCAAATAGCTGTTCTATTTGCAATGTACCGTCTAAAAGAGATAATTTCAAATAACAATCTCCTTTGACACAATATCGAAACTTCCACAGTATTTTCTCTGGTAATTCATCAGAGGCTGTCGCGCTGTAATACGACGAGGGCCACCTACTGAAATTGTTTCACAAAATGTATAAAAGATACTGTAAACGCTTCAATTGCCCGCATGGAAATTTGTAATCCCGGTGAATACAATCGAGCATTCTCTCTGCTTTTTGTGATGTCTGTTCTTTGCTTTGTGAAACTACCTATTTAGTATCTGTAGTACTGGCAAACGATAAAATTTTGATGTGCGATTATGGTCATTTTATGCATTCTGTAGGTATTTTCATTTTATTATCTATACTAATATTATAAAACAGGAACTACTGGTTTGAATTAAAAATATATTTTTGTGTTGAATAGTCCATTTATTGAGGAAGGCTATAGGCTATGTTACATCACGCTATGACTAATAGGAATGGAGCAGCAATGAAAAATGTTGCAAAAACGGGAAAATATTTTTTTTTAGAGCTTTCCTTGCGTGCGCTGCTTAAACGGTGTTAATAGATTGTTCGCTAATTAACGCGGGTGAAACCGCGGGGAACAGCTAGTCTTCATATAATATGGATATCATTACCGTTTTCTAATAAACAAAGCCAACATTTGGAGATACATTATAATTACAGTTGTTAGAATTTTTTACATTTAATCGTTGAGGTATTCATGACCCATACTAGTTTAGGACGTGAAAAAATGTACGAGCTGCCTTTCTAGCCGCCTTACGTTCACTAACAAAGGAAAAAGGCTCAAAAAAATTCACCATTGGAATACATATTTGTGTACACGGTTTGGTTGGTGGTACGGCTTGTTTTACCGCCTGGCTTGCTATCACCGTTATATCTAAATAATGTCGACATAACATCAATGTTTGTAGCATTGTTATGTTCCGGCAGCTGGAGATAAGATAGTCAACTCCTCAGTAGTTGAGGATTCTGGGCGAAGTGCGATTCCACTGTCTCATCACTTAACATCAGGTGAGATGAAAGCAAAGTTCTTACCTGTAAGCAATAAAAAAAAAATGTTTTTCCAGTCGTTTCTGCGGACCGTACCCGCCCTCCACCCGGGTCATCTTGCTCCCAAGTGCCCGAGAGGTATCGACAGCCAGCCGACATGCACCTCTCGCCGCCAGCTCCAGGCACAGCCTCCGATATTACATCATGTTACTACTATAATAATAATAATAATATAGCAAAAAGTCTCGATCAACAACTCAAGAGACTTTCGATGGATGACTGGATTAAGGGTCAGATACAGAAGGCAACACTCCTGGACACGGCACGTATTGTCAGGAGGTTCTGCAGCCCTGACCACCGGTAGCTTGGGCCCTGCCCCGCTGCTGGTGGTACTCTAGGATTAGGTTTTTATAATGTGTTATTGTTTTTATATTAAAATATTGTAAAAATCTAGTTTTAAGAAAGAAAATAAATAAAGGAGATAATAATAAAGCCCTTTTATTCCAAATTCGCTACAATTTTGACAATACATGTTTTATGTTTTATTTTTGTTGTATATCTCGTAATTCGGCGTGCCTCCTGGCATAGGCCTCATCCAGATCTCTCCACTGAGCTCTATATTCTGCTACTCTGGTCCAGTAAGGCCCCAAGGTTAGGCTGATATCAAACAAAGAATTTAAACGGGTATTAACGCAAACTAATTAGTAAAAAGGTATCATAGGCTGATATCGTCTTTCCATCTTGTTTTTGGACGTCCCTTTCTTCTAATGTCCTCTCCTGGGTACCATAAGGTTACTTGTTTGCTCCATTTGTTTGTTTGGCAACGTAGCATATGTCCTGTCCAACCCCATTTTAAATGCTCTATGCGAGTTACTAAATCTGCAACTTAAGTTTTTCTATTTATTTCAGCTTTTCTGATTTTATCACTAAGTTTGATTCCCAACATACTTCTACTAATCCCAACATACTTCTTCTACTACTTACTACTACATATTCCTTTAAATTGGACTAGTACAGCCGAGTTCATAATATACCAACAGTATAGGACCATGTCGCTCTATTGTATTAAAGGTTGCCATGGATTAAAAGTTGATAATTTTTTTTTTTAAAGTGTTGAAAAAATTCCATGACCGAGATTCGAACACGCACCCCAAGACATCCATCCCGCCGAAATGTATCAATAATAACTATTTCTACTTAGTAAGCCAAGGAGCCTTAATCAATGTCGATGACTACGTCATCAACATCCGATCCAAATTTTTTTACAAAGTACCTGGATGACCGAGCTTTGCTCGTTTTTTTTTAATGTTTTCTTAAAATGAAAACTAGCTAGGTCGATTTATCGCCCCCGAAACCTCCTGTATACTAAATTTCATGAAAATCGTTGGAGCCGTTTCCGAGATTCAGATTATAATATATGTACAAGAATTGCTCGTTTAAAGATATTAGATAGATATAAAGATCAGTTAAGAAATAGGCAATCTAATTTTATGTTATAAATAAATTGACAGAGTTTTTGATAGAATATAGATTTAAGACTATTTTAATAGAAGTTATTTTGACAAGTTATAAAAATGCTAAGATATTGTTAGACTCGGCTGTTTCCTAAGTCTTATCATGCAATTATACGTAAACTTCGATTGTTGTATCAAACGCATATTCAATTAGTTCAGCGCAATCATTAGAATTAAAACGTAATTTCATAGTATGCTTTATCATGATTAAACTAACCCAACCACGCAAATCGTTAGGATGTTAAATAGGTATTTTAATGAATGCCCATTAGTAGAGGAACACGATGGCCAATAATAGTGACTTGATGAAAAATATATTACAAGATACAATACTAATAATAATTTACTAAAGAAAATCAACTTAAGACCCTTGGTTTTTCTTGGCTTTTCGAGTATAGCATTTTAGAACATTGCAGAACGATTTAATTATAATTATGACATCTTTTACATTCTATAAGATATTTTGAAAGCTTATTTGAATACCTGTATATTTATAAATAACGAGCTATGTTTTGGGAAGGATTTCTTTTGATATGTTGCATGGTATTCTTTCATCATTTCATCCAATAACCGACATCCAAATAACTATACCATTACGCTGGATTTCAAAGGCTTTCACTACCATATTGCAATTATTAGAAATAGTAATAGAATACTTTTAAAAAAAATTATTTTAATTCTTTATTTGTTCATACTTGTGAACAATATCATCATCATCACCTCAGCCAACATACGTCCACTGGTGGACAAAGGCCTCCCCCAAGGATCACAAACACGAGCTTGGATCTGAAGCACTTAGTCATCGTCGTCATCATCACCATAATCATCAGCCTACACACGTCCACTGCTGGACATAGTCCTCTCCAAGTGCACGCCACTGAGCACGATTAAACTTAATACGAGTGTTCAACGCTAATTCAGGATTTCCATTTAGAGCATGCTAAGCTAACTCCTTCATCCTGATGTAAACGGCGCATAAGTTTGGACATTTCCATACGAAAACAATGCGCCTCGAAAGCGCTTGTTATTTTGCACGGGAACTTTTCTTGCGAGCCGCGCGGGAAACGGCCGGCTTGGCAGCGGTTCAGCGGCGCCTTTCAATGGATTGAGCTGAACACCAGACTTAATGGCCCCAGTTCATCTAACTGCCAGTATAACTTAGATAGCACTGCAAGCTAAAAGAACCCGGGGCTGGCAGTAAATGAACTGATACAGAACGTTGCTATAGCTAATTATAGTATTTTCAGATAATTTGTTTGTATTTAAAGCATTTTTAACATTTTTCTTCAACCTTTTTGATTCATCACCAGCTTATTTTTATGTCCCCACTGCTGGGGCACGAGCCTTCATTATCGATGGATAGGGAGTACGAGCCATAAACCACCACGCGGGCCCAGTGCGGTGCGGTGGTTGTTAACGACTGCATTCGGGACATACTGCTTCACGTACCTTCAAAAGCACGGAGTAGGTCGAGATGATACATTTGTGGTACCCATCCCGCTTTTTGCCCGTGATACAGTTTAGTTGTCCGGTCAACCGGACTACGGATAATTAATATTTTCCGTAGTACAGTTGACCGAACCACAGAAGATCTAATTTAAACTTTTTCTTAGTTCCTTTTTGTTCAAGTATTGTTTGACCACGTAAGGATAACTTATCATATTTTAATATTGACAGTTGTTTCCCTGAATAATGACAATAATGTTTTCCTGTAGGCCTGTAGTGTGTGTCACACAATCATAATATACTACATTATATAAACCATGGTACAAAATATAACTGGACCCATTATATACCTTACTAGCTTTTGCTCGCGGCTTCGCTCCCGTAGGCTACACGACGTGTCATTGTTTGTACGTTCATGTTAGTCAGTCCGTGGATTAAACTATAAAAATGTCAGATTTCCATACAAACTTTCCACCCCTATTTCACCTCTCTAGGGGAGGTTTTTCGAAAAATGCTAAAACACGTAAACTCTTTATTTTTGTTGAAATCTATAGATCAATTAAAATATTAATTTTGATAGTTATTATTACTTTTAAAATAACGATTTCCCCACAAAAAACTTCTTTCCTTTTTTCTCCTTTAAAAAAAATAAACAAAATTCCTGAGACAAGTCATTCTTTATTTCTTTTCAAGAAGCCAAATAACAATTTATATGTATTTTACTTCAAAACTAATGGACTTTCATACAAACTTTCAACCCTTATTTAAACCCCTTAGGGTGCGATTTTCGTAAAATCCTTTGTTAGTGACTGGTTACGTCACTCAATTAACCTACAGTTTAAATTTCATCTAATTAGCTTCAACGGTTTAGGCTCGGCGATGATGAATTAGTCAGGACAAGTATGTTTAAAGATAACCGCAAACGTACCTTTCAATCCCTGACGCCGAACCATCTTTACAGGCCTTTGTGAATGTTGCTGCACCATCAAGCTCCTCCTTTTGATAGTTTTTTGCATACATAGCGCTTAATTTATAACGTAAAATGACAATAGCAACTGCTGCAGATTGTTATATAGTTATTTGCAGAAATATTACTTTTAGATGTTCAAGGTGCACAATAAAGCATATTTTCATTTAATTTAAATTCCATGTTGTCGTTGGAAGTAAATCTAGCAGCGCGTGTGTTGGTGGCGCCGCCGCCACGCCGGGGCCCGCGCCGCGCCGCCTGTCAGCAGAAGTCCCCTGTGCATTTTATGGAGCCAGCTTAATCGCGGGGAAGCCTTGTGTACGCGAGTGGTGAATCATCCCGTCCGGGACGGTGGCTGCCGCTTTCATTTAACTTTTTAAAATAATTATTTATGCGCTATAAACTTGTATGTTAATTTGTTCGTAATGAAAATTATGAAACTGAAGAGTTAATCGAGGTCCGCTCTACGGTTACTGTAGTTACGAAAAAGATATTCAGACCATGTAGGTACTATAAAATGGAATGCTCTCCCAGCACACGTATTCTCTCCCTACTACACGTTTTTTGAAGAGATTTTTCTGGTTGGCTCAGTGGTATTTTCAGCGTCACCGGACTTTTTTGGGGGCGGGCGAGAAACGTGTGAAACGAAACACCATCAGAGATTTTTGGGAATGGCATAACGTACTGTATGCGCCCCGTTCCCTACTAGATTCTCCGAGGGGTTAGGATTGGATAAGGAGAGGAACAACCCGGGGGCGCCTCTAAAGGCTAAGACCATTGCTCGGGTTGACTGGGTCGTGGGGGAGGGGGTGGGGGGATACATACGTAGTCCTTTAAACGAGGTACGAATTAGCAAGTGGGTGTTGGCAAGGTCCACTAGCTGTCTTTCTATCAGTTCTCCGTTTCTGCTAAACATCAGGTGAAACAGAGTAATTGATCTTCCCAACTTAAAAAAGAAGCTGTGTTAAGTTTCATTTTACTTATAAATCTGGGTCAGGCAGCATATTTACTGCAATGCTAGTACCGCATTATTTAACAATATCCTTTTAGCTTTGCACATAATTTATTTTAGTTTCTAATGTATTTTCAGCTCTATTCTCTACTCAGCATAACTACATTGTGTAAATAAATAATTGTTCCTTCCCCACATGTGCCGAGCTGCAGTCCAGCAGAGCGGCCATCGCTCGGTGACGCGCAATCCTCGTCGCCGCAACTTTCGCATTCGTAATTAAATTTATAGCCATCATTAGTGTTATTCGAGTTATTACCTCAGAGTGGCGCTGGACCCTGCACTTACCACGGTCACAAATAAATGGAACGAGTTCTTGCAAAAGCTTTGGGAGCTGCTGCAATAGCTTGTTTCTTGATTAATGGTTAAAAGAATAATAATTTTCTCGAGCTTTTGCACGATCGACACTTCATCGAAAGACGCTTATGTTGGTCACTCCGAAGTGTATCAGCGTGGTAGGTTATGGCTCTATCTCCATTTGTGTAACTGTGCGATATCTGTATGAGATACCTTGCGCCAGCTAAGGGTCTTAAATAAGCCAATAATGAAATCGTCTGATTGAAATATTGTAGTTGGTTGAGTCACAGAAGAAATACATGTTGAGTAGCATTTATTTATCTTAAGGAGAGAGAAATAGAGAGAAACATGTTAGAAAAATACGATAAGGAGTGCGTTTGCTAATTATTAAAACGAATATGACTGCATTAATAATTGTTATTTTACCTCAACCTTACGATATTTAACTATAACTGATTTTTACCTCAAATCCGTGGTAGGGGCTCTGGTCGCAAGTCGCGATAATGGATGGTGTGTCGCGGACACCGCACGCGGCGGCGGGGCGGCCGACCCGCGCTCATTGGCGAACTCCTACGTAGGAGATTAGTCTTCATTATTTTATGAATAGCTGTCTGCTAGGTCATTCCGTTCAAATTTTAGGTACCTTTTCTAGTTCTGTGATGCGGTGGCAAAAGGGTAAGGCACCCCTATCTGGATCTGCTGCAGGTCTCAGGGGGACGTCTAAACTATCTCAGGCGTCTTTCATCTGATGGGGCCTTGTGTGTAGAACTCAGGGCTTGCCATTTGTGATCCCAAGCCGGGATGGCGTTGCAGAGAAGGGATAGTACCTACTAGGTTTTGGTGGGTATAGCTCCCCTTCCCTGAAGAATTTTTACTATACATATATAGCATAGTGGTCAGTGCAGCCGACCGGATTACGGAAGACCCAGGTTCGATTCCTGGCTGGGCCGGGTAGGCGTTTAATTTTTTCACTGTATTTTACAAGTATTTAATTCAGCTTCAGTGCTAATTGCACTTAAAATATAAAAAAGTAAAATTTACGATAAGTAGCGTTGTGTTATCAAATTTGTGGTATTTTATCAGTAAAGATGAATCTACATGGCCATCGGTTGCAATGACCGTTGGATAGATGGCACTCTGCTGCTAAAAAAGCATTAAAAAAAT
This sequence comes from Eudonia mercurella, assembly GCA_963082485.1. Taxonomy (NCBI): domain Eukaryota; kingdom Metazoa; phylum Arthropoda; class Insecta; order Lepidoptera; family Crambidae; genus Eudonia; species Eudonia mercurella. The sequence goes on along the minus strand of OY720024.1, from coordinate 494,629 downwards.
TAAAAAATAGTGACAAAATAAATTCAGCGCTTACGCCAGCCTTCCCGGTAGCATAGTATACAATTTCTAGTTTTCTAAAATAAAGTGTATCGTTAATATTTTATTCATCAGTACTATCTTTGCGCGTCAATCTTTCTTAAGTAGTAGAATAGAGTAGAAAGTTTGCTTATAGAAACTTAAGCCTTATTCTGATCAGCACAGAGCTTTTCACAGCTTTCTAAAGATCTACAAAGGCTAGCAAACGGCTCAGCAACACCTCAACAGTAGTTAGTGATGAATGGCTGCCATCCTTCTTATGAGGTAGTGGGAGGATGGACGGCCGGGATGCCATCACTCAAGGCAGTGTAGCGGTCGCAACCTCATGCTACATGGAAAGAACTATCATGTTGACGATCCGTTTTGTTACTGTTTAAGCAACAACCAATAGAAAGTAGGTATGAGTTATAAACGATTCAACGACGAAGTCAACGATTTTGACAAGGCAGTTTTGAGTACGTATTAAGGCTGATCAATAAGAAGATAATAAGATTTAAGGTCCTTAGTACGGGATGAGTTTAGACTTATAATGATGTACTCATAGGTAATATTTAGTTTCATCATCATCATCATCTCAGCCAAAAAATGTCCACTGCTGGATGTCTGCCTCCCCCAAGGATATCCACAACGACCGGTTTTGTGCTGCTCGCATATTTAGCTTGTTTAATATTAATTGTAGTTATACATATACCTATGTAATATATTTAATAAAGGGTTGTATTTAATCGATCACCAAACTAACCTAACCTAACCCACAAAAATACTAAGTTAGCACCTAAACTACTATTTAGATGCTAACTTACCATTTTAGGTGCTAGCCTACTATTTTTTTGTGGATCAATTTTTTTTTAAAATAAATATGTGAATGTAGTATACATTATATGTAAATGAAGTGCATATGCTTTAGTAGTTTTATATAATATATTTTACTTTGTCAAAAGTGCAATAGAGCAGCCCACAGAACGTGGTTTGTTTCGGCACTTCGATGTCGTTCCATACAGACCTGATCATCACGCGAAATGGTAGACAAACATTTCGCTAATTCATATTTAACATAGGCCAAATCGATTTCACCAAAAACAATTAATGATTCACGATTGTACAAAGCCAGCGGTGGAACAATCCAACATCAATGGCCGTTATCACTGAATAAACAGGGACTCCCATTTTGCGGGAGAAATGGCTCGCTGTCGGTAATGTACAGCAGAGGATTTGTCTTCAAATATTAGCCTTTGGCTTGCCGCCCGCGTGCTGAGGGCGGCAAACATTGGAATAGTGCTATAGGTCATCGCATACTCCACAGGAGACCAAATGAGCTGCTTTTTTTTCTTAAGTTGAAACTGAAAGACTTTGTACCTCGCCAGAGGGTTTTAGAAGTTCGATGGCGCAGGGGGTAACGCACCCGATCGGCCGATCATCGGATGGGTGACCAAAAATTTGTTATCTCGAGGTCATACTTCGGAAGGCACGTAAAGCCGTTGGTCCCGGCTGCATTACGTCGTTAACATCCACCAATTCGCACTGGGCTCGCGTAGTGGTTTATAGCCCTTTCTTCCTATGGGAAGGCTCGTGCCCCAGCAGTGGGAACACAAAATGAGCTGATGATGAATATTAATTTATTTCGCCAGCGCGTCAATTGATGGGGAGTAATCCCTGCCACCCATGGACACCCACACCACCAGAGGAATCGCAGGGGCGTTCTCGGTGATTACACATACCTACTCGATGGCTAATATTAAAAGCAGCATGTCGAGTTAAATTGAAGACCTACCTATGATATATTGTAGTTGTGATTTATTAACAAAGAGGTTCAAAGCTTAAGTAAAGTGTAAATATATATAAACTGCACTGGCAGCGGTCGCGGGCCAGTGACAAATATTTCAATATGGCCGCTGCGCCGCTCCGACAAAGTGCCTCGCTCGAGGGCCCATTTAATATCGCTCGGGAATCTCGGGATGTGCTGGCAAATAATGTTTATGTTCCAAACTCACTAGAAATTAAGACATCGGCTTTAAATTTTGTACTAGTGGGCGCTTTGTGGTCGAATTCGCTCGTTTCATTACATAATTGTACACATAATATATATATAATATATCGTCGTGCGCGCAGTGTGCTTAAAAAGGGGTACAAAGCTTTTTCTTCACGTATATATAAGAAATTTAACAAATAAAAAAGTAAATAATTAAACTCAAAGTGGAACTAAAAATAGCGAAAAAAGAGATTGCAAATATAAAAACTATTAATATAAAACCAATAAAGTACAAGGAAGGGAACATAAAAAAAAACTATACTCGTTTAAAAATGTTGAAGACTTAGATTCAAGACCCTGTGGACTTAAGTAGTACCACGTATTAAAAAAGAAATTGTTTGTTTTAATTCCGATAAATAAAAATAAATAAAAAAGAATAAATGCAAATATATTAGGTAGGTACTAGTGGACCCGGCGGACTTCGTACCGCTTTGACAGTTTCAAAAGTCTGTCAAAATTTCTATAAAAAGTTACTATTTCCAACATCAAATCACCAAATATAGAGAAAAGGTATGAGTTTCATTCCCGTGGGAATATCGGATAAAAACTATGTGTTAATCCTGGTTATAAACTATCTGTATGCCGAATTTCATCCAAATCCATCCATCCGTTGCAGCGTGAAGAAGCAACAAATATACACACATATACATACACACAAACTTTCGCATTTTTAATATTAGTGTGATTTCGACGCCTTTAAGTAATAGTAAACAAACGAAAAAAGTTCTCAGAACATTGAATGACCAACCGCTGCAACTCTTGCCGTTGAGTACCACTAGTCTCAAGCCCCGAAGGAAGCCCGCAGGAAAAAGATGGTAACAACATTTAAATGATACAACTCTTTTCAGGATAGAAAGAAAGAAAGGCTCCTGAAAAAGTTACTGAACAGAACGTTTAAGCAGAAACCCAGAAAACGCTTTTTCTTTCTTTTGAGAAATATATAAAAATAATAAACTAAGAATTGTACGGTAGAGTAAGTTCAAAATGGAGTCTCACAAAACGTGTATTAACGCAAAGAACTCGGGTGAAACTCCAAAACGGACCTTCCAAATCTTCTTATGCAGTATTTTAACAACAAAATGGTGGCACCTGTCTTTACATTTCAAAGTTTTCATATCAGGGGAATTTGTGTGCATAATTTTGAGGCTGTTTCTGAATTTGCATTCTTAAAACACGTGCGTGTAAATTCTGTGCGCGGCAGTCCGGGACCGAAGCACATTACCACAAAATAAGGAAACCGCAGAAGGTAAGGTTTTTGTTTTATGCTATGCCCTTATCGGGCGCTACATGGTTTATTCTAACACTTTTTGTACCTATTTATTTAATTACTATGTACACCAATGTATAATTTTTAATACGCGTAAATTTTTAATAAGCGTAATACCACCTTCTCACAGAATATCGGCATGAAACTACGTTTCGTCTGGTGAGTGAAAGTACCGGAGGCCCATCTCTCACTCCTCCTTCCTCCCAATTCCTACTTCGTCTTCGTTTTGCGGGGTGTCCATGGGCGGCGGCGATTACTTTCCATCAGGTGACCCGCCTGCTCGTTTGCCTCCTTTTAGTATAAAAAAAAACTTGAAAAATATTAAATTTGAATTTGTTGAGAGAGTTTGCTAATTGCCATTGAGCCATTTTCATCTTCACCAGGCTTTTGGGGGCAGCAAAAAACTTAAAGGGCAGTGTGAAACGAAACACCGTCAAAGGGATTCTAGAGGGAACAGTGATGCCGCTCACGCACTAGTGGGTGTCCCCGTGCCCTACTAGATTTTCCGAGGGGTTAGGATCAGATCGGGGAGGAGAAGAAGGTATGCTTCACACAAACGCGCACGAGCAACGCACGACAACCTCTTACGGACCGATCTCACCTGATGTTAAGTGATGATAAGGCCAATTGGTGGAAACGCACTTCACCCAGATCCTCAACAATGAGGTACTGGCTATCTTATCTCTAGCTGCATTGATGTTATGGCGACATATTTAGATAAGATGGTGGTAGCTAGCCAGGCGGGCAAACAAGCCCTACCACCAACCAACCAACCAACCAAATCGAACCCGGGACCTCTGAGTCTATACCGGTGGTCTTAACCACTCGATCACTGAGGCGGTTAGAGGCGGTTATAAGCGGCGAGATTCGTGTCTGTGCAAGGGGTCCATGTGTGAGTTGCTCGGGCACGGTATGTATTAAGATTACCTTCTGTGTGTCCTTATTTTGTGACATTATGCAACGCCAGATTATTTAACTTCAGGAGCGAGCCTCACTCGGACGCAATGCATTATTTTAACTTGAATTTCAAATTCCCGCTAGATTTGGATTACCTGAGTCGAATTACTCTGCTGCACTAACAAAATACAACATGTAGGCATATACTACCAACGACGATGTCGTATACAATTTTTGACAAAAAAGTTGGGTTTAGCAATATAAAAGCAACAGCTGGTTAGTAATTTATTTTACATGTTTGTTAAACTTTTCTTTTACCTATTGGTCATAAACCACAAAATCTTGACTCTACAATTTATGGGTAGATGGCTTCTTGGCGGGAAGGTGAAGAGTCATGTCTGCGGTTTTGTTTTATTTTCTAAAATTTGTGTTATGTCGAATATTAATGTGAAATAATGGTGGATTATTAACTGTTAAGTGTTCGTGAGTGTGCATGAGTGTTGGCAAATGAAACAAAACAGTGCAACGTCACTTTTCAAAATCTCTCAAGAAGTCCGCCCGAGGACTTAGTAAAGCCCCACATCTTTACTGAGATACTCGAGGGGTTGGGTGGTATATCATTTCTCATTTCTATTATCATTCATCATCATCATACAGAAAAGAAATATTGTTTATTTATGTATTACTTGTTAGAAAAATTACCTTGACACTGGCTAAATGTGCTAATCGCACAAAGCCATCAACAAAATAAAAAATATATTTTTTATGGGTAATGACTTATACACCACGCTTGCCAAATGCGGGTTGGTGACCACCCGTGCTATGCATCCGAAACACACTTTGCCCGGGAATTGAACCTGGTACCTTCGTATCCTACCGAGCGCTTTGCCACTAGCCCACTGAGGTCACTATTATTGTTTGCTGATTTACCAATACTACCTTTTAAAAGATCAAAGTTGGAGGAATCAACATAAAAACTGGACTTATTATGAAAAAGCTGTGTGTATGTGTGACTTTTTATGAATATTCATGTGCAAGTCAATTATCCTATAGAACATAGCACATCATGTCGATCACAGGACGTCCGTTTATAGCTAGCCCCGTGTTTGATCCAACCTTTATTAAAAGGTGTACCCAAATTGTTTGGAGCGCGCCGCTCACAGTACTCTCTTGTTACAAACTATTACCCTCGACATTTTGAGAACCTCCCGTTTGACAAACTCAACAGCAAATTCGGTGTTGAATTTGATTGTTATTTTGCATTCACGAAGAATAAAGAGAAGAAAAAAAAAGAAAAAGACATAGGTTGTCTGGAAGAGATCACTCTTAGTGATAAGACCGCCCTTTGTACGTGTATTTTTATGTAACTTTTTGTCAAATATTTTATTTTTGGTGTACAATAAAGTTTATTTATCTTATCTTAAAAAAGTAGTTCTTGAAATAAATTGTCACTAGGATTGCTATCCCCGGTTTTCAATAAGTATACACCTACCTAAATTTACATACTAGCTGACCCGGCGACTTCGTACCGCATTTCTTTTTTTTAATATAGCCTATGTTACTCAGCGCTAATGTAGCATTCTAATGGTGAAAGAATTTTTTAAATCGGTCCAGTACTTTTTGAGTTTATTCGTTGCAAACATACATACATACATACATACATACATACAAAAATGCAAAGGTTTCCTCTTTATAATGTTAGTATAAATAAGTACGTTATAAAAAAGTCATGTCAAATTGTCTTATTAAAATGCTTTAAGCTGCAGATAACTTTCAAATAATAATAATAATAAACCTACAACTGCTTTACTACAAAACGAAGGCTATAGTTAGGCAATGCCTAAAACAGATGCTGTCACTTCTTAGCTAATACTTTTAGACAGAGACACAATATTTTAAACACGTATTTAGCCGTTGTTTTACTTTAAACACTGTTTTGTAGTACAAAGGTTAATGCCCCGGGTGCAGCACTAGCATTACCCTGGCTAAACTACGCGATGCTATCTGCATCAGCGCCTGTTCCGTACGCTTTGTCAGTTAAGTAATGAGGCGATTATCATAGTGTTTTAGAGAAATACGTTCAAAGGTTTGACGATGCAAGCTAGCCTTTGTGGTCCAGCGGTTAGCCACAGGTCTCACACACAGAGCTTCTGGTTCGATTCCCAGATGGGAAAACATAATTAGTGTACTCGGTTTGATTGGCAGTAGCTATAGCCTTCTCATCTAAGTTTTAGTAGCATTGTTTTATTCCGACAGTTAGAGAATAATATGTAGCTATTTCTATAGTTAATAAGGCTTCCAGGGGAAGTATGTCTCCACCTTCAGTCTTATCATCAGGTGATGGTGGACAAACGCCTCCCCGTTGTCGCAAAATAAAAAACTGCAGGGCAGAAAATACGACCCCAAGATAAATACTCGTTTGGCTGATACGCCGTTTGACTAAGTCTCCTTTGGTAGCTTTTACTTTTTTTTTGTTATGTTTACTTAACCCATTGTAACCGACCAGGCGTTTGTGTGTGGTTGTAAATAAAACTTTAAAAGTATCAAGTTAGGGTACATCTATATAATACTTTTAGAGGTGTATAACACCCGGTTGGACTAAGTGGGATAAATACAACGCATTAACAAATTATTTAAAAGGAAACATGAAGTTTATCGTAAAGCATACTTAAACAACGAGCCCTAACGTCTACGCTCCAGTTCTAGTTCTAGTAACTAGGCTGAGCACTTAGTCATGGATGCAGTCGACCGATTGATAGCTCGCTGTATACCCCGACTCTTTAAAGGAATACTGTCCCACTTTTTGGAGTCCTCACGGGAAAGCTTTTAGCCTTCAACTCACCTGATGTTTAGGCCGGTGGAGGCGCACTTCAGCCAGAAACCTCAACTAGTGAGGCACTGACTATTTTATCTCTAGATCTCTAACATTTTGCTAGACACTAACAATGATGTTGTGGTAATATATTTAGATAAGAAGGTGGTAGTTAGCCAGGCGGATAAATAAGGCCTACTACCAACCAAACCGAGTACACAAACATGTACCCTCCGCTGGGAATCGTACCCGGGACCTCTGGATCTGAGCACGGTCGGTGGTATTAACTACGAATAGGTAAACGGTCTTTACAACTTGACCAGAGAGGCTGATAAAACTTCTGAGCAACGAGCTACCTATTGAATTCAAACCATAGCTGCTATAGACTTCCAGAAGGATTTTTGTATTCCAGAGCTACAAGTTCATTTAAAGAATAATTTTAAACAATGAGGAGTACGGTAATTAGAAGACTTTGCAATTACCGAGAATGGGTTTCGCTCGTTTTCGCTTGAAATCCTTTTAGTGCCGGTCGCTTATTTAAAATCCGTGTAATCAGAAACGTAGCACGGATCACATAAATAAACCATGACATTATTGTTTTATTGTTATTTAAAGAAATCAACCACTTAACAAACAGCTTTACTGATAAAACGTCGATACCTATTTAGACAAATTCAAAATAAGTGTGTAGGTATGAGTTTAAAAATATACCTACTTTGTAAAACGCCCATAACTGTTATACCTATCATCATCATCATCAGCTCATTTTATGTCCCCACTGCTGGGGCACGAGCCTTCCCTATGGATGGATAGAGAGAACGGGCCATAAACCACCACGCGGGCCCAGTGCGGATTGGTGGTTGTTAACGACTGCTAATGCAGCCGGGGCCAACAGCTTTACGTGCCTTCCGAAGCACGGAGGAGCTCGAGATGATAAATTTTTGGTCACCCATCCGATGACCGGCCTTTGCGAAAGTTGCTTAACTTCAACACTCGCAGACCGGGCGCGTTAACCACTGCGCCATCGAGCTCATCGTTATACCTATAAGTAGGTACATTAAAATAATATACAATATTAACATTTTATGAAAACCTAGTTATTTATTTATTTTATTTTATTTAAGAATTTTGATAACCAACAACACATACAGCAGTTAAATTAAAAAATAAACATAAATGAGTCTAATCTAAGTGCTGTCTTACTTACAGTTTGCCACGGTATCACAGAATAATTAATAGTAACGGCATGCAAATGTGGATAGCAAACCTTTTTTTAAAACCTTAAATTAACCTAACCATGAAAGCGAAACTACAAATTATATTTAATGTGAATCCAAATTAAGTGAACCTGATAGTGAGACATTTCAATAGGTACTTCACGTTTGAATTGATGAACCGTGGTGGTTAGTAAGCATAGAGTACATTTGTAATTAGTAAGTCATGTTTACTAGACCTTCACATATGGTATTTTCATCATCATCATCATCATCATCAGCCTATAAACGTCCCACTCCTGGGCACAGGCCTCCCACATGATCAATAGTAGGGGTCACGTGGGGATATCGGGCCATAACCCACCACGTTGGCCCAGTGCGGGTTGGTGGGTTATGGTATTTTCAGGGGCTTACAATTTCGCGTGGGGTCTATGACTATCCCCCACATTATTTATAAAAGTTTATTCATATAGTTTTTCCTTAGATAATATAAAAAATAATCATTATTGTTGTAAAAAACCCAAGTACTGGGTAACATTTATTTGACACAATGGAATAAAATTATACATAAAAGTAAATTGTTCATACTCAAAGCGACACACTCACGTTCTGACCGATTACGAGTACCTACCTATTATACTAACCGACTAATCTCCAAATCTCAGGAATCACAGATACATGATTTTCTTACATACGACCCGAATTTTCTTATCCAAGATCCGTAGTCCGTACCCTAAATCCCAAATCCATTGTGAGCTGAAGATTCCGCACAATCGTGTCGGATTACACGCCCCCGCACCGATGTAGCCCATCTGTAGCATCTGTAGCCGCGTCAGGTTATACAACAAAGGCGACACGTGGCCGGTGAGACGCCGCGGACGCCGGTCACGTCCCAGCTCCCGGCCCACACGTGAGGTCCCACGCGGGACTGTTTACGTCGCCGGACACACGGACTCGAAGGTCCAATCGTGCGTCTGTCAACTGATTGAATAATAGTGGGTACATATATTTGGAGAATGTAGATGTCAACAATAAGTATTTTTTTGGCGTCGTAATTCCTTACAGCCAACATGAAACAGTTTGTTTATTTTTTAAGTTTGTCTTGCCTTTGTGATGTCTTTTGAATTGTGGTAATTGTGACAAATTGCATATATGATACTAACTGCTGATTGTTGTATGCACATTAATACACTTATCACGTTAGCGAAACGAATGCAGCACCGAAGCAATTTACGCAACTAAAGATAATAATCCCGTTGATAATCACTTTGATGTAAGTGAGTATAATAGTTTAAACAGTCTATTTATTGAATGAGTTTATAATCATAACCATCTCCTTCGTTCCGTCCACTGCAAAGCACAGGTCTCTTCCTACGCACGCCATCGCCACTCCGCACGGCCCATTGCCATCCTCATCGATCCCCTGCCCACCACTTGAACTAGGTCGTCGACCACCAAACTGGAGCTCTGCTTACCGATCTACGACCATTTCTTGGCCACCACTCGGTCAGCGACCGGTTCCATCTGCGTCTTCTCGTCTAGCTATGTGCCCTGCCCATCCCTAATTGAGACGTGTGTGTCCGTTACCTTCGAACGTTTCGGACTCACGATATAGTTTATAACGCTATCTAAAAACATTGACATTTAATTGTTGTGCCCCGTTTAAAGTTAAAATAAGTCATCAAGTGAAGCGCGCGGTGCCGCGGGAGCACCGCACGCGCCGCGCCGTCGCCTCGCATATTCATGGCGCATAATGGCCGCCGCCCCCTCCCCCCGCCCCCGCCCCCGCACCTCCGATCCGCATGAATATTTAAACTAATGCACTTAATGTGTGCTGCAAGAAAGTGAATCGTTTTGCTTCGCACCGGAGTGCAGATTAATGGCCGAGCGCACTTCGCCGGGACGGGGAGCGAACGTGGTTAAAAGCCTGTTATTTTCTTTACGACACAGCTCTGATTTTAAACTCTTGTCGTAGTTACTGTATGGATATGTATGTTGCTATTCCTCAATGTTTTCGGATACCGTCTAACCATTAGGTACATCTAATTTCGTCATTAATCCAGGACCACGTTGTTGAAAGCCTATCTACGACAAAAACGGTACACTATGTTGGTTTTGCCGACGTTGCTGGTATAATTTCTTGTGATGTAAGCCGCTCTGTGCAGAAATAACAATTGTTGTCTCTACTAAATCGCTGTATCAAATCTATTTATCATCGCACATGATCAATAGTACTGGTTCACTCAGGGACACTACGGAAATTTATTATCTTCAAAGATCGTGACCCGGACGCGGCTACCGGTTTGCAATCAAATTCATTGCTGCAGGAACTCTACTACTGAGTCAACAGATTTGTACATCCAATTTATTTCCAATCACTAGAGCATCTATGTCACAGTGGAAATGTGATCACTGAGCATCTCATCTTTAATTGCCCGTTAAATGCAAAAGTAAAATATAATTTAGATTGAACCCGTAAGCAGAATAATATTATGAAATAAACTGAAAATGAAATGAAAATTTACACTATACTCGTACAAAATACACAAAGAGGACAACAGAAGAAGAAGTACAAATAGCGGAAGTATTAATGCTTTATTAAAAAATAAGAAAACTATTAATACTGTAACAGTGTAAAAAGCATGCAAATCAATGCAACATATCAAAATGAAAAAAAAATTAAAAAAAAAAGTGGTGTTTTATATTGATATAAAATAAGGAGGTATTCCACGAAGCACACCCATAGATGCGCTTGATGTTTAAATAAGTATACTTGGAGTAAGAAAGTTGTAATAGAACATAAGATAGAGTAAGAAAATTGTATTAAGTTAATAAGATTAATAATACTATTATTAAGCTTCGATGGCCGCTTGGTGATGCCCGAAGGTCCCGAGTTCAATTCCCCGGTCCGGCAGTGTGTTTCGGATTTTTCGATGCGTAGCCCGGGCTTGTGTTCACCAACCCAACTCGCATGGCAAGCATGGTGATTTAAATAAAATAAAATAAAAATAAAAATGTTTATTAATCAGACAACATAAAGTCCATTAAATGTTAGTAACAAAAAGACTTAATACCTATGTTAGTAAATAATTTTTAATTTTGAGCGTGTAATTTGGCACATGTGCTCGATAAATGGACAGTCCCCACTATCGGCAATTGCTTGCAGGACGTTGTTACTGCTGCCGCGAACTCGCTTCAAAAGTGAGCCTGCTTTTTTACGAATGATGGTCGGGAAACTGTCGACCTCTGCGTACGCAAACATGCTGGAAGCGCTGCAATATCGCGGCAGCCCTAACAATGCCCTGAAAGCATTATTGTACTGAACGCGTAAGGTGCTGTACGATTTTTGCGTGTAGTTAACCCACAGACTGCCCGAGTAAAAAGAGGTACAGTAGGCTTTGAAAAGCGTGACCTTTACAGGTGCAGAGCATCGAGCAAATCTGCGAGCCAACATGTTGGCCCTAACCGACAGCGCCCTGCGCTCTCTCTCCATATCAATGTCGTCTTTTAGATCCTCTGTAATTATATGGCCTAGGTACTTAAACTGCCTGACTCGATCAAGAGGGGATCCATATAGTCTGATGGGGGGTACAAAATCAGGAAGTCTATTGCCGGACTTGAAAACCATGTACTCGCTCTTCCTGCAATTGTACACTAACCCATGGGCGATCGCATATGTTTCACAGAGACCTAACATTTTTCTAATGGCATTAACTGATGGGGCCAGCAGGACCATATCGTCCGCGTAGCTAATATTGTTAACGCATACGTTATTGATATGACACCCTATCTTCATACTACTGAGCCCCTCAATAAGCGCGTTTACATAAAGGTTGAAAAGCTTGGGGGAGCTCAATCCCCCCTGCCTGACACCGCATTCTAACCTATAGGGGTCCGAGTACTCGTCCGCCCATCTGACACAGTTCAGCTGATTCTCATACCAAAAACGAAAAAGCGATATGGTTTCAGAAGGCAAGCCAATCTCTTTCAGTTTATCCCATAGGATCTCGTAAACGACCAGGTCGAACGCCTTGGAAAGGTCCAAGAAACAAGCATAAACAGATGTGTTTCTATCCGTATAGTACCTGACAGTGCGCTTCAGGCTCAGGATTGCACTTTCCGTTGACAGCTGTGGCCTAAAGCCAAACTGAAGGTCATGAATTTAGCCGTTACCCATCAATTGATGATGTAACAACGTAATGACGCCTTTGCCCACCAGTGGGATAGTAATAGGCTGACGAGAATAATAAAAAAAAAATACACTGGAGCATTTCAAAGAGCAAATGCAAGATATGTTTATCGAAGCACAGTTGGCATCCGCGTTACAAAAAGCGCTAGAACATTCGTTAGCCTACAAAGGATCTATTGTTTCGGGCGATCGGCAATCGCGCTCCAATGAATATTTAACAACGGCCCAGGTTCTGTTCTCGCCTTTTGCAGCAATTGCAGGCTGTATTGTTTCTATGCAGCTCTGTAGGCTCACGGTGAGCTTTGTCGGTTAATAAACTTTTTTCATTGTTTCTTTCAACAAAGATTCAAATTATATAATTTGATAAACAATTGTTAAAAAAAGTTACAAGCAGAATTCGAACCCGCACATCTCCTTTCTTCTAAAATTGACAAAGTAATTATTCTAGCTCTAATTAAAGTATAATGTCTAAAGTATTAATAGAGCAGAAACCTAAACATTTCAAATTAATACATTAATAAAAACCGGCCAAGTGCGAGTCGGACTCGCGCACGAAGGGTTCCGTACTTTATGACGTATTAAAAAAAAACTACTTACTAGATCTCGTTCAAACCAATTTTCGGTGGAAGTTTGCATGGTAATGTACATCATATATTTTTTTTAGTTTTATCATTCTCTTATTTTAGAAGTTACAGGGCGACACACATTTTACCACTTTGGAAGTGTCAATCGCGTAAACTATTCAGTTTAGAAAAAAAATTGGTTGTCTGTAAAGTCGGTTTACTGACGATAGTTGAACGTGACAATGAAACAATTTAAAAAAAAATTTCATAAAATTCTTCATTTAGAAAATCATTTTAAATTTAAAAAATAAAAATACAACAAAATATATGTTGTATTCGAAATCGGCACCCCCGAAAACCATGGAAATGATACCCATGTCCGCCATCTTGGATCTCGAAATAGATGTTGTATTCGAAATCGGCACCCCCGAAAACCATGGAAATGATACCCATATTGATTTTACATAAAGAAGTTGCGTCCGCCATCTTGGATATCGAAATAAATGTTGTATTCGAAATCGGCACCCCCGAAAACCATAGAAATGATACCCATATTGATTTTACATAAAAAAGTTGCGTCCGCCATCTTGGATCTCGAAATAAATGTTGTATTCGAAATCGGCACCCCCGAAAACCATGGAAATGATACCCATATTGATTTTACATAAAAAAGTTGCGTCCGCCATCTTGGATCTCGAAATAAATGTTGTATTCGAAATCGGCACCCCCGAAAACCATGGAAATGATACCCATATTTATTTTACATAAAAAAGTTGCGTCCGCCATCTTGGATCTCGAAATAAATGTTGTATTCGAAATCGGCACCCCCGAAAACCATGGAAATGATACCCGTATTGATTTTACATAAAAAAGTTGCGTCCGCCATCTTGGATTTCGAAATAAATGTTGTATTCGAAATCGACACCCCCGAAAACCATGGAAATGATACCCATATTGATTTTACATAAAAAAGTTGCGTCCGCCATCTTGGATCTCGAAATAAATGTTGTATTCGAAATCGGCACCCCCGAAAACCATGGAAATGATACCCATATTGATTTTACATAAAAAAGTTGCGTCCGCCATCTTGGATCTCGAAATAAATGTTGTATTCGAAATCGGCACCCCCGAAAACCATATCTATATCATAGATATCGCTCGCTAATTATCGCTCGCTAATGCCGCGTCATATCGCTCGCTAATGCCGCGGCATTAGTGAGCGATAATTAGCGAGCGAGGTAACGCGGAACTTTTTCGTGCATGCAGCCGGGTCTATCAATTTATAAGACGTTATCACGTCAAAATGATATTAGAAACCTCAATATCATTTTTAAAGACCTATCCATAGATACCCTACACGTATGAATTTGAGTTTCAGTTCTTAGTATGGGGAACCCCCAAAATTTATTGTTTTTTTTAATTTTATTTTTAAATTTTAATGCGATTCACAGAATACTACTCTACTTACCAAGTTTCAACAGTATAGTTTCGGAAAAAAGTGGCTGTGATACGGACGGACGGACAGACAGACATGACGAATCCATAAGGGTTCCGTTTTTTGCCATTTGGCTACGGAACCCTAAAAATGGGTGTAGATTAACATAACAAAAGGTAGGTTTCGGCTGACAATTAAAATAAATAGCGGATCTTGCTCAGTGGCGAGCATTCGGAGAGGCCTATGCCCAGCAATGGACTAGTATAATCTAATAATTAATGGTCATCGAAATTAATGTTGTAATTGTCTTATAATCTTTAAATTTGTTAATACAATTGTAGTGTCAGTAATAATCTTCTTCTTCTTCTTTTCGTGTCAGCGGGTTCAGCTATACTTTGTCGGACCAATAAGTAGCCACGGCTATTGCATCATTATTGGCCTCATACAAGTTTTCCAGTGTGCAGGTGGCTGGGCACAGAGGACAATGGAGGAGGTGCTCCATTGTTTGTATTGGGGCTCCGCAGTCACAATGATCCTCTGAAGCTAGTCCCCAGCGGCGCATGTTTTGTCTACAACGGCCTACTTGGGTCCGGAGTCGGTTGAGTGACTTCCACGTAGGCCATTGCAGATTGTGCCCTGGAGGTAGCTTCTCTTGCGGGGTCACGAAATTTGAAGAGGGGCATCTCATCTTCCACCTTACTACTCGCTCTTCAGCAGGACTTAATGCTAACGCCTGTGTGTTGCGTAAAAAACTTTTCCGGCTTTTAAGCCTGCTTGGAGGAAAGGTGTGTTCGAAGAGGGGATGCCGGTGATCAGACTCCTGCTTTTTCTTTTCAACGCCACAAGCAACCTCCCTTCTAATGTCCGGGGGCGCAATACCGGCCAATGGGTAAAGCTTGCTGAGTAGGGTTGGTTTGAGGCATCCCGTGATAAGGCGGCATGTGTCGTTTAAAGCTATGTCCACCTGCTTAGCATGGGCGGATCGGTGCCACACTGGGCACGCAAATTCACCTGCAGAGAAACACAAGGCCATGCCTGTTGTACGAAGCACATGCGGCCTAGCTCCCCATTGTGTGGTGGTGAGACGGCGAAGCAAGTTGTTCCGAGCAAACACTTTTTGTTTAGTCTTGTGACAATGAGATTTGTAGGTCAGAGATCGGTCCAATGTGATCCCTAAATACTTAGGGTTGGGGCAGTGCTCAATTCTGACCTGTTGCCATGAGATGTTCAGAGCCCGGTTAGCTTGCTTGTTCCGGAGGTGGAAGGCACACGTTTGTGTTTTTGCCGGATTTGGTTTGAGGCCGTTGTCATGGTAGTATTGCCCTAAGATATCGAGGGCCGATGTCAATGTCTCTTCAACTGCCTCGAAAGCAGGGCCTTGGGTGGTGAGAGCCAGATCGTCTGCGTAAATAAACCGGTTAGTGTTTTGAGGGCGCGGCTGGTCGTTTGTGTAGATATTGAACATTGTTGGTGCCAGAACACTACCCTGTGGAAGGCCGTTTTTCTGGCGGCGCCACCTACTTTTTTCGGCGTGAAGGTTGACTTGGAAGCGACGATTTCTGAGCAGTTCGCTCAGGATACGAGTAAAACTATTGTCGTTAGTCAGGTGTTCGACTTTGCCAAGGAGTCTACGAATATTGACCGTGTCATAAGCAGCCGAAAGATCCACAAAGACCGCACCGGTGATGCAGCCTGCCTCAAAACCATCCTCTATGTGCTGAGTTAGTCTAAGTGTTTGATTACAGCACGATTTTCCTGGGCGGAATCCGGCCTGTTCTGTGATGAATTTAGGGTCAATCACCGGCGTGAGGCGGTTAAGAAGAAGACGTTCAAAAAGTTTAAATGTATGGCATAGAAGGGAGATGGGCCTAAAATTCTTTGGGTCATCAGGGGATTTCCCTGGTTTAAGCAAAGCTATAACTTTGGATTTACGCCACATCTTGGGGATCTTTGCTGTGTCCAGGCATGAGTTGAACATGGCTGCAAACCATGACACAGAAAATGGGCTTAGACGCTGAATTTGGTCAACTGTGATGTCATCACAGCCGGCGGCCTTTCCAGTCTTTAGAGACTTAATGCACTCGAAAGTCTCAGCAACAGTGAAAGGCCTAACCAGGTTACTCTCATTTTTGCTGGTGGCGGGGGGTGAGTTTGCGAGATTTTTGAGCTTGTGTGGAGGTTTCCCATTCAACAAGAGCTGGTGCGCTACCTGGTTAGCTGTAACTTTACCAGGATTAGAAGCGGGAGGAGGATCGCCGGTGAGTTTTCTAATCGTTGCCCATGCCTTTTTACTGTTATGCGTCATGTCAACGCTGGCGACCACATTCATCCAACGCTTTTTTCGCTCATCGGAGATAATCGTCATGAGTTCCTCACCAGCCCTTATTGTATTTTCCGAAAATGGGTCTACTTTGTAAAGAGCTTCATACTTTTGTAAGATTTTAGTGGAATCTTTGTTTAGTCCTGGTATGTAGGAAGTACGACAGCCCCTTGGTATACACTTACAAGACGCGATCTGTATAGATCTTACAAATTTATTGTAATTTTCTGGCAAAGGCTTGATGTTTTCCAGAAGGTCTTCTACCCTGGTGGCATATTGTTTCCAGTCCGCCTTGGAGAAATTAAATCTACGTCTGAATGGGACTGTAATAATTGTTAATATTGTGTGCACTATTAATTGAAATACATATTAGAAGCTAAGAATCTAAATAATTAAGAAATTAATGTAATAATATGCTTTCTGTAAGTGTACCTTTTATAAATAAATAAATGTTCGATTGTATTCAGAAATGCAATGATTATTATACCGAGAGACAGAAAATACTCGTAGAAGCACTGTACTTATTATGGTTCTCAATAGAGACATCTGTTAGAACTTGTACAAATGATGATTTTGAATTAGTTTTTTTAATCACCTCCTAAAGTTTTAATTTTCAATGTGTTTTTGTGTTTGCGTAAAGTGTAGAAAACTGATGCGGCGTATCGCAGTGCGGCGTTATACATAGCACAGAATAACCAAGAAGTATTACGTGTCCCAGCAGTGGGGACAAAAATAAGCTGATGATGATGATGATTGTAATAGTCCTTCATTTTATTTTGTGCTTATACCGTGCACATAGTCTATGGTGCGGCGTGTCGCGCGGTAGTACGTACAACACGCTACACATTCCCCGCTCCCAATATTTATTGCTTTTATTTGTTACCGGAATGTGTCATGTTCACAGCACATCTGATTAATAAATAAAAATCCGCCATCAAATCTCTACAGCGACGTTTTATTTCAGTATTGCACGGGTGTGACGTTACATGAATACGCATTTGAAACTGAAAATATAAGTTCGAAACGGGTTCGGTAGATGCGCCGATATAGTGATGTGTTGGTAGTGTATAGAGCTGTGTTTGTGTTCAAACTTTGCGTTCTACAGTTTTTTATTTAAATTAAAATTTCTACTCATATACCATTAACACCTTTTTTTTAAGGAGGAGAAATGTTTTAGGACCCGAGAGGTGTGTGGGGTTGATCACAGGTTGGCATGTCACCGACCTTCTAAACTGCTCGACACCCGCCAACCGTTAGGCCTTGGGAACACTCCTCATCAAAGACCACCAGATGTGAAAGCGTAGCCTCCACGACTAAGAGACTTCACACAACCCTGGACCATTGCGAGAAGATCACGCCACACCAGCACCACCTTGGCATTGATGCAGGGCAAGTCTGCTAATTTGATAATTGATATTTTCTCAATAGTGTGTCAGTACACTAGTCTGAACATTGTGTGTATGTTTTTATTATTTTGAATTTAGCATTCTAAATGCTATATATATATATTTACAAGATGAAATTTAACTAGAAAAAATCGACCAGACCCAGGAAGCTCGAGTGGGAATCGAACCCACGACCCTTGGATAAAAGGTCCATGCTCTAACCGCTGAGCCTACCGGGGTAAATCACCTAATAAACAATAATAAACCTTTCTACCTTTCTAGTAAAATTTAATCTTGTAATTATGTCTGTGATAAAATTGTGGACGTTTAAAAGCAAAATTGCTTTGTTTGCTTTGCTAAAACTGTTTTATTTTTTCAGTCAGATTTACTACTGCCTAAAAGAAAAAGTAAACAAAACCGAAACACGAGTAGAGTGCATTGGTCTGCCTCGATGTCCGCCGCCGATCTGCGTTCACAAACAAAAAAGTTGTCAACAAAGTGCTGCATGCCGCATGCCGCCGCGCCGTAAATCAGCCGCCCGCCGCTGCCGCACGCTCGTGTGCCGCTGCCGCTGCCGGACGCACGTCACTTGTTTTGGCATGTCGCGCGTGACGTCATGCGGAGCTAATGTATGTGCTATTGCCAGTACTTGATAAGAAATTTTCATATCCTGAATATCTTCATACAATGATATCATCATCACTATCAGCTCATTTTATGTCCTCACTGCTGGGGCACGAGCCTTCCCTATGGAATAATAGGGAGAACGGGCTATAAATCACCACGCGAGTCCAGCGCGGATTGGTGGCTATTAACGACTGCAAATGCAGCGTTAGGAACCAACGACTTTACGTGCCTTCCGAAGCACGGAGGAGTTTGAGATGATAAATGTTTGGTCACCCATCCGATGACCGGCCTTTGCGAAAGTTGCTTAACCTCAGCTCTCTCTCCTTTTCGCTATGATATCAGAGGGATAGTACTTCCTCGCCGATTGCATTGTCTTTGGACACCATGCGTAAATACATTTATAAATATTCTAAAATACAATGTTGTTAAGATTTCATACGTTTAATTAGTTAGAAAAACAGCAAAGCACTATCCTAAATATATAGTGAGGTTCTTACAACAAAGACATAAACGATTGTCAAACAAGTTTCAGTGTACAAAGTTTGGCAGTTATCAGGTGTAGCAGCGATGATAGCTGCCTCGCTGCACAAAGGTTTACGACGGCCGCCGCCCGTCTGCAAAGGCAGGGTTGCTGAATATTTCGCCGGCAGCGCGGCAAAGTTTCCACAGAATGCTTTTGAAACTGTTATAAATGCAACATAAAAGTAGATTGGAACTTTGAATGCATGCGACTGCGAGTGAACGCAAGTTAGGCGAGTTAATCATAGAAAAAATATTCGTGAAGCCCCGTCGGGAACCGCCGAGGGTGTTGCACTCGTTCAAGACTCATAACGGAATCTATACTAATATAATAAAGCTGAAGAGTGTATTTGTAACTGTATTTTTGTTTGAACGCGCTAATCTCAATAACTACCAGTCAGCGTTGAATTGTTTTTTTTTGCATTATTTTTTATGCAGAAAAAACGCGAAGTGAATACGATTTACTAGCGCATTCGGGCGACGCGATACGACCCTGATGGTCGGGGAACAGCTAGTCGTGTTATACAATGGAAAGAATATCCGCATGATCAACAGTCAAGTTCTTCTTCTTTTTGTGTCAGCGACATCGATAATCATCATAGGCGTCAACAGCCCTCTGGTCAGCTTTGATTACATCGGCCATAGTGCAAGAAGTAGGCCATAAGGGACAGATGAGCAAGGGTTGCATCGACTCCACGCTCTCATTCATTTGTTCCTGTAGGAACCTCCACTTGCAAAGCTCTCCTTGGTGCAACCAATCTGGGCCTGCAGACGGTATAGGGTCTTCCAGATTGGCCATGGGAGAGAGCGCCAGTCAATAATACCCTTTTGGGAGATATTAAGGCTTTCCCAGGAGGACCTTGATGACGCAGTGGTTAACGCGCTCGGTTTGTGAGTGCTCAGGTTAAGCAACTTTCACCAAGGCTTTTCCGTCATCGGATGGGTGACCGAAAATGTATCATCTCGAGCTCCTCTGTGCTTCGGAAGGCACGTAAAGCTATTGGTCTCGCCTGCATTAGCAGTCGTTAACAACCAACAATCCGCACTGGACCCGCGTGGTGGTTTATGGCCCGTTTTCCCTATCCATCCATAGGCTCGTGACCCAGCAGTGGGGACATAAATGAGCTGATGATGAAGGCTTTCTCAGAAAAAAGCTCCTTCCTGAGAGGGCTCTGTAGTTCTCAAAGCCTTGTCTTCGGTAGATCCTCATTTCTGACTAACAATATCTCGTAACAGTCAAAAACGCTTAGATGTTGCTGACCAGAGAGATTAGTGTAAGTGATGCGATTGATACTATACGAGTATCAATCGCATTAAAAAAGTCTTTGTTTCTAAAACGAGTAATTTATCTACAATGAAAGTTTTAAGACTTAATAATACCACTTTAATTAACTATACAAAATTAGATTAAGTCCGTCAGTCAATGTCAGACGTTTCTAAATATAAAACCATTATTTCGTCAAAGGAATAATGTAATTAATTAGGATTATCCAAATTTCTTATAAATTATCTTCTGACGGCGACTTTGTTTGTCTTAATTCGGTTGGTCGTTCGTAAACATTTCTAGAGAAGAAGAGTTGCCAATGACACTCTTGGACTCAGTTACTATGTCTGTACCAAAACTACCTGCAATGTATAGTGATTTATTTATTATTTTATTGTCATCATCGTCTCAGTCAAAGGACGTCCGCTGCAGGACAAAGGCTTCCTCCAAGGATTTCCACAACAACATTAACTGAGGAAATCAATATTTTATGCCATGAGTAAAATTTGTTTTAAGTATGGTAATTAACTAGTTGTTTTACCTACTTTCAACATTACTAAAAGCACTGGCTAAAGAGAAGAACGAAATTGAGTTCACACCACACAAAGAGCGAGCTTGCATGTCAGCAGCAGGCAAATGTAGGTGCTTAAATAATTTGCATTTTCAATGATAGTTTAGTGTTCGCGCATTTTCATCGATGCTTATCATTAATTCAGGCGGATCGCAGCATCGCCGGCTCGAGTGTTGCGGTCGCGAGTGTCGTGGAGTGTCGCGAGTGTCATGTAGTGTCAGGCTGCGACCGTACACGCCACTTACGATGCATGGAAACATCTTGAATAATGAAACACAGTACTTTATTTTACGTGTAGCTGATAAACCTATTTGTTGTGCAACTAGAGATGAATACAATGGAGCACGGCGATGGGGCGCGTGACATTCCTTTTGTCATCGTTTTTAATTCTTTTTGTTTAATTTTCTTTATTTATTTATTATTAGTTATAGGTACACATAGCCCAATTACATAACTTATCTAATAAACATATATTTTTAGTAAGTACCTACATTATTTGCACAGAAAGAAAGACATGTTAAGATAATTGATCTCTATTTATCCCCTTTCATTCCACATTCAATCTTATTATAACTAAGTAATTTGAAAATTTTCGTAAATTATAGAGTCCTAATCAGTCGCTGAATTTACAGTCCAAGGCAATAATGATTTCTAATGCGTGTAATCATCGATAACCGATTTCCACGGAAACTTTCTCGCCAATATTAATTTGCATAGTCGTAATATTGCAAAATACATTAACGACATACGCGATGTATGCAGGTTATTGCTGCAGCATTAATAGCATAAACACAGTTGAGCGCAAGCAAGCTGGTTGGTGTTGTAACCAAATTTAAGATATCTCAACGTCATTAGTCGGAAGTCACGATAAGTCATTGGTCCTAGATGTTGTCGTAAAAAAGCAGTCTTTAACATCCACCAGCCCGCATCGAGATGCTTGGAGAATTATTGCCCGAACTCCAATCTGCTATTGGTCTCAAGAAGTACAAGTCTAGCAGCGCAAAGTGAAGTCTCAATCGCGCCGCTCCGTTCTCTAAGACTTTACAGGCTGATGAAAGACTATTCGTGTACCTATTATATATTATACATTAGGCTATTGCAACTTCATAGAACTATAAGACCTATCTATGTACAATATCCTATCTAAATACAACATCGCAAATAAACATCATAGAAGTGAACTGATTAGGCCTACTGGGGATACCACAAAAAAAACGCACCAATTACTCTACCTCATGGTGGTGTGGAAATGAGTTATTTGGCCAAAACGCATGTTGGAGTGAACTTTGTGGCGCTTGTACGCTAAAACTATTGATTCTACAAAAAAATGGTTACGACAAAAATTGTAGGAAATTGTCTCATTTCATTTCATTCCATTTCATTTTCAATTTTCAAGACTTCCGGAAAACTTGCAGGTAACCCTCTTTTTGAGCACCAAATAACTGGACTAAACTGGCTGCAGTAAATGGACATGAGACAGAGACTATGTTCGCAAAACAAACAAAACACATACAGACACACCCTCTTACACACACACACACACACCCCCACACCCTCACACACACAGTCATTATATGTACATACATAGATATGATTGTAATCTTCTTAGTTAAAGTTGGGAATCGGTGCCGTAATATGACTGGTTTTTTTTAAATATTTTACGCGTAAGCACAGAGCCTTGATCTCATCTGATGTTAAGTGATGATAAGGCCGATGATGGACGCGTGCTTCACCCGGGATCCTCAACTAGTGAGGCAGTGATGGCTATCTTATCTCTAGCTGCCCGAACAACAATGCTACAAACATTGATGTTATGGCGACATATTTCGATAAGACGGTGGTAGCTAGTCAGGTGGACAAACAAGCCCTACCACCAATCAATCAAACTTAATACACAAACATGTACCCCCCGCTGAGAATCGAACCCGGGACCTCTGGGTCTAATCCGGTGGTCTTAACCACTAGACCACAGAGGTGGTTAAGACACTGTAACAACATTACAGTCAAATGTGACACAGTTCACTGTGACTCCGTCGCATTACAGTTGCGAATGGAAGTATGGACTGTAGGTTTTAACTGCAGCGATCTTGTACCTATTTAAAGCGCAAACATATTTTACCCGTCTCACTGTAACTCCATTCACATTTGAGTAGAGTTTACTATTGGCAGTTCGCCGCTGAAACGTAGCGCCAAACAGCTTCATTAGCGCGCTAACGGGCTGACGGCAGCTCGATGGACTCGAGCTCGTTCTAAGCTGCGCGAGATGCCGCCTGAATAAAACATTTAATCCGTGCGGTGACGGAGAAAGAATACAATTCACCGCCCCTCTCCTCCGGTGGGTGTCGTAAGAGGCGACTAACGGAATTTAGAGCTCCCATATGCTCCACTGCGTGGTAGGGCTTGCCCCGTCTGGTTAGTGACCACCGTACGCATGGTGTTAAACCCGTCAAGTGACCGCTTGTCGGTCGCGTTTCGGGATCAGCCAGCGTATAACCAGAGCTCGAGTGAATGGTGCTGCGATGCATTTGGTCTGTGAAGGTTTCCGTCTAACCAGTGCCAGGAAGACCTTGTTAACCCGCCGACCAGGGAGACCCGTAGAAACGGCTGTCCCGCTGGCCGCCCGTGGCACAGTACAGGGGCCCAAGCGAGCCTAACCAGCTCGTGAGGCTGCCTCACCATGCCACGCATAATCTCGGGGTGGCCCGTCGTGCCGGTTGGTGACCGGAAGGTGGGGTCCCGGCGGCCATTCCCGGGGGGGTTCGGGGGCCCTTCCGTTCGGCGGGTTAATGATACTCAACTTTAGGCAGACCCCTGGTGAAACAGGCCGCTGCACTTTGACTATTTGCATCGCGGTAGCATTTCCTCGATTCACGCCTCCCTCTTTCTCTCCACCATGACAGCGCCTAAAACAAAAACTGGTATTACAGCGGTGCACACCCCCACCACAACCATACCGTTTGAGGTCGAGTTCGCTAACATCCGCGGACTCCATGCAAACCTCAATGCCGTCCACCACCATCTTGAGACGGCACGGCCAGCAATGTTGTTTTTGACGGAGACACAAATAACCTGTCCAGCTGACACCACCTACCTGCACTATCCCGGCTTTGTGCTTGAAGAATCCTTTAAAGCCAAAGCCGGAGTTTGCTTGTTTGTCCGGACAGACGTTTGCTGTCGCCGTCTGCGCTGTCTGGAGGACCCTTCCTTTTCCCTCCTTGTGGTACACGTCGACTTGGGCTCTCATAGCCGTGTCTACGTCTGCGTCTACCGATCACATAATGGCGACATGGAGACAACTCGACTTATAGAACACCTTAGTCGGGTGGCAGATGAAGCGCAGGAGCGGTTTCCTTCGGCGGAATTGGTGTTTTTGGGGGACTTCAATGCTCACCACGAGTTGTGGTTAAGTTCCTCCAAAACTGACCATGCTGGTAGAACTGCCCACGCATTCGCTCTCACGCACGACCTGACTCAACTGGTGAACCAGCCCACCAGGATCCCAGATATAGTCGGTCACGCGCCCTCTTTGCTGGACCTTATGCTGACGAGTCGCCCAGCTGGTTACCGAGTGGAAGTTCGAGCTCCTTTAGGATCTTCGGACCACTGCTTGGTATCCAGCAAAGCGCCTCTGGCCCCGCTACCGCCTTCAGCGGTATCGAAACGCCAAATTTGGCACTACTCGTCGGCAGATTGGGATGGTATGCGGGACTATTTCGCATCCGTTCCTTGGGGGCAGCGCTGCTTCAGTGGGAAGGATCCGACAGCCAGTGCGACTGCAGTTGCTGATGAGATAGTGTTAGGTATGGAATACTATATTCCGCACTCCTATCTCGTCAGCAAAGGCCGGCGCAACCGATGGTTCAACCGTGAGTGTGCCAACGCTGTCGATAACAGGCAGGCGGCATACCGCGCTTGGATCAGAGGTAAAGCTCTTGGAGATCCCGAAACTCGCTCGCTGAAAGCAGCCTATAATAATGCCACCAAGTCTTGCAAAAGAGCCTACATTAGAGCGGATGCCCAGCGCGTTGCACGGGTCGGCCAAGAACTACTGACGCATCCTACGGGCAGCCGTAGCTACTGGCGTCTGGCCAAAGCCGTGCAATCAAATTTCTGCCAACCCTCGCTGCCACCACTGAGATGTCATGACGGGACTTTAGCTCACAAGCCGCAGGAGAAGGTCGATCTCCTGGCCAAACTCTTTGCAGCTAACTCCCGAATCGATGACTGCAATGCACAGCCACCTTCAATTCCTCACTGTGGCCACACAATGCCTGATTTTAAAATCAGGCAGTGTGATGTCCGTGCGGAGCTGCAGTCAATCGATGTCCGGAAAGCTAATGACCCTGATGGCATCCCAGCAATAGTCCTGAAAATGTGTGCAGCGGAGTTGTCCCCCGTGTTAACGCGCCTTTACCGTCTCTCGCTCTCTTCTGGTTGTGTGCCGGAATCTTGGAGAGAAGCTAATGTGCAACCGGTCCCCAAAAAAGGAGATCGGTCAGACCCATCTAATTACCGCCCCATAGCCGTTACTTCAGTTTTGTGCAAAATCATGGAACGTATTTTAAATAAACAACTTGTACACTACCTGGAAGAACACTCCATAATTCATGATCGCCAATACGGGTTTCGGCCGAAACGATCAACGGGTGATCTTCTAGCGTACGTTGCACATCTCTGGGGTGAGGCTATTGACAAGCGTGGTGAGTCAATGGCTGTTAGCCTTGACATAGCCAAGGCTTTTGATCGGGTCTGGCACAAAGCTCTTCTCTCCAAGCTCCCGGCATACGGTCTGCCAGTTCAGTTCTGCAACTGGGTCGCTGGCTTCCTACATGAGCGGAGAATCCGTGTCCTGTCTGATGGATGCGCTTCGCGGTTCATGTCAGTGAACGCTGGTGTCCCTCAAGGTTCCGTTCTGTCCCCCACGCTGTTCCTTCTGCATATCAATGATATGCTTCCACTTGGAAATATTCATTGCTATGCAGATGATAGCACAGTGCATGGGGGATATAACGGTCACCCAGCGGCTGGGCGGGTCGAAACCGAAGTTAACCGAGTGAATCTTGTCATTGAGCTCAATCGGGTATTGGACCTCATATCTAAATGGGGCTCCAATAATCTTGTTGAGTTCAATGCCAAGAAAACACAGGTGTGTGCGTTCACGGCAAAAAAGTCACCATTCTTTCCCCTTCCAACTCTTCAGGGTACATCTCTAAGCCTGCAGAGCAGTATCAACATGCTCGGTATGACGATTCGCTGCGATCTGAACCAAAAGGACTACATCGAAGCCGTGATCAAAACAGCCTCGCGAAAACTCGGTATTCTGAACAGGGTGCGGCGATTCTTTACGCCTGACCAGTTGTGCCTTTTGTACAAGACACAGGTACGGTCTTGCGTGGAGTATTGCTCGCACATCTGGGACGGTTCCGCAAAGTACCTTCTCGATGCTTTGGACAGATTGCAGCGTCGCGCTGTACGCATTATCGGCAACGCAGACGTCACAAATACTCTTGAAACTCTGCAATTGCGAAGAGATATTGCGTCACTCAGCGTGTTTTACCGCTTATACCATGGCGAGTGCTCTGAAGAACTCTTTGACCTCATCCCACCTTCTCCCTTCTTCCATAGGAGTACACGTGCTGCTCTCCGGAGTCACCGCTTCACTGTCTCTAATATTCCATCGCGCACTAAGAAATTTGGTGACTCGTTTTTTTGTCGCACCTCCAAAACATGGAATAGTTTGCCAGCACACGTTTTCCCTCCTTCCTATGATATGGGGTCCTTCAAACGAGGCGTGAAGAGGCACCTTGTGGGCCGGCAAAGTGAGGATAACTGACGCTGCGCTGTTCTCACGCTGCACCAGTTATCGTCGCATCTGGATTCCATATTTACTTAACATCAGGTGAATTGGAGTCATTTGCCGTGCTACGTATAAAAAAAAAAAAAAAAAAAAAAAAACATGGCCGCCGCCGCGCTGCCCGCGCGTCGTTCGGCGAGTGCGCGACCCTTCGAGCCGCGAACGTGCGGTCACGCTCCCGCTAACCTCATATTTCTGGCAAGGTGGTTAACAATTACGATAAGCTAAAAGAGATATAAATTTACAGGATGGAAACATAGCCATGCAACCGATTAAAGAGAACATGATGAGAAAAATACACAAAACTGTACTTACGTACATCTACTTTTACATTCAAAAGCTCAAATAAAACAAGTCTTTGTTGCCTGAAAATAAATAAATATATATTTTTAATACTGTATGTAATATAATATAAAAATATGTAAAACACATGTATACGTGAGTATTGTGACAAATACAAATACCCTGTGTCCACATTCGGGTTCCGGGACCAACACACCCGTTTGATGCGTGGAGTGAAATGGCGCGGGCCGTGTTCCCGCCGCGGGTCGTTAGGCAGGGACCACCCCCGCCGCCCCCGCCGCCCCCGCCCCCGCATCGCGCGTGATTCCACGCGAACGAAAACCGAACGCGGCGTGCATGGCTCGCGTACAATACCGCTCATAATAGCTACGGGTACCATTCGCAACAATGTACAGTAAAGACACTTTTTCGGTGTTGTAGTAACGAAAATGTAATTTTGAGATGCCGTGTCGTTGGTAATAAACGCTTACGCTTTTTAATGACGCAGAAAGCAAGCAGATCGCCACGCAGGAGGTTATCAACAAAGCTGGTACATCGCATTAATCGTGATGAGGGCTTGATTTCTTAAGAGTTACTATATATATAACATAAATAACTAAATCCTAAATATAACAATACCTAGTCGTACACATGCTCTCCAGTGGATTACGAAGAGATCATGGCTGGTTAGAACCACGATAGCTCAATTGGAAGAGCACCTGACCCGGAATGTCAGAAGGGTGCAGGTTCAAATCCTGCTCGGGAAATTTTTTCAACATTTGTGTTTTTGTCGTTGTTAACTGAAAATTAATAACTTTTCAATGTGAATGTAGTCTATGCGTATGCAAAAATATCAATTTGAACAACAAGACGTGTTATTCAACTTTGTGAATGCTGAGCTTGCAATGATATCGTAACGAAGTTTTGTCTTAAGGCGAACTCCTTCAATATCATTATTGCAAAGCAGCCGCAAACGAGCAGAGGCAGCCGGCAGCGGCACTGAGGCACCGCGGCTCCGGCACCTGCCGCACGCACCGCGCCAATTAACATAATCAAGTATTTGTTTGCAACAAAAAGGTTCATTACGCGGCGTCCTAACCAAATAAATAAAGTATCTCTGGCAGCAACGCGGCGCGGTGGCGCGTTTTTCTTATCTGTACCGCGTCCGCCATTAGGGAACCCGGATGCTTATGTTTTGCCGTAAATGATCTATCCGTGTCGAGATAGGGCTTAAGATAAATATTGTATTCATTCATAATAAAGGATGACGGACAACTTTTCTGTCGAGTAATACCGCAGTTAGATAACTTGAAAATCAACAGCCGTGTTCAAGAAACCTTTTTTTTATCCGTGCGGGGAAAGCGCTTAGTCAACATTTTTATCTTGTGAAGCTGAAGGGGCAAGGGCGCTACTGAATTCGGACTCCTCAACTTATAAGGGACTGACTACTTGTTCCATCACTTTCCCTTCCTACCTTTCATCAGCTCATTTTATGTCCCCACTGCTGGGGCACGAGCCTTCCCTATGGATGAATAGGGAGAACGGGCCATAAACCACCACGCGGGCCCAGTTCGGATTGATGGTTGTTAATGACTGCTAATGCAACCGGGACCAACGGCTTTACGTGCCTTCCGTAGCACGGAGGAGCTCGAGATGATACATTTTTTGGTCACCCATCCGATGACCGGCCTTTGCAAAAGTTGCTTAACCTCAGCACTCGCAGACTGGGCGCGTTCACCACTGCGCCATCGAATTCCTCCTTCCTACGTTTAACTTTACATTTTTGTTTGTTATGGGGCGGTGTAAGCTGAGTTTAGAATACCGGTGACTTATTCTCACACTATGATATTTATTTATTTATTGCACTTATGTATACAGTATCACTTTCATACAGTAATATGGTAATATAATAGTATATCATGGCCTCTGTTACAAACCCTGGAGTCGGGGGGCTTTCGGGACCGGGACCGCGGTCCCGAAAGCCACCTTGGAAATTATAATTAATTTTGATGTGGCCATTAGGACCAGGACCGGTGCTCCTGAACGCCACCTCGAAATCAATAATTATTTTGAGTGGTACTGTTAGGGCAATCCAAAATTATAACTATTTATAAACAAAAAATAAAATATAAATCAAGTGCTTCTTTTTCTCTTATTCAAGGTCACTGGTAACTTATTTTTGTCTTCTAAAATTCATAAACGATATTTAAATAATTAAACTATTTCATAGTGTGTATTTCATGTCACTTTTAAAATTAAGATCACCGGTGAGATTCAAAATTCGCCCTTCAGACCCTTTCAACGCCAGGGTCAAAAAGGGACAACTCATGTTCGTGCCCCATCCCGCCAATAACTGACATACTTACCTACCTGTCAGAGAGATAGATTAGGCACGAAAATATGATATCTAACTAATAACTTGGCGTTGAAAGCCCTACTACCCACACCGAAAATGAATGAAATTGTAGCTGCTGAAATATAAACAATTATGTATGAAGAATTCATATAATTTAAAATCAATTAAAATGATCTTCCTTCCAGATTCTAGACATTTTGTTTTCTATGTATGGCAACTGTAAAATAATGTTAAATGCAGTTCGCACCGCAGACCAGGGTGCCTAGCTCAAGTTCCAGAGAAATTAAATGGCAATATTAAACGCTTTTCGTTTCCCACCAAGAGACGCGCTGCTTTAATGCCAAACAAAGTTTCGTTTTCTTTAACGCAGGGTTTCTTAAAGTGGGGTCCACGGACTCCTTAGGGTTCCGTAGCACGTGTATCAAGGGTCCGCAGTAGCTCAGTAAACTCTTAACACATTAAATTGTGCAGTAAACGCATCATCGTCGTCACGCACGTCACAAGCAGCATCCTTCTCACTACCAATAAAAGAGTTTTCTTTTCCTTAAATAATCTTTGACAGGGGTCTGCGGAGTTGTTTAAATTGTGAAATAGGTCCGTGACTGCAAAAAATTTAAGAAATCGAATAGCCAGTGAAACCGCACTAGGCACAGCTCGCGGGCGCTCTCGGCCGCGTAAGGGTGAGACTCCATTGAGATGGAGCGGAGCTAAACGGAGCCAAGCTGTGAGAATATCCACACATAGTATTTATTATATATTTTTATCTTGTAACTACATATAGTATTGTGAATGCAATAACTAAAATCATAAATATATTTATAAGGAATTACGTCTTTATTGATTTTTAAGTACTTGCAACATAGTTCTTTCGACTGTGAGGGCAACTTCACAGTGACGTAATAAATACCGCTGCCGATGCCGCCGCTACTAGAAAAATTCAATGAGTCTTCTGGGATCTCGGTAGCTCAGCGGTCAGAGCATTTGACTGGTAATCCAAGGGTCGTGGGTTCGATTCCCACTCGAGCTTCCTGAGACAGGTTGATTTTTTCTAGTAAAATTTCATATCTGTCTGCCCTCTCTTTTCACTCTCCACTCCACTCCAATGGACGGTTATTACGGAGCAGACATGAGCGGCGTCGTATTTCTATGGAAAACCGTCTAGTTGCACAAGCGGGACGACAGCGGCGCGGCGCGGAGCTCAATAGAGTTTTTGCGGATAAAGCTGTTACACTGTACTCCGCTCAGCTACATAACACTTCAATGAAGTGTCACCTTTACACCAGAGCTGGATGCACCGCACATTCCCCAATAAGTCACCGAGCCGTCGGATTTACTCGGCCATAATGGGCGGGCCCAGATTCGGTTCCCAGTCAAATAGGCATAGTTTATGGCCCGAACTCGCGACGTATTCGGCGTTCGGGAACTAATAATCTAATTCCCAAACTCCGGTGCTAAATCACGACCAATGGACTTAATTGCTTTATCTTTTTCTCTCCTTTGTTCTAATCGATGCTATGATCGCGATCGATCACGTTTACAAACATGTTTTTATTTGTTTTTAACATCTTACAGCGATTATGCCGAGTACTGACTCCTGAAATGATTCTGATCTCTCGTTGCTGAAAATAGTTCTCACCGCTCTATTCTTTACAGCCATTATAGGTGGTATTGGTAGTACTGGTGGTAGCACATTATTATACAATTCAATTACAGCAATAGCATAATTACTTAACTGTGGCATTAACAACAGAGAGTTAAATTGTTCTACACGGTAATTACACAGATCTACTGACTCTATAGCAGACTTAATGCTCTCTTCAATGTATTTAGCATGGACAAATGCTTGTTACTCAAAGTATCAAGGGACTTGCGCAATCTCTATCAGATTGCACTTGTTTCGTATCCCGGTCACTTGTCTACTTTCTTTGAATTTAGAACCAAACATGGCTAGAAAAAAACTATTGCTTTCTCTCCTAAGTGCTTTCTTTTTATAAAAACAATTAGTTTTTGTAAGCTTATTATACATTTTTTTAGTACTCGATTAACTAGATGTTATTCAACTATCAGAGGTGAGTACAACCGATTATTTTTTGTAATTTAGTAGTAATTAGCCTATGCCTGTCCCGCTGCTGGGAAAGGCCTCCATCATTGATATCAAGTCATCACAACAATTGATGGATAATGGCTTAATCATCACGCTTGCCAAATGCGGGTTTTGGTGATCACAAGCTCGGAATCGAAATATCCGAAACACACTTTGCCTGACCTGGGAATTGAACCTGGATTTTCGGGTATCAAGCCCGCCCACCGTTTGGCGGAGGCGTTTGTAGAAACTGTAAAATGTCTATCGTTGAGGATAAACCCGCCATGCGTTGCGTAACGTGTCCTGCTTGGTGCATGCCTCAGCCTTTTAGGGCGGTCCAGTGCTGCAGTCGTTGGCGCCCATCAAGTTTCATTGGGCCCTCGTGAAGGTTATAGCCCATTAGAAGAAGTGTCCGGTGTTAATAAGGTGATTATGATACTTTTATCGGCGATCATAAACTTCGTCTGTACATAAGTAACAAACTTGTATTTATTTAGATAAAATGTCTCGATCGAAATTAAATCGAAAGTTTTAGCTAAAGTAGTGTTATTAAATTATCTGATTGATAGAACCTGTTAACTATATATTATTGAAATGTGTTTAGAATTACTACGCTATCAAACATATGTATAAGTACTTAGTTGGCTTACAAAGTAGAAGTGTTAATTAATATCGGTGGGTTGGACAGAGCCACTATAGCGTAGTTGGTAGTGCACCTGACCCGGCATGTCATTTCTTTATTTATTTATTTATTTATTTATTTCCATTTGTACCTGCCGGCTTACAGATTAATCCAACACGCCGACAAGTCATACTATTACAATATACAATGATGTCAAAAAGAAAACAAATTAGTAAATTCTAGTTTAGATATGTAAGTAAAATCATGCAAAAAAATTATAATAATAATAAATAATAACAAAGATACAGTCAAATTACAAGGTATGTCAATATGATATAATCAGTCAAATTCGATTGAGAAACTGATATGCAGCTGCCATCAAACTCTCTAAACCATCAGCGAACAGATCAATGTCGTAGTATTGAGCGAGCATGTCCCCAACGAGGCGAAGCGCGCGTGAAGTGGGCGCGTGCGCGGCGTGCACGGTGCGCGTGACCGGCCTCTGTAGCAAACGCGGCCGACGCCGCGGAGCAATAAGCCCACCGACGACGTCTTGCGGGATGCGCGAGGGGACTGCCAGGCACACACGCTCCACTACGTATGGACTATCAAGCTTATTGTACAGCACGGAGAGATAATGCGCCACGAGAAGGAGCTTCCTTCTTAAAGCCAACGTATCGAGACCCACCATACCATAGACGAATAAGGATGGGTAAAGAAAAGGATAATAACCATTGCATTTTTTATATAACCAACGGGCATACTTTCTCTGCAGTTTTTCCACCATAAGACTATATTTTTCTTCATGCGGATCCCATATAATCGCCCCATACTCAAGTTTACTTCGCACGTATGCATTGTATAATACTCTAGCCACAGCAAAGCTACCCAATTCGGAACATGTTCTTATAATGAAACCCAATAGTCGGCTCGCAGACTTGCATATATTTGTCACGTGATTGTGAAAGTCCATTTTTTTATCAATCGTTATGCCCAAGTCTTTAATTTCGTCAATTCTTTCCAAAGGAGCGTCAAATATTTTATATGTCATGAGGTGCGGGTTCGAATCCCGCTCGTGGAAATTTATTTAACACTTTTTTAAAAATGTATTTAGATTAAAACGTGACCATACTACAATCTACTATTGTATAAATCGCGAACATCGGAAGATACTTAAATAGATTGACGAACTACGTCGGAGCACCGAATACTGATTTATATTTAAACAATAACACGACAATACAATGAGGCACCAATACGCCATGCTATACATTAAACAAAGAAATATTATTATTACACGTAACTACTACAATCAAACAAAAAGTTTAAAAAAATATACGAACACGGTGTATAAAAATGAGATACACGTAAGTAGAGATATCACAATGTATAGCAGCGCGTTTGTAAATGTATCTTTGTTTGGTAATTTATTTGTGTATAGAGTTTAGTTCATCATCATCATCATCAGCTCATTTATGTCCCCACTGCTGGGGCACGAGCTTTCCCTATGGATGGATAGGGAGAACGGGCCATAAACCACCACGCGGGCCCAGTGCGGATTGGTGGTTGTTAACGACTGCTAATGCAGCCGAGACCAACGGCTTAACGTGTCTTCCGAAGCACGGAGGAGCTCGAGATGATAAATTTTTGGTCACCCATCCAATGACCGGTCTTTGCGAAAGTTGCTTAACCTCAGCACTCGCAGACCGGACGCGTTAACCACTGCGCCATCGAGCTCTTCAGAGTTAAGTTAAGAGTTTAGTTAAACATATTAAATTGTTAATAATTATAAATCTGTGTTAATATGAAATTATTACGCAACAGAAAATATTTACTGCCCTAAATAATTAAGACGACCGTCTAAACTGTTTGTGAAAGTAAATGCTATCTAATTGGTGGAAGAAAAGCCTTCATTACCGACTTTCACGGTGTAAATAAACGTTTTCTCGACCTGACGTGGTTTTGTTTCATGGAGCCCTCAGAGCACAGAATGTACCTACATGTAGTATGAAATGAAACTATAAATACGATATAATTAATTCACTTCCTAAAAGTTTATTTAACAATTTAGTGTCAACTAAAATCATCACATTCAACTTTATTATGACTTCTTGGCGGGAAAGTGAAGTAATTTGTGTTATGTTGAATATGGTGGGTTATTAACCGTTAAGTGTTCGTGAGCGCGCATGAGTGTCCCTCCTTCCTATGCCATGGGGTCCTCCAAACGAGGCGTGAAGAGGCACCTTGTGGGCCGGCGAGGTAAGAGTGACTGATGCTGCGTTGTTTTCACGCTGCACCAGATGTCTTCGCGGCTAAGCTCCATTTTCACTTAACATCAAGTGGAGTGGAGTCATTTGGCGCCAGTAACATTTATGACGTCACGCTATTTATGCCCTTGACTTCATAATAAGTAGGTACGTACTTACAGCGTTAGCAGCACCCTAAAAGCAGAACTTAACATACTACAAATCATTTTTTAACCACATCTGTGGTCTAGTGGTTAAAACCACGGGTCTCAGACCCAGAGGTTGTACATGTTTGTGTACTCGGTTTGGTTGGTGGTAAGACTTGTTTGTCCGCCTGGCTAGCTACCACCATCTTATCTAAATACATATGTCACCCTCACATCAATGTTAGAGATAAGATAGCAGTGTCTGGGTGAAGTGCGCTTCCGACTTCGGCCTTATCATCACTTAACATTAGGTGAGATGAAGGCCAAGTTTAGCTTATCGCATTTAGAGGGATTCAAAGCAGATTATTTAAAACAGTTACGAATATAATGACGCTCCATAAAAACAACACATTTCGCTGAAAAACAACAGCAACAAATAACTGGAGTCGTGCTTAAACCGACTCAGATGCATTGAATACGAATAATTATCCGGCTCGCGCTCGCGGGGCTCGTGGGGAGGCGATCTACTTCTGCAGCTCATTCGTTTAAAAAGAAAAACTTACTAATTGGATAAAAAAATACACAATAGTTAAAAATGCAGAGTTTAAAAGGCAGTAAATTTAAGTAAAATACTTTAGGCCATTCTTAATTGGTAGTAGCGCAGATAGAACTTTTTTTATTAAGATGCGTTTATACTAAATTAAACGATAGGTTTTTGTTACAGCATAAGCATAGTTTTTATGTGTATTTAAAATTATGCGCGGTGGCGGTGGTGACGCTTATAACAGTGGCCTATCAACGCCTGCAGGGTCCTGGTAAGTATTAACTTCGCGTAGCCTTTCTTCTGTACTCTATACACAAATAAATTACCTAACAAAGATACTTACATTTAAAAACGCACTGCTATACATTGTGA
Organism: Eudonia mercurella; assembly: GCA_963082485.1. Taxonomy (NCBI): domain Eukaryota; kingdom Metazoa; phylum Arthropoda; class Insecta; order Lepidoptera; family Crambidae; genus Eudonia; species Eudonia mercurella. The sequence continues at coordinate 458,996 of OY720024.1, read as the reverse complement.
CATGTCTACTATATGTGCATCTCATTTTTATACACTGTTCGTATATTTTTTTACCTTTTTTTTTATCTATATATTAATACGTGAAGCAAAAATTTTGTACCCGTTTTTACGAAAATTGCGCGGACGGAGGAGTATGAAATTTCGCACACTTATAGTTTATATACAGAAGGTTATCCGAATGTTAATATTTTTTATTACATTATGCATAAAAAATACATTAAATCAACAAAAACAACATTACACACACTACCATGTATTTGACATACACGTAGGTATTGTTTTTCTTTAATGCGGCCTACATCTGTCAATGCCAATCCAAACTCAAAATCTATCTTTTTTAATTTTTCATTGTTAAGGATACAATCCGTGCAGCCTTAATAAAATTACGCGACCACTAGTTGTAGTAGTTACGTGTAATAGTAATATTTCTTTGTTTAATGTACTTATAGCATGGCGTATTGATGCCTCATTGTATTGTTGTGTCATTGTTTAAATAAATAACTAAATCAGTATTTCTATGCTTCGACGTAGTTCGTCAATCTATTTAAGTACCTACCGATGATCGCGATTTATACAATGGTAGATAGTAGTATGGTTACGTTTTGATCTAAATACATTTTTTTAAAAGTGTTAAGTAAATTTCCACGAGCGGGATTTGAACCCGCACTTCATGACATGCCGGGTCAGGTGCACTACCTGGCTCTGTCCAACCCGCCGATATTAATTAACACTCTTATTTTGTAAGCCAACTAAGTACTGATACATATGTTTGATGACGTAGTAATTCTAAACACATTTCAATAATATATAGTTAACAGGTTCTATCAATCAGATAATTTAATAACACTACTTTAGCTAAAACTTTCGATTTAATTTCGATCGAGACATTTTATCTAAATAAATACAAGTTTGTTATTTATGTACAGACGAAGTTTATGATCGCCGATAAAAGTATCATAATCACCTTATTAATACCGGACACTTCTTCTGATGGGCTATAACCTTCACGAGGGCCCAATGAAACTTGATGGGCGCCAACGACTGCGGTACTGGACCGCCCGTGTAATTGACGGACTACTAGGTGCCGAGTGCGAGTTTCATTCATCGTTGGATCGAATTAACGAAAATGAGAATTTGTATGGCAAAATTTTAACTCTAAACGAATAAAGTGTTTGGTTAATTGGCGATTTTAATCTATGTTGTATAACCTGGAGTTATCATTTTTACAGCTGTTCTCATTCTAGCTCTGGCGCAATAATAGATACAAGGGTTGCCCACGCGCACCGCGCAGCGTGAACCCAACCCGCGTACGTAAACGACGAGCAGTAAGAACAATCTATAGACTAGGTTCACGAACTTCTTTAAGAAATCTTTTTAAAGAGATTGGTGTCTTGACGGTGGCGTCTCAATTTATTTATAATTGTATAGTTCTTGTACGTTGCCCAAACACGCTTTATCGGATCCCCCAAATCAATTATCACGTGACCTGGATTGCCTACTTGCGGCACAGGGCACTTCGTCGCTTAGTTAAATCAGCCGACTTATGCCTAAGTCGGCTGATGCTGCCGCATCACTGCAGATTGAGCGCCGACTTCACCACGGCATGCACTCTGATTGAGTAATGCCAGCGTCGCCTCCCACCTATGGGAGGCGACCGTTCCGTCAGCCTACGTAGCCCTTCAAAGGCAACAACAGGGGGTGTTTAGTCCGTAGGATTCTGACACAGACTAGCTCAACTGCTTGAGGTAGTATCGTACATGTAGTATTCACCTCCTCCCACCTCCGGGTTGCTAATTTTAGCAGTAAGTGCCCCATCTGCGGGGTTAACAAAAAATATATGGAGCATTCACTCAGCTATCTCCTCTCAAAAAGTCTGGCTGATTCTGAAGAAATTTCTTTTTATTTTGCGCAACCCCAGCAACAGGTACGGCCATCCCGTACAATTAAGTTACCCCAAAATTGGAAATAAGTAGTTTTAGAAGATAAGCAAAGTTTTCTGTAAATAATGAGGGCATCCAATACCGTAAGAGTAGAAAACCTCTGAAAAACATATTACCCCTGCAAATTACATGACTCATGACTCCCGATTATGATCGAGGGAGTAGAAAAAAGAAAAAAAAAAGAACTGGAGGTATGTCTACCAATCGACGACCATTTCTTGCATTTTCTATAGCGATTATATCTTAGAACTATCAAAACAGTTCCAAAAGACATGCTCTGCAGTTGCTTACTCCTTGAACATAAATATTTTGCCCTTGCAATGTCGCACGCATGCTGGAGTTGGTTATAATTTTAGTCAAATGAGCTCAACTGTGCAGTAAATCTATCAAATCAGCAGTACCAGTTACACGTGTCGATAGATGGTGTTCGATTTTTGCCACACAAACCTTCGATAGTGGTATCGAAGGTCGCAGGGAATCGCAGGGAACCCAAATACAATTAAACTATATTTGAGTGAACCATCGTTCAATGGAGTCAAAGTCAAAGTGGACGGACAAACAAACGCATACCATATTATTTGCATTAACATAAGATCATATTGTAACTTTATGGCTAACATAATAATATGCGAGTTTTTTTTCTCGTACAATTGAAAAAGGAAAGGTAACAAATAAGGAGGTAGCGAAATCTCCTGTAACACGCACCTCGCCTACTCGTGTAATGTTAATCAGCCTTAGAGCTTCAAGGATAGAAAACGTACTTGATTGGTTTTCGTACTAGGTAAGGTAAATAAAAAGTCGATGGGGTTTATAAGTAACCAATTTTTTTTTTATTAATTTAATCCAAAAGCGGATTGCATCGCATTGCGAGATGTCTCTGCTACGGCATTGCATCGCAGGAGCGAAGCGTGCGGTTTAAAGTAAAGGCACCGCGGTGGGCACTACTCGCCCTCGCACGCCGACTCCTCCGACCCCTCTGACTCCTCCTACCCCTCCGACCCCTCTAACTCCTCCAACTCCACCGACGCCTCTGACCCCTCCAACCCCTCTGACTCCTCCGACCCAATTGAGCCCTCTAACTCTTGCAACACCTCCGACCACTCCGACCCCATCGACCCCTCCGACCCCTCCGACCCATCCGACCCCTCCGACCTCTCCGACCAATCCTCTTCTGCAGTACACGGTGACGTAGACTGAGGCGTCGGTGTAGACGTAGGTATTACGCGTGACGAGGACCTCGTCCAACGACACTATGTAGACGAAGGGCGGCGGCGGGCCTTCGGGGTCGCAAGCCGTCACTTTTAAGCCGACTGCATGACCTGGATAGCACACCTTTTTCTGCGAATAGAAAAATATTATGAAAAAAGTAGCTTCAGTATGGACTTATTACCATTCAATCTTTTATAACAGAAAACTTATATGAATCACTTTTATAATGCATTCGGCAATTTGTGCGGGGTATTGGTGCCTTTTTCAAAGTTCTTGCGCAAGAACGTAAGTTTGTTTAATTAATCAAGATATGAGCGGATCTACACTGGAAGTATTGGGTGTAATTAACCGATTTTATTGTTAGATTTAAAGTTACAAAATCAGCCCTTATTTAGTTTGACATTTGACATTACTTGTTTAGAATATTGCCTGAGTAATATAATAACACAGGATATTGTTTACATTAAAAAATAAATAAAAATAAGCAATTAACTCTTTTTTTATTTCTTACAAGTAAGCACTTGGCCTCACCTAATCTAAATTGTTGATAAAAGTGATAGATGAGTACTTACAGCGTCAGTCTGAAGATCCCAAGATTTTTCCGGCGGCGACAACGTGACGACTGGCAGCGGCACCGGCTCGCCGGACAAGTCACCTGCGGGTCAGTGCCGTGGCATAGTTCAGGAATAAAGGAGATTTCAGAAATTGTTTTACTTTAAATATTTTTAAATGACGTTCTAAAGAACGTATCGTATCTGTGCATCAATACTCTATGAAACCTCAATGATTTTTGAAATTTTATAAATGGCTCTCTCAATACTTAAATTGTTACTTACGTCGCTACGTTACTTAAATTGTGCCTACAAAACATACGAAGCATTAACTGTTCTTAATAGAATAAATTAATTGAAAAATATAATAAATTGATAAAATTTTACTAATTTCTGATGTATTCCTTTGTATTCGCCCAACTACCTAAGTGGATGCCAAATTTGAACTTTCTAGGTCATATGGAAATGGGTTAGAGTTTTGATCTATCTATAGATCAGTCTTATTTAGAAGTTAAAAAATTTGCTATGAATTTAGAAAAATGAATTATGCTACACCGACAAGATCTGATGTAGAATCGGCAAGCTTTGTTAACCTTAGTTGCTTTCACAGCGGCGTATGATCTATGTCGTGAGCTTAATTGCAGATATCGAAATCAGTTTTGCTTTTTACCTCAGAAGGTGGGCCACCTCACTCCGCGTCCACGGTGTGGCTCTCAATTACTCTATAGGGGTAGGGCAGACAGTAGACAAACAGACAGTACCCGACAGGTAAATAATCTTGTAATGCAATGGTGTTTCAGGCTTGCAATATAACAAAGTTATGTGCAGCAAAATGACGTGTGGAAGAACACTCCATAATTCATGATCGCCAATACGGGTTTCGGCCGAAACGATCAACGGGTGATCTTCTAGCGTATGTTGCACATCTCTGGGGTGAGGCTATTGACAAGCGTAGTGAGTCGATGGCTGTTAGCCTTGACATAGCCAAGGCTTTTGATCGGGTCTGGCACAAAGCTCTTCTCTCCAAGCTCCCGGCATACGGTCTACCTGCTCAGTTCTGCAACTGGGTCGCTGGCTTCCCACATGAGCGGAGAATCCGTGTCCTGTCTGATGGATGCGCTTTGCGGTTCATGTCAGTGAACGCTGGTGTCCCTCAAGGTTCCGTTCTGTACCCCACGCTGTTCCTTCTGCATATCAATGATATGCTTCCACTTGGAAATATACATTGCTATGCAGATGATAGCACAGTGCATGGGGGATATAACGGTCACCCAGCGGCCGGGCGGGGCGAAACCAAAGTTAACCGAGTGAATCTTGTCATTGAGCTCAATCGGGTATTGGACCTCATATCTAAATAGGGCTCCAATAATTTTGTCGAGTTCAATGCCAAGAAAACACAGGTGTGTGCGTTCACGGCAAAAAGTCACCATTCCTTCCCCTTCCAACTCTTCAGGGTACATCTCTACGCCTGCAGAGCAGTATCAACATACTCGGTATGACGATTCGCTGCGATCTGAACCAAAAAGACTACATCGAAGCCGTGATCAAAACAGCCTCACGAAAACTCGGTATTCTGAACAGGATGCGACGATTCTTTACGCCTGACCAGTTGTGCCTTTTGTACAAGACTCAAGTACGGTCTTGCGTGGAGTATTGCTCGCACATCTGGGACGGTTCCGCAAAGTATCTTCTCGATGCTTTGGACAGATTGCAGCGTCGCGCTGTGCGCATTATCGGCAACGCAGAAGTCACAAATACTCTTGAAACTCTGCAATTGCGTAGTGATATTGCGTCACTCAGCGTGTTTTACCGCTTATACCATGGCGAGTGCTCTGAAGAACTCTTTGACTTTATCCCACCTTCTCCCTTCCTCCATAGGTGTACGAGACACGTGCTGCTCTCCGAAGTCACCGCTTCACTGTCTCAAATATTCCATCGCGCACTAAGAAATTTGGTGACTTGTTTCTTTGTCGCACCTCCAAAACATGGAATAGTTTGCCAGCACATGTTTTCCCTCCTTCCTATATGGGGTCCTTCAAACGAGGCGTGAAGAGGCACCTTGTGGGCCGGCAGAGTGAGGGTAACTGATGCTGCGTTGTTTTCACGCTGCACCAGTTGTCGTCGCATCGGGATTCCATATTCACTTAACATCAGGTGAAATGGAGTCATTTGCCGTGCTACGTATAAAAAAAATCTGTAATTTGAGCATTTTTCTAACGTTTCTGGAATTTTAACATTGGTACTGTTACAATTAGGAAGTATAATGATTACTCAAAATTCTGGAGCGAAAGTAACTCAATTGAGTTCTTAACTTCACTAAGTTAATTTAGTGAAGTTAAGTAAAAAATCTTCATACCTAAGGTTTCCGTTGTGCATTGTTGACCAGCGCTGATGCCGGCGAGAAACGCGCACAGCGCAAGGAATGTCTTCACCGCTGCGGCCATCTTGTACTGTTGTCTGGATTGGAGGATGAGTGCCGTGCTACTGATCTGAGCTCTATTTATACGTGAATTTACATTTTAATATAATTAGTTGTATAAAGTCACGCATTAAACCATTCAATTTTACTCTTAATGAAATGTGTTAAAATCAATTAGTCAGGGCTATCGAAACTATTCGATTAATAAAAGTAGTCTTGAAATAATGAAACCATTTAAACGGGAGATATAGCTGATAAGAGAAACTATAGGCCTACCTCATTAGCTACTGTTATCAGTGCCATGCAACAACCTCTCACCTGCTTGGTCCCCTCGCACAGAGGTCGAAGGGTTTTTTTTTTCCACAGACGTAAGGCGTCCGTGCCTTTTTTTATTTTAGCTAATTATGTTAACTTAATTTCAAGTGCAATGTAAGCACTTTTGCACTTTTGGTGCTTTTTACGCTTTTACCCACTAAACATTAAGGGTATTCTTAATTTATTTTTGGCTGCTATTTCACCCGTCCTACATTTAGGGTTTTCAGCTAGCCTTACATTTTTTTCTTATCTAAGCTTATTTACTAACTTCTTATTATCTATGGTTCCTATCTCTAATTGTTCTCTCTTTATATAATTCCTATTTTTAGGACTTATACTAAGCCTGTGCTACGACTCCGCCCGTTTGACATTTTGGGCTCTGTTCTTTCTCTTACATAAGGTTTACAGCCTAATATTTATTATAAAATACTTATTTCTATCTTATTCTAGGTTTGTAACAAAACAACTTAACTCAGAGTCTGGATAACTATTCGCCTGCTTTTCTTTACATTTATATGTCTATTTACAACTTGTTCCAAAAAAACCCGTTAAGCCTGAAATGTCAGTAGCTATACATAAAACTGAAGTGGTGGGTGCTGTTCTTAAGTTGTAGGCACAGTAGTTACCGAAAAAAACAATATCGAAGTTCAGCAAAAATATTGCTAAGATTTTTAAAAGATTCCCAACACTACTGAACAGCTGTAGAAGTCATTAGCTTCTAAATCAAAGATTATTATTTTTTCAGACTGGTCAACTGTCGGTATTTGTGCATTGTGTGTGTAACAGTACAGGGACCTTTAATCTACTTAGTTAAAGTCCCTTTTAAAAGATTTTCCAAATTAAATACTTGATAGTTAAAGTTATACTTATTCAGATTTGCTTTATAATTCACAATAACAGCTGTCTGTTACAAATTTTATAGATAACCTAACAAAATGTCGTTACGTTTGAATCAATTTATTGACTAATGACGATAAAGAATATTTTGGCTCTCGCCCTTCATGGTTTAAAGAACGGACTTAGTACTTACTTAGAAGATAACGACTTCTACGACTTCGCCATATAAGATTCCGTTTGTTCTGTTTGTTCCGACAAAAATTGAGCATCGTCTGGAGTATGCAACAAATAGGTAGGTAAGTTGTATGCGCTCGTTGTATTTACGAGCTTGTTGTATTAAAGAATTACGCTATTCATGACTTCTTATTTTTACAATATTATCTGTCAACAAACAATCAACACAACAGACAGAATATTTGATTGAAGTTATTCAAAACGTCAAGCAGACATATTACCCTGGTTAATTTAAAATACGCAGCGCCATTGCTCAGGCATGGTATGAATGTACTTTTATGCTTGGTGGTTAATTTAATATTTTCATTCGTTTCATTCGTTAATCGTCCGTCACAGCACAGAGTAACTAAGCGAGAGTAACTTATCCATAGATTAAATCATAAGAGTAAAGTTATACTGGGGTAACTATTCTCGTATAAATTGGATGTTGGTAAAATCTACCCTAAATACGTTTAGCTCTAAACACGTTTAAAATATCATTCCATTTCTGACGTTTGTTGGAAGTTGAAAGAGACAGAATGATACTCTAAACATGTTTAGCGCTAAACGTATTTAGTGAGTTTTGGTGCAAGCCGACATAAAAAGTAAAAGAGAGTTTAATAGGTAGGTACGGGAACAAGAATCGTAGCTGTTAGCTAAGTTGGTACTTACATAACTTATGCGCAAAACTTTTCTGTAGTTTGATCTTTGAAATTGAATTTTCCCACCTCCTTTTTTTAGAAATCATGTTGACCTGGTACTTTTCGTAATTAGTGGGTTCCGCATAATACTAATTGAAATTAAATCATTTTACTCTAACTAACGGAACATAGGATGGATAGCTATTTATTATTACACAGTCTTTTATAGCGTCGCAACATATCAGTTGATAGATGGGATAGCTATGTGGGTAAGTTTTCACTTGCCATGCTAACAGTAGGATCATCCCAAGATGCAACAGAGAGGAGTTGCCTTTTCGCACTTGTTTGTTCCTTTCTTTTGATTACCTGACATTGTTTTCTAAAGTTTACGCAAACACTACACGTTGAAATGAAATAATTTTTGTAAACCAAGTAACAATAACGCGTGCCGCCTTCAACAGACGTCAGAACCCCTAATGTAAGTTTGTAAAAATGTGCAAACGTTACTATCGCGTTTAAGTTAAGTTTTAACAGATAGATCGTAATGGTATGTAAATAAGATCGAGAATTCAATCTGTTAAAGCAAACGCGATAGTAACGTTTGCACTTTTACAAACTTACACTAAGGTTTCAGATGTAAAACAAGTTATTACAACACATAAACAGTTAATTCTGGAAATGTTAATCGTATCCTAATTTTAATGCGGAGTGGTTTCCCAACAAACAGAAACTACACAGCAGTAGTACCAGGAAAGCAGTGACTGCAGATTTTGGCTTTTCAATGTATTTACGGAACTCCAAATACAGAAAACTTAGGTTTTTACCGCATAGATTGACAACATTTTTTCTAACACGTGCTTCGAAAGCAGATTGCTTTTTATTTTGTACAAATCAATCCATGTAATACTACAGGTTAAAAATATTACAAATATTACAAAACACCACACCGATTTATCTTTCGTTACTTATTTTAAGCCCAACTCAGAAATAAACATTATGTTTTATTTTTACACAAGTAGATTACCTACATTAAACAAACAACGAACAGTTAAACAATATCAAAATAGTAATCAGTCTTTTATGATTAATTAGGCCGGTGTCCTTTAAGATTAAAAACCCAAATTAGATTATTAAATAAATCCGTACAAAATGTTGACCACCTCGTACTACTAGGCGGTCAGAACTAGTCAGAAGCATAGACACTTCTTTCGAGAGCTGTCGCCTAGCCGCCCCGGCCGCCTCGCCGAGCGACGGGCAGAAGGAAATTGCATAGTGGTATTCGCGCATAAATCAATGTGTATGTGTATTTTTTTTGTTTTACACTAAAAATGATAAATAAATACACATCCGATAATAAATTACTATCTGATGTTGTGAATTAGTTATTAATAAAATTTGATTGTCAATGAAGTAAATTGTAATTTTATGTAATGTACTACTACGGCATGAATCGTCTGTAATAGACGTAAAAGCCTTGTTGATGATGATTGAACAAATAATTTTATTACTGTTATTATTATTTAATTGTAAGATTTTAATTTCATAAGAAAGTTTTCAACAGGCCTTCGTACCATGTACTTCCATTATGTTGGTTTAATGCTCTAAGATTATGGTACGCAAAAATACCGTAATTTTGACATCTAACATTAAAACCTCTGAATAAAACTCTCATCTCAGACGAAATGGTCTTCAAGGTCTTAGCCACCCGGTATGCTAGCTTAACATCCGGGAGGAAGATCCTTGTCACCGAACCGGGGTGGTGGAGGAGTCGTATCTGGCTTGCCAGATATGGATCGACTCCTCCCTAATCCTGCGCTTGACGTACGACACGGGTATGCTGGAGTATTCCGCTTCCGCTCCCGGGTCCAGCGCCGCCTTCTTCGCCAGTTCATCCGCCCGCTCGTTACCGGCCGTGCCTACATGAGCTCTCACCCATGACAGCTTCACGTCCCGGCCTTCCGACCTAATGCCCTCCACGCACTCCTTTATCTGCTTCGCCAGAGGGTGGATTGAGATGGGGTTACTGAGAAGGTCCAAGGACGAGCGAGAGTCGCTCATAATTTGTACCTTACTCAGACTGCTCTCCCTTACCAGCTGCACAGCCCTAAGGAGCGCGTAGAGTTCCGCCTGGAAGACTGTGCACGACGCAGCCAATCCATAGCGTTCACATTTTATTTCCTTGCCTTTTTCCCACCATGTAAGCGCCGCGCCGACCTTGCCCTCGATTTTACTTCCATCAGTGTATATGATGGGGTGCTCCTGATGTGGATCACGGCCGATCAGATCCAGGCTCTCAGCGTCATCATACTCCAACGATACGTACTTGGAGGGGTGTGGGGCGTAAAGGTAGTGGACTCTGCCCGGGTTGGTGCCCCTAAGGTTCCCAATCCCACCTGACCCTGGCATGGAGCCCAACTGCAGGAGATGCCGTGCCGGAGCACCGGACGCCACATCCTTCCCTCCGCGGTTCCTACCTCGTCCGCTAGGCAGATTTGGTCCCCGAAGGTGTGCGTCTCCACTTTGCTTCGGGGTAGTCCCCACCATTAACGCGCCTGCACCCGTGGGGGCGCGGCGCGCTTTTGTCCCTTGCAGGACCTTAGTTTCACCGCGCATGGCGGCACTAAATAGTGGCAAATTTTTTGCCCCCCCCAGATACAAGGAACAGCTTGAGCCCGAAGGCCCAGGGAGGGGTTCTCCGGCTCCGCCGGTACCCTCCTGGGGTAATTTCGTATTGGAAAATGTGCCATATTTTCTTTTTGGTAGACAATTTTTAGAGCCGAGGTTGTCATCCCTCCGGGACAGGGGTAGGAAATAAGGAATGTGGTAAGGAGTGGAATTATGTGGATAGGATCATGGGAAGAAGGGTAGGGTAATGGCCGGCCGTGCAGGATATCACTGGCGGGTTAGCTCTTCACTCTTTGCTACTGAGGTCGCAAGGTAGATTAGTAAGTATGCCATGCTTGCTTAATGACCACAGCATTGCCCGGGGCGGACGACCCACCGCAGGGTGGGTTCGCCGCCTGCCTGTGCAGGTGGTCGACAGGACAAGCGGCGACGAGGACGTGCGTGATAGGACTTGACGGCAGAGCTTTCTTTCCATAAAGACAGTAACAAAACCGATCAAGACATCTTCGAAAGTATTATTATTTTCTTATGTTATGGCTTCTGGAGTGTCTTTCCAATTAAAATTTTTAATTCAATTCAATTCAATCATTTATTGCTCTCCATAACTATACATGAGTTGTTACAATATTAGTTAGATAGAACGTTATGGGCCCGGATTGGGCACGACAATGTTTTGAGAGGAAATTAATATCTAATCTTATTCTACTGCTTATATAAATATGTATTAATTTTATTATTTTCTATACAATAATTATACAGTCAATTACTTAATTACATTATTTATTAAAATTTATTTATAAATATATATATTAAAATTATAGTTATTATATTATTATAGTAACAATAATAATAAAAAAGTAGATGATTCAAATATGTTTTTCTAAAATTTATCACTTAAATACTCCGTAATTGTATAATATGCTTTCCTAATTAGTAATTGTTTAAGTTTGTTATTGAATTCTATTTCCCCGTCTATGTTTTTTATATGTTCTGGTAGTTTATTGTATGTCTTTATAGCCATGGATTGTGTGCTTGATGAATGTAGTTTAAGTCGAGAGGTAGGTATAATTAATTTGTTTTTATTTCGTAATGTGTATTTAGGGTTACTATCTATACGCTTTTTAAAAAAGCCTGGATATTTTCTTACAAATTTGCAGATTTCTATTATATAGATACTAGGTAATGTGAGTATTTTATGTTTTTCAAAATAGGGTTTGCAAGAGTCTGTATTATTAATATTCACTAAGATTCTGATAAGTTTTTTTTGTAACGTAAATAAGCTGGGAGCATCGGTGCTATTTCCCCACATTATGACTCCGTAGCTTAGCCACGAATATGCGTATGCGTAATAGGTTACTAAGGCTGTTTGGAAGTCGGTTGTCTTTTTTATTTCATAGAAAGCATAGGTGAATTTTGATAATTTAGTCTTTATCTTTTTAATATGTGGCTTCCAGTTAATATTGGAATCAATTAAAATACCTAATAAGGGGAACTCTTGGACAACCTCCAATTTCGTGCCATTCAAGAGATAGTTTATTTGAAGTGGTTCTTTTTGATAGGGTTGAAAGGTCATTATTTTAGTTTTAGTATAGTTAATTTCGAGATTGTGGTTGTTCATCCAATTTAGTGTCTTTGCCAATATCGAGTCAAGTTTTTCGGTTATATTACAACTATTTGGAGATGAAGTTAGTATAGAAACATCGTCGGCGAATAATACACATGTCTCTTCTATAATTTTGGGCAGGTCGTTAATGTAAATAAGAAACAATAAACAACCAATAACACTGCCCTGAGGGATTGATGCATTAATTATTTTACCATCGGAGCGAACTGTTTTTATTTCTTTGGTAATTTCATCATGATGTTCAATTTCTACATATTGTTCTCTATTTATTAAATATGACTCGAACCATTCATAAGCCGTTCCACGGATACCTAAACCATGTATTTTTTTAAGTAGTATATCAAACTGGATTTTATCGTATGCTTTCGACATGTCTAGCAATATTCCCACTGGATATTGTTTGTCATTTATAAAATCAACGACTTGCTGTATGTATTTGTAAGCTGCTAAGATAGTAGATCGTTTCTTACGAAAACCATTTTGGCTCTCGTCAAAGATTTGGTACTTTTCGCAGAAGTTATATACACGGTTACACGTGGCTTTTTCAATTATTTTAGAAGCAGTGGGTAACAAGGCAATGGGGCGGTAGCTATCTGGGTTAGTTCTTTCGTTTTTCTTATAAACAGGTTTGATAAGGGACTTTTTCAATTTTTCAGGGAAAATTCCTTCTGCAAAAGATTGGTTGATGAGTATACTAAGCGGTAAAGATAATTCCTTTGCACAGTGCTTTATTAACTTAGGTGGAAATTCGTCTATTCCATAACTATTTTTATTTTTTAATTGTTTTATTATTTTATATACTTCATAGGTGTCTACGGGTCCGAGATAAAAACTATTTTCGGTGGGGTGAAGCACTGGGCAGCCCAGAGCTGTTGCATTTCGCTTTTCACCTATAGAAGAGAAAAAGTTATTAAAACTGTTAGCCACAGTCCACGGTTCCGAAGTTAGGATATTATTAATTTTTAAGGTGATATTACATTTGATTTTACGAGTTTTTTTGTTTGTCCTTTCGTTTATTACAGACCACATTGTTTTAACTTTATTTGAAGAATGTTTTATTCTATTTATATATTGTAATTTTTTAGCTGTAGCAATCGTTCTTTTCAGTATTTTCTCGTAAGATTTATAGTGCTGGTGTAGAATTTGATGATTTGACTTTAGTGTTAGTATTTTAAGTTGCCTTTTGTTTTTACATGACTTTTTAATTCCGACATTTTTTAGGATTTGTTTTTAATTTAATTTTACATACAGGTATACATTTATTAAGAATATTATGTAAAGTATCATGCATTTGTGAATAGTTCTCGTTAACGTTTTCATTGGGTTTTATTATTTCATGCCAATTTACTACTTTTAATTGCGAATGAAATTTCTCAACATTATTTTTATTAAACAATCTTTTTTCTATATGCCATACTAATTCTTTAATTTGGGTGATAGTTTCTATTTGTATTATTGTACCGGCGTGATCAGAGAATCCCAATTCCTCTACGGATGTTTTAATTAGATTTACATTTGCATTTGTGAATATCAAGTCTAGACAGGCTGTTTTGCGGGTAGGTTTATTGATGAGTTGTGTAAAATTATGTTCTAACATAAAATCCAAAAATGTGTTTGTTTTTGGATTGTGTTTCCTTAATATGTCAAAATTATAATCACCTCCCAATATTACATTAAATTTTGTATAATTCATGTTTAAGTAGATTAACAACTTTTCTAATTGATTATAGAATACATTTTCATTTTTTATTAAAATATGTGTCACTTTATAATTGACTGGTGCAATGACAAAACGTCAATACAGCAACAGCATCGGTGTAAGGACTATTTGGCTACAAATCTTTAATTTTAATTTTAAATACTGTAATTAACGTTTAAACCTAAAGAATAATGTTTTATTCACTATTTGTTTGATGTATATCTCAATGCCAAACCTCTGTTTAATGTAGTTTATTGTCTATAAGCAAAACGAAATATAATCAATTTTATTGATTCATACTTATCCTACTAAAACATCCTTGGCTCGAATCGTTTTCGCACTCGAATGTGCCATGTCTCCTGAATCCCACATTATGATCGAGGGAGTAGAAAAAAGAACTAGAGGTCTGTCTACCGATCGACGACCATTTCTTGCATTTTCTATAGCTATTATATCTTAGAACTATCAAAACAGTTCCAAAAGACATGCTCTGCAGTTGCTTACTCCTTGAACATAAATATTTTGCCCTTTCAATGTCGCACGCATGCTGGAGTTGGTTATAATTTTAGTCAAATGAGCTCAACCGTGCAGTAAATCTATCAAATCAGCAGTACCAGTTACACGTGTCGATAGATGGTGTTCGATTTTTGCCACACAAACCTTCGATAGTGGCATCAAAGGTCGCAGGGAATCGCAGTGAATCCAAATACAATTAAACTATCTTTGAGTGAACCATCGTTCAATGGTGTCAAAGTCAAAGTGGACGGACAAACAAACGAATACCATATTATTTGCATTAACATAAGATTATTTTATAACTTTATGGCTAACATAATAATATGTGAGTTTTTTTTCTCGTACCATTGCAAAAGGAAAGGTAACAAATAAGGAGGTAGCGAAATCTCCTGTAACACGCACCTCGCCTACTCGTGTAATGTTAATCAGCCTTAGAGCTTCAAGGATAGAAAACGTACTTGATTGGTTTTCGTACTAGGTAGGGTAAATAAAAAGTCGATGGGGTTTATAAGTGACCAATTTTTTTTTTATTAATTTAATCCAAAAGCGAATTGCATCGCATTACAAAATGTCTCTGCTACGGCATTGCATCGCAGGAGCGAAGCGTGCGGTTTAAAGTAAAGGCACCGCGGTGGGCACTACTCGCCCTCGCACGCCGACTCCTCCGACCCCTCTGACTCCTCCTACCCCTCCGACCCCTCTAACTCCTCCAACTCCACCGACGCCTCTGACCCCTCCGACCCCTCTGACTCCTCCGACCCATTCAACCCCTCTAACTCCTGCAACACCTCCGACCCCTCCGACCACTCCGACCCCACCGACCCCTCCGACCCCTCCGACCCCTCCGACCCCTCCGACCACTCCGACTCCATCGACCCCTCCGACCAATCCTCTTCTGCAGTACACGGTGACGTAGACTGAGGCGTCGGTGTAGACGTAGGTATTACGCGTGACGAGGACCTCGTCCAACGACACTATGTAGACGAAGGGCGGCGGCGGGCCTTCGGGGTCGCAAGCCGTCACTTTTAAGCCGACTGCATGACCTGGATAGCATGCCTTTTTCTGCGAATAGAAAAATATTATGAAAAAAGTAGCTTTAGTATGGATTTATTACCATTCAAGCTTTTGTAACAGAAAACTTATATGAATCACTTTTATAATGCATTCGGCAATTTGTGCGGGGTATTGGTGCCTTTTTCAAAGTTCTTGCGCAAGAACGTAAGTTTGTTTAATTAATCAAGATATGAGCGGATCTACACTGGAAGTATTGGGTGTAATTAACCGATTTTATTATTAGATTTAGATTAAAAAATCAGCTCTTATTTAGTTTGACATTTGACATTACTTGTTTAGAATATTGCCTGAGTAATATAATAACACAGGATATTGTTTACATTAAAAAATAAATAAAAATAAGCAACTAACTCTTTTTTTTATTTCTTACAGGTAAGCAATTGGCCTTTGTCTCACCTAATCTAAATTGTTGATAAAAATGATAGATGAGTACTTACAGCCTCAGTCAGAAGATTCCAAGATTTTTCCGGCGGCGACAACGTGACGACTGGCAGCAGCACCGGCTCGCCGGACAAGTCACCTGCGGGTCAGTGCCGTGGCATAGTTCAGGAATAAAGGAGATTTCAGAAATTTTTGTACTTTAAATATTTTTAAATGACGTTCTTTAGGTCTGTGCATCAATACTCTATGACACCTCAATGATTTTTGAAATTTTATAAATGGCTCTCTCAATACTTAAATTGTAACTTACGTTGCTACGTTACTTAAATTGTGCCTACAAAACATACGAAGCATTAACTGTTCTTAATAGAATAAATTAATTGAAAAATATAATAAATTGATAAAATTTTACTAATTTCTGATGTATTCCTTTGTATTCGCCCAACTACCTAAGTGGATGCCAAATTTGAACTTTCTAGGTCATATGGAAATGGGTTAGAGTTTTGATCTATCTATAGATCAGTCTTATTTAGAAGTTAAAAAATTAGCTTGGAA
Source organism: Eudonia mercurella (assembly GCA_963082485.1). Classification (NCBI taxonomy): domain Eukaryota; kingdom Metazoa; phylum Arthropoda; class Insecta; order Lepidoptera; family Crambidae; genus Eudonia; species Eudonia mercurella. The sequence continues at coordinate 442,397 of OY720024.1, read as the reverse complement.
TTTAGAGAAATGAATAATGCTACACAGATAAGATCTTATGTAGAATCAGCAAGCCTTTTCATTTGTAAGGCCCCAACGGTACATTTTTTCTATGCTGATAAAAGGTCAGCCTTTAGGCTCAGGCCTAAGATAACAGTCGATACATTCACCACACTTTAGTCCGAACCTTAGTTGCTTTCACAGCGGCGTATGATCTATGTCGTGAGCTTAGTTGCAGATATCGAAACCAGTTTTGCTTTTTACCTCAGAAGGTGGGCCACCTCACTCCGCGCCCACGATGTGGCTCTCAATACTCTATAGGGGTAGGGCAGACAGTAGACAAACAGACAGACAGTACCCGACAGGTAAATAATCTTGTAATGTGATGGTGTTTCAGGCTTGCAATATAACAAAGTTATGTGCAGCAAAATAAAACATCTGGAATTTGATCATTCTTCTAACGTTTCTGGGATTTTTTTTTTTTTTTTTATAAAAGAAGGAGGCAAACGAGCAGGCGGGTCACCTGATGGAAAGTAATCACCGCCGCCCATGGACACCCGCAAAACCAGAGGAATCGCAGGCGCGTTGCCGGCCTTTAAGGAAGGAATAGGCTCGTTTCTTGAAGATTCCGAGGTCGTAACGGTCCGGAAATACCGCCGTTGAGAGCTGGTTCCACAACACTGTAGTACGAGGTAAGAAATTTCGCGAAAAACGCACAGTAGTAGACCGCCATCCATCAAGGTGATGTGGATGGAATGACAGTCGATTGCGTGTAGTGCGGTGAAAGAAAGCAGCGGTAGGGATCAAGCCGAACAATTCCTCTGAACACTCCCCATGATATATGCGGTACAATATACAGAGAGACGCAACGTCTCTCCGAAGAGATAGTGGATCGAGCCGACCAGAAATAACCATGTCGTCGACAATCCGAGCAGCTCTGCGTTGAATACGGTCAAATGGAAGGAGTTGGTACTGGGGTGCTCCAGCCCAAAGATGGGAGCAGTATTCCATATGTGGCCTGACCTGTGCTTTGTACAGTTGTAAGCGGTGGGCCGGCGTGAAATACTGACTCGCTCTGTTAAGCACACCCAGTTTTTTCGAAGCTAATTTAGCTTTACCTTCCAAATGACCCCGAAACTGAACGTCACTCGAAATATCGACGCCAAGGATTCCAATAGTCGGGTTGGTATCAAGAGGAGCTCCCTCAAAGTTCAGAGGTACGACGAAGGGATGTTTTTTTGCGGTAAATGCGCAAACTTGTGTTTTGGTGGGGTTAAAGTGGACGAGGTTACGTCGGCCCCAATTCGAGACATGCCTTAACATGTTCTCGGTGTCAGTCACAAGTTTATTCCGGCTCTCGATGACGCTTTCCAGAGAAATATTAGCTCGTCCGGTGTAGAGCGTGTCCCCAGTACTGTCGTCCGCATAACAATGAATGCTGTTGTTATGCAACATGTCATTGATGTGCAGAAGAAACAGAGTAGGGGACAACACACACCCCTGCGGGACTCCAGCATTCACGGGCTTCATGTCAGAGCACGAACCGTCGACTACGACCTTGATGCTACGCCCAGAAAGAAAGCTGGCGACCCACGAACACAATTTCTCAGGAAGCCCGTATGATGGAAGTTTAGCGAGAAGAGCCCTGTGCCATACCCTGTCGAAGGCTTTCGCTATGTCCAAGCTAACTGCCAGTGCCTCCCCTTTCCTCTCGATTGCCTCCGCCCATCGGTGAGTGAGGTACACTAAAAGATCACCAGCTGAACGACCGCGGCGAAATCCATACTGGCGATCGCTTAGTAGCTGGTTCTCTTCTAGGTACCTCAAGAGCTGGCAGTTTGTAATGGACTCCATTACTTTGGAGAGCAAAGAGGTGATGGCTATAGGCCTGTAGTTGGACGGATCCGAGCGATCGCCTTTTTTGGGAATCGGGTGGACAAGGGCTGTCTTCCAAGAACTCGGGACAACGCCAGTAGTGTAGGAGAGCCGGAAGAGGCGCGTTAGAACCGGCGCCAACTCAGGATTTTAACATTGGTACTGTTACAATTGGGAAGTATAATGATTACTCAACATTCTGGAGCGAAAGTGACTGAAGTTAAGTTTGCATTCAAAAAAGTTAACTTAGTGAGATTAAGTAAAAAATCTTCATACCAAAGGTTTTTGTTGTGCAATGTTGACCAGCGCTGATGCCGGCGAGAAGCGCGCACAGCGCAAGGAACGTCTTCACCGCTGCGGTCATCTTGTACTGTTGTCTGGATTGGAGGATGAGTGCCGTGCTACTGATCTGAGCTCTATTTATACGTGAATTTACATTTTAACATAATTAGCTGTATAAAGTCACGCATTAAACCATTCAATTTTACTCTTAATGAAATGTGTTAAAATCAATTAGTCAGGGCTATCGAAACTATTCGATTAATAAAAGTAGTCTTGAAATAATGAAATCATTTAAACGAGAGATATAGCTGATAAGAGAAACTATTAGGCCTACCTCATTAGCATTTGTTATCAGCGTGCTTAATGCGAAGCTAAACCAATAATTAAAGCTTTATATATTTGTTTAGAGCTCAAGCGTCGAATACCAGACACAATAGAATTGTAATTGTTATCGGCCACCTGCTGGTCGCTCGACGTTCAAGGGGTAAGTAATGTGCTATTACTGGGCTGTCGACAGACACAGCTATCCTGTCGGTTAATCACGCTGCTACTTACTATTCAAAGCGTAAAAAACAGGTTGTATGATGTTATGATCTGTCTCAGGCATCTCACCTTGTTTCATATAACTTGATATGGCAAAAGCTTTAAAAATCAAAATACCAAAGTAATTTCTAAATATTGTCAGAAATTGGTATGGATAGATATATAGATAAATAACACTTTTATTGCAACACTATAAACCAAACATTAAAAAAAATTACAAAGTTTTAATTTGGCGGTCTTGTCGCTTTCAAGCGATTTCTTCCAGACAACCAGTCGGATAGAAAGAACTAATAAACTGTAAGATCAGAGGTGAATCTATTAAAACATACTAGAATAATTGTATTTTATAAATGAAGCAAAAAAATAATAATAATGACAATATATAATGATAATGATAAAAATGATATATATATTATGTACATACACCGTCACTTTTTGATCCGCAGGTGGGTTGATCAGACCATGAAACTGAACAACTTTTCCCAAGAAATTTAAGTCACAAAACGAGATTTTTTTTAACTTTCCCATACAAAGCCTCTATTGACCGAGCATGGTTTGTATGGGAAAGTTAATTTTTTTTTTAACTTGACATACATATGTCAAAAAAAACGAGATTTTTAACTTTCCCATACAAACCATGCTCGGTCAATAGAGGCTTGTATGGGAAAGTTTAAAAAAATCTCGTTTTTTGACTTGAAGTTTCTTGGGAAAAGTTGTTCAGTTTCTTGGTCTGACAAACCCACCTGCGGGATTAAAACGATCAAAAAGTGACGGTGTATTAATACTATATAAGGTCACTTTTTATCAACTGCAAATATTTTGACAAAACATCTAATTATATCAAAGAAATAAGTCCTAGCATTTAAAAAAAATTCAGGCTAGTTTTTTTTTTACTTTTCCTGACACAAAAATTGTAATATTTTTAAGAGCGGCCTCTCTGTCGGTTTTTTTTAAATGAAACTAGGGGCACGTGTAAGCGGTGAAAGCATTGCGGCCTCTCTATTTCGGCTCCTTTGAATTTTAACTACCGAAAGTTCTTATTTTTCTTTTTAATCGAAATGTCTTTTGGCGTTTTTCTTGAAAACTAACGTATAACAATTTAAGGTTTTTTCATAAAAGTAGTTTATATACGTTGTTGAATTAATCCTCAAAGTGTTTGCAGTTGATAAAATGTGACCTTATATATAATTAAAACTACATAAACATAATAGAAGTCTTAGGTAGGAAAGTAGCGGTTGCGCTAGCGCAATTTTAGTGGCAGTGGGTAAAAAGTTGCGCAGCTTCCTCAAGGATGCTGACGATGCGTAAAGCTTGCGGCTAACAGCTTGCAGTTGCGGCCCCCATCCCAAGCAACTGTCAATGACCACACTCAAATTTGTGACAGATTGACTGAAAGGAATGTCCACGCCATCAAAGTTAACTTTGGGGAGGGTTTCCCATTCGACCCTAGAAAGCAATCTGGAACCGCCAACTACTATATCGATACCTTTGGGTTCAATTTGCGTATAAACTAAAACCCGACTTTTCAGAAGAGAAGAAAAATGATTTTTTTAATAAAAAATCATAGCTTTTTTGTTTTTGAAGTTATAAAACAAATATCCAAGAAAAAAGATTGTTATAATTTAGGAATGAAACTGGCTAAATCATCAAGACACATCAATCCTATTTAGTTTATAAGTTAGCTTCTATGTACGTCTTTAAAAAAAGACAGTTTATGGTTAATTAATACACCCCACTATATCCTTTTTTAGCGGACTTAAGATTACATTTACTAACGTAAAAACGTTTATAATCATAGGTAAATTTAATTCTGACTATTAAAAAGAACCTTGTTCCTTCGAGAATACTTATGTAGGAATTCAATTATAATTAGTCAAATTATGATCGATTCAAATAAAATAAAACTACCTCAAATATAAAATCAACATTTATTATTATAATTCAACATTTATTATTTTAATAATAGCACAACATATGTTGTAAATGTCAAAATGAGACTACATACATACCAGCACCCAAAGAGAATTTAACACTACGTTTACCAGCACCTAGTGACACATGATTCACTCTATTGTATTGTATTGTCTAATATGTAGTGTCTATGTTATTTATTAAAAAGGTTGGTTACTTACGAGAGAACTCACACGCAAGTTCTTTTATTATAACATACTTAACAGTCTTAACATTTTCAAATTGAAAAAGTACATAATCTTTATAACAACTGTTAGTAAAAAAATAACTGACAAATAAACTGAAAAAAAAACTCAATAATACTGATGTAAGTAAGGATTTTAAAAAATTTACGCCGTTCCTTATATAAGACCTTATAAAAAATTTAAAGATTTCGCAGTTCACGCTAGAATCGGAGCATTGAAAATGTATACAACAATTTAAGAAAAAAGAACATGTTATTTTAAATAACACAATTCTAACTTAAATGCATTTCTTGCCTGCATCCGCATCTTTTGACACCATTACCATGACAATCGGTCAATAATCAAAGAAGCTACATCATTTTTTATATACGGAAATACCCGTTTTTCTACAATACCAAATTTGAAGGGACCACCACAGGTCACAATTATTAACCGATTTGCAAAAAATTTCGCCATTTTGTAGCTAAACTATTACCCTAGGACCTTTTTTTTTTCATTTTTTCTTAAGTCGGTTTTTTACATTTAAATATTTACAATTTAGTATACAAACACCCCGCAAAAAACCCGAGTTTTTTTCCATTTTCCAAAATTCCAAAAAAAGTTTCTAGCCGATTTGGAGAATTCAAACGCTCATCACATGTCTCGATAAATTTCTCAATTCTCGGTACTATTTCCATTTCGGTTCTCTCAAAATCCTCGGAGCTATGGCCAAAATACGTCTCAGACGATTTGCATCTGATAACCATTTTCAATGGTAAAAAATACAGCCCCCTGGCGCTAGGTGATAGATGAACGAGTTTCTCTCGGTGCAGCGCGCGGCGCCGCACGTGTTAATTGGCGGGTCCCGCCGCACCGCAGCCGCACCGCGCCGCGCCGCCGCCGGCGCTCGTTACGCTTGCTAACGAACGACCCACGACCACGTCTCGCGCCCGCTAAATACAGCCTTTCTTTCGGCAATTAAAGCCTGAAAGCCTCCTTTGACGGCCGGAATACCTTCGAGACAAATGGACAGCGATAACAAATGAGTTGCCGAAACTGATTTTAATTGGACTGTTTTAAGACTGACGTCAATGAATAGTTTTTATTTAAATGAAACTTTTTTATCGGATAGCTCTTTAATGCTTTTTCTTTATCTTTGGAAGGGAATTCTCAAATTGAATCGTATGCTTCATAGGGCAATTGAATTCCGAATTCAAATAAAGTTCTACTCTCATTCGTAAAGGATCCAAACGACCGAATATTAATATTTTCATTCTAAGCGTTCGTGCTTCCCGCGTTGTACTATTTCAGATGTAAGAAGGCATTAAGGAAACAGATGCCAGTCTTCACGCGAGCCTCGCGATAGTGACTCGGTTTATTTACGGTGCAGTTTTGGCAAAGAGGCTGGCCCCGAGCGCGCCGAGCCCGCCAAGCGGCGAAAGCAACTCGCGGGACCACCCGAACTCTTTTGCTCACTTTCATATTATATGTACAAACAACATAATAACAAAGCCACAATTCGGCTTTCAAAAAAGGAAGTCTACTACTTTAGCAATGTTTACCTTACTAAGTTCAATTTTAACATGTCTTAATAATAATAAGTATACGACAGGGCTATTTTTTGACGACATTCCTCAAATAATAAATCATAAATGTATTTTTTCGCAGACGATATTTCTGTAATCGTGACATCTGATAAAAATAATAATGCAATAAATAATAATCCAATAAATAATCATGAAGTAGACATTAATAATACAATTGATAATATAATAAAATGGCTAGAATGTAATAATCCTAAAATTAATCTTAATAAATCAAACTATATCCAATTTAAAAAATCGAAACATACTAAGTATAATTTCAATTTAGATGTAACTAAAGTTAAAGAATTTCTTGGTATAATAATTGACCAAGATCTTAATTGGAAAAAACGTGTAAATAGATTATGTAGTAGAGAAAATAAATTTGTTTATGCTCTGAACCAAGTGAAAAACATAACTTATAAAAAACAGCAATTACATGTTACCACGCATATATAGCGTCAATATTACGCTACGAATCTTAATGTGGAGTAACAGTACGGACAAAAATAGGGTATAAATATAGCTCAAAAGAAGTGTGTCAGAACTATATGTGGAATCTCCTCTGACGAGTCATGTAGACCATTACTTAAAGATCTTGGTTTATTAGCGCTACCATCGCTGTACATCTATGAAATATGTAATTTTGTTAAAAAACATAAAGAATTGTTTAAAACAACGAATGAAACTAACTCTAGATTAATAAGAAACCAACATAGACTTGTACCAAAAAACACGCCGATGTCAGCAAAGTTTAATAATAGTTGCTTGACGATGTACGAAAGAATTAAAAAAAAAAACCTAATAATATGAAGACAGATAATGACATTGCATTCAAAAGAAATTTGTATAAATGGTTAAACGACAATAATTTCTATAATATTCAAGAATTTTTTGATAAAAAGTCATAAATTATTTTATTTTAAACAAATATTGTGAAATTCAGAAGTATCCTATGTAGAAAAACACAAATGATGAAAAAATTTCCACGAGCAGGATTTGAACCTGCACTCTTCTGACATTCCGGGTCAGGTGCTCTTCCAATTGAGCTATCGTGGTTCTATCCAGCCCGCCGAAATTATTCAACACTTTTTACTTTGAAAGCCAAAGGCGCCCATTCAATGTGAACAACTACCGTCACTAACATCCGATCATAATATTATTAAAATATTAAAGATCAGAAGTAAGCAAACTATTTATAAAATGTTTAAATAATTTTTAACGCAAATTTTGTTGCGAATAAAATACCAAAAACACAAATGTTGAAAAAATGTCCGCTAGCAGGATTTAAACCTGCACCCTTTTTCAACATTTTTTCAACTTTTTTCAACAAAATTTTTTCAAGGTATGTGTTTTTGAAATTTATTCGCAACAAAATTTGCGTTAAAAATTATTTGAACATTTTATTTATGTAGAGCTCATAGTTTAAGTTCCTAACTAATGTTTTGCATGCTATATTTTAGATTAGCTTAACATGTGGTTCACCCATGTATATTGTAACATCTTTATTACCATGTTAAAAAGCAAATAAATGATTTATATTTATTTGATTTATATTTATATTTATGTATAGTTCGTTCAGCCACAAGATAAGGAGATTCCAGAAGGGTAGCCTTATTTTGATTTTTGTTCGGCTGTTGATAGTTTATTACCAGTTTCTACTGTGTCATACAAATCATAACCCCAAACTCGGAGTTCATCTAGCGGGCAGCAATTACTCTATTAATGGGCAGCGGCTACCCCCTGCACGCATCCTACCCGCCAGCTTCGGGTTCCAGATTCCACCGGTGCAGTCTACGGCCTGGGTCTAGGCTGACTTAGGTGCCGAACTGTGCACGCGTCTCAAGACCCCCTAGAAGCTAAGTCCTCTTCTAAACCGCGCGACAGTACTGAGCTTTGTATCGATTGACGTAACTCACGTCCTGAGTAAATAAATTGATTGCACCAGTTTGTATCTTTTATTTATCTATCTTTTTTCTGAACCTGGTGGTGCCTAACACCCCAGCGCTTTAGACTCAACCCCAAAATCATTAGATGGAGATCCATCCAATGACATGACGATGGTGAGATCGATCCTCACATATGGTAGCATCGTCTGGTGACCCAGAACCAGTCTGAAGATCTGTAAGAATGTTCTTAGCAAACTTCAGAGAAAGCTTGTTTGGCGATCACTGGTGCCTTTAGAACCACTCCAACGGCAGCGCTGGAGGTCCTCACAGACCTTTACTCCTGCACATTGTAATTGTGCGCCCGGCGGCGCAGTGAACGCGCATGAATTTACGACGCAGCACTTTTCGACGTTTGCGCTACAATTGCGCAAGGTCAAGATCACGGCAGAAAGAATACATGTTACATATTCATTGCGATATTTAAAAAAAATAAAAAATTAAATTTGTTTACTATAATGAAAAATTACACAAAGGAAGAATTTTGTAAAAAGCTGTGGATTTTGCTATAGATAAATAGAATCCAAAGGAAAATAATATGTATACAACGAGTATTCAATTCACCTGTTTAACCGCCTCACTTTTACCGACTCTGACAAAGTGAATTGATGTAAGTTATCCATACATACGAGAAGAAATATTTAGAAGCATTATTTTACCATTGTTTTAAGAAATATTATTATATTTTATATGAGAGTTACAGAAAAAATTTTTTTACTTTTTTAATTACTCCAGTGCGAATTGATTTCTCCGGTTATCTGACAAAGAGCCAAGGAATACGCCAGTCTGAGGATAAATAAGAAGCTATTATGAAGTACTCAATATGAAGATACTATATATAAGACAATATAGATTCAACAAGCTCAAAATATTTTTGATTGTGCAATAAGACGTTACAGTAGAATAAATAAGCACAAAAATGAACCAGTTTAGGGTAACAAATGTAACACAAGATTTTAGTACGTCCATCCTTATATATTAAATACAACATGTTATATCTTTATGTAATGTTTTAATCTTACTTTAATTATCTTGAATTTTAATTTTAATTTTTTGGAAAAAATATTTTTTTTTGTAGGTATAATTAGCGGGCCACCTTACGTACGACCGTGCGTACATATGGCGCGCGAGGACTTAATTATGAAATAAAGTATCTTAATTGTTAATGTAACGACCAGTTAAATAATGCAATTGCTACCAAGGGAAGAGCTTGTTTGAAACAGCTCGGTTACAATTTTATTCCTTGTTGTGTGCTTGGGAATATTATAATCAATAATAATATTTAAATTTGGATATTCTTATAGCACTAAGGTTGCTTCAGAACTTGTATTATTGTTGTTTATGAGGACCAATATGTTAGATAAAAGATGTTTAATGAAATTTCTGTATTTAGAGTTAAACATTAATACATTTATAAAGATGTGATAGAACAGAGAAAAAATCAAAGACAATTGACGTTGTCTAATAAAAGTAAGTATACATAACTAATGCAGAGTTAGTTATTTTCTTGCTTTGGATAGGTTTGCTTGTTTCGGTGATTTAATAATTAGTTTAATTTTTTTTGTGAAGTTGTTACATTGTAGTGTTTTTAGACCAAACCAATTTGGAGTTAGGTGTTTGCGTCCCTCATATAAGTTGTTATTTTGGGGCAAGATGAAGATTATGATGGCTCGCTCCACCAAAGGGAGACAAGGGAGAGCCCCCATCTTCGTCGGGCATTGTATCCCGCCTACCTAGCACCAAGCTGCCGGTGTTTGATGGTGACCTGAACCAATGGTCGGGTTCATAAATTTATTTGACAGCCTGGTCCATGATAGGAAGGACCTAACCACATCATATAAGATGGCACAGCTGCGGGGAGACCTTAGGGGTGAACATGGAGAGTTGGTGGCCCACCTGCCAGTAACGGAGGACAGTTATCACACGGCTCGGCAGATACTGTTCGATAGGTATCAAAACGAACGGCGCGGCGGTTGGTAGATACCCAGCTGACACGGATTTTCGGTACGCCTTATGTAGCTCGGGCCTCTGACATTAGGACGGACATATTAAACCCGGCGACGACAGCCACTAAGGCCTTAGCTAATTTGAGCCTGCCTATTGACCAAGGGTCATATATTTTATTTCATATCCTTTTTGGTCGGCTCCCAGTAGACCGCTACATTGTTTATTTTGACACCTTTTGTACCTATTTATTTAATTACTATGTACACCAATGTGGCATGCAATAAATAATTTTGAATTTGAATTTGACCTTCAGACCAGATTTGAACAGCAGCGTACTGGACCCAAGGATGGCCTCCTTACGCTGGCTGAGTTGTTATCGTTTCTGGAGGAGGAGTGTAAACGAGCTGACAACGTGACAGTAGGACCACGCCCCTCGACGCCACGTATGTACGGGACCTACTCAGCGCTTGCATGCGCTTGTGACGCATGTTAAGCTTGACCGGTGCTGCTCGTATTGTCGGAAGCATGGACACGACATCACTCGGTGCGACGGGTTCGGTGCACAGCGGGTGCAAGGACGTCGGAACATAGTACGGCAACGGGGCTGGTTCTTTATATGTGCTTAGGCCTACACATGGCCCAGCAGTGCTCACGACCTAGAGCGTGTAACGTTTGTGGTGGTCGGCATCATGACATCCTCTGCTTTAATAGGCACGGGATGTCTCAACACCAGCAGGAACCTAGAAGCCCTGTACGGGAGCAACCGCAGGCTGTCAGTAGGAGATCCCCACCGGGGACACTAACGGCTTACTACACGACGTACACTAACGACACTCCCATCCTTTCCTATGGCATAAAGCTTTCGCTCTTTGCCGACGACACAGCACTCTACCGTAGCGGGCTTAACCCGAGGGCAATCATTTTAAAATTAAAAATCACGGTTAACAAATTAGGCGCGTGGTTTCGAAAGTGGCGCATCGAAATGAACCCAGACAAGAGTGTCGCAGTTCTGTTCGATGTAAAGCGTAGATCCCGATTAGTCCCTTCGATACGCATGTTAAGGACCGCGATCCCTTAGCAGCGAACTGTCAAATATCTAGGCGTAACGTTAGAGAAAAATCTCTTTTTTCGCACTCACATTGATAGAGTAAGTAAAAATGCTAGGTTCTACCTAAACCGTCTCAAACCTATGTTAAGCTGTCATAGTAAAATGTCCCTTAGACCGACAGTGATGTACTCGTCTCCCGTTTTTTGTCACTTAGCGCCCTCAGCGCTTTACAAGTTACAAGTAATTCAAAATAAATTCACTTGTTGGGCCACTGGTCCCCCTTGGTACGTACGGAATGCTGACCTGCATAGAGATTTGGAACTTCCAACGTTGCAACAGCATCTCCGTACGTATCTCCTCCGTATCTCCTCCCACCGCCGGGTTGCTAGTTTTAGCAAGTGGGTGCCCCATCTGCGGGGTCAAAAAAATGAATCGCTCGAATAACCGAGCAATCGCGGAGCGATGTGTATATAATGTCGTTTCATTAGTGTCGAGTGGCCTATGAGAGTTTGATATCTAGGGACTCTTCTTTTTGCTAATGTTATATGTGGGACTTTGGAATTTTACAATGAAACCTGCATAATGTAAGAAGAATGTAAAGCTTGCGAACTGGGAGAACTCGCCTGCTGATACAGCTGCTCTGTTGAGAACTGGTAGGGAAGACCTAACTCGACTTTCAGTACGGCTCTTTGAGCTCTTTCTAGCTGAATCATATGCAACTTGGCAGCATTTCCCCAGATAACACATTAAGGTGTTGCCTCCATTGAAGATTGTCGTCCACGGTAACACCTAAATATCTTAAAGCTGGGACGCGGGAGAAAGTTGGACACCCACAATTTGACTGGACATTTCTATTACATGGAAATGTATGTAAAGTAAGTGCTAAATTGCATTCTGGGCTTTCGGCTTTCGTCTTACTGAAGCACAGGAACTTCGTTTTTTGGGAATTAATAGAGAGAAGATTTTCTTCTAACCAAGCCGTGTTACATAGGCTGCACTGAAAGTTTCGGGAATCTAATATTTACAAACATATTTTTGACACATATTATACCTTTTTATAATCTCTAAAGTTTCATTATCTTAACACACTGGCCACATAGAAAAAAAGCAATGGTTCGGTTTTAATTGTTTTTGGAAGCTGTCGAGTCGCTGCTGAAATTGTCCCGTGAAAATTTAAGAGCTATGATTTATTACGACTTTAAAAGTGGATTGACACAAAAACAATGTGGAGACCGGATGATTGCTGCTTTTAGTAATGAAGCACCTTCAAAGACGACAATATACTAATGGTATTCAGAATGTCAACGTGGCCGTGTATCCCTCACGGACGACGTGCGTGAAGGTCGACCAAAATCGACAGTCACGCAAGAAAACGCCGATGTTGTGCGTCAGCTGATAAAGGAAGACCGACATGTGTCATATCGGGAGATTCAAGAGTGTTTGGGCATTGGAATGAGTCAGATACAAATTATTTTACAGGAACAATAAGGCGTGCGAAAGTTGTTTTCCCGTTGAAGACTCACTTATTGTCTGACAAGCAGAAAACAACTCGTGTCAATTGGTGCCGCAGAACTTTGAATAAATTCACCGGAGGAAGCTCAAACGCAGTTTTTAGCATTGTATCAGGTGACGAGTGTTAGATATATGCATATGAGCCTCAAAATAAAAACCAATTTTGAGTAAGGGTCTACGAAGACGAGCTCAAGCTGACAAAAGTTATTCGTTCTCACAGCACGGCCAAAAATATGGTGGCTACGTTTGTCTCCAAATCGGGTCACGTGGCTACTATTCCTCTTGAAGATCGTAAAACGGTCAATGCCGATTGGTACACCACTATTTGTTTGCCGAGTGTCTTTGCTGAACTCAGAAGAAAAACCCTAGTCGCCGCATCATCCTTCACCACGACAATGCCAGCCCTCACACCGCTCGGAAAACAACTGAGTATCTGGACAGTGAAAAAGTCGAATTACTGGACCATCCTCCATACAGCCCCGACTTAAGCCCCAATGACTTTTTCACATTCCCCAAAATTAAGGATAAGTTGCGTGGTCAGCGGTTTCCTTATTCTAAGTATCAGCATGAAATAAAATAACAGTGTCTTCGGCAAACAAGATGGTGCCTGCCCCAGGGACTTTTAATTTACAGACTGTTAATATATAATAAGAAAAGTATTGGGCCAAGAGTACTGCCCTGTGGGACACCATAACTGCAAAGAGCACTCCTGCTATGATGGCCATCAACTCTCACAATTTGACATCGACTCGTCAGATAATCTGAAAACTCTTCACACATCAACGGTTCTCGATTAGTCTACAATTATAGTTAATTTTAACAATGGGGAAGAAACGAAAGAGTTAAGATTTGGATGAGGATAAAATTCTAAGAAAAATTAAAAAAATAGAAAATAAACTCAAGAAAAAATATGGCCAAGACCTTTCAGAAGAGGAATTACAGAGTAAGTAGTGTGTTAAAAAAAAGCGACTCGATATTAAGAATTATTATGCTTAACTGCCATACTGGGCTTTTGCCGTTACTGTTTTAAGTTTTAAGTTGTTGCGTAAACCTACTACATTAATAAATGCGTAACTGCCACACTGGGCTTTTACCATTTAAATACTCAATACTGAATATTTTTATTGCACACCATAATGTTACAAATCCTCTTCCCCTCGGACCGCGAAAGCGTATTGACGTGTGAATCCGTGAAAAATTTTATTAAATTGTAGTAAATAATATTTTAAAAATCATTTATCAAAAGTTTTACTGAGTACCAGGCGCGCATAACGCATTAACAAGTGCCGGCGAGTGCAAGACAGAGACGACAAGGGTGAACAACATAATTCTCCGAGCTACACACTGCACTGCGAACTGCGCGTGCGCCGCATTCGCTCCCCCACCCCACTGTACGTACTCACGACGACACAACCATACGTCAGAGCGCAGACGCTGCCTTAATTCATAAGTGGAAGCGTTCGCGATTTTATTATAAGGGGTTGGCCCAAGTTTTGGTGAACTGTAAATATGGATAAGTCTATGTCTCAATCAAACTTAGACGCTCTTAATCAAGAAAATACACCACCAAATTTTGTTTACACACGCTCTAAGAGAAGACGCAACGACGATGATTTTGCTACGGAGTTTGACTCACTAAAGGAAGAAATGAAGGAAATGATGAGAACTTTTTTCACAAAGCACAAAGAAGACTTCAAAGAGATATTACCAACTCTCAAAGAAATAAAGTTAGTCAATGCAAATATTGAAAGCTCTATTGCATTCCTTACGTCGCAAAATGATGAGTTTAAGAAGAAAATAGAAATCTTGGAAAGCCAATCTCAGGAGGACAAAAAACACATAAAAATACTGGAAGACAAGATTGAAGATCTGCAGAAGGTACAAAGAAAGAGCAGCTTCGAAATTAAAAATGTACCAATGAAAATTAAAGAAGACAAGACAGACTTACTGGAGATGGTAACACATTTAGCTAAGAATGTGGGCAGTAACATAAGTTCTTCTGATGTCAAGGACATCTACAGGGTTCGTGCCAGAAAAATAGAAGCTAAGAATACCTCAATTGTAGTGGAAACCAACTCGACCCTGCTAAAAACTGAATTGATCAAAATGTCTAAGCAGTTTAATGTAAAAAACAAAACTAAGCTCTGCGCGAAGCATCTGGGCTTTCGCTCAGAAGAAGAAACACCAATCTTTATATCTGAACACTTAACACGATATGCGTCCCGACTCCACTTTCTTGCGAGAGATTTAGCTAAGTCCAAAGAATATAAATACTGCTGGACCGCGTATGGAAAAATATATGTTCGGAAGAGTGAAAATACGCCTATCATCAACATCACTAGTGAAGCTCAAGTTCAACTTTTATATAACATAAGCACTGATAAATGACTAGTCGTAAGTTTTTCTATCTATAGTTACATATCTTTACTCATTTTATGTCATGAACTGACCCGTCATTTTTTTATAGTTTTTATTACTCTCCACGCACCGACAAAATGCTTAACCACATCTAACTTTCAATTTTTAACACACTCGAACAAATTTACATCTACCAACTTTACACTCAAATACTTTACACACACTAATTATCATACACACATCTACATACATTTCTTAATACAATTAAACTCAAAAATATACATAAACCACCATGCAAAATTACCATACAAAACGAGACTCCATCTGCGTATAAACACTTCACATTATATTATTCTAGATATTTTATTTTATTTTTATGACTACTTTGCCGTTGATTTCCTCAGGTTCATTTATATTTATAATGGCGGCCACACAACTTCGAACGCTGAATGAGATAGATTGTTTGAATATAGCTAGAGCTGTAACCTGTGATAGTACTGATCTTTTTAGACATTACAATAGAAATAAAAGTGATGTCACAATCATCTCCCAGAATATTTGCAGTATATACTGCAATTTTGATGACTTTTTACTTACTCTTTCTACTTTTAAATTTGATATAGATATAATTATACTGACCGAATGTCACCTTAACTCGGATAAACCAATCCCCAAACTAAATAATTACTACTCATATCAAACCACCAATCATGTTAATAAAAATGATGGGGTGGCTGTCTATATTAGGGAAACACTTGCATGTAATGTAAAAGAAGTAAAAATAACAGAAGCTTCATGTTTGGAGCTGAACCTAATGAGCAGTACAATACTCTGCATTTACCGTTCACCATCGAACAGAAAAGCAGATAATTTTATTTCATCCCTAAGCACACATTTAGAAACATTGAGTATAACTCGAAAAAATGTAGTAATAGCGGGTGATATTAATATAAACCTAATTAGCAAACCTACTGAACAGTCTAGTGAAACTACAAACAGATCTGCTTATCTTGAGATGCTATCTACTTATGGTATACTTGCAGGACATAACTTACCGACTAGAAAGCAGAGCTGTCTAGATCACTTTATGTTGAAAATTAATAATAATAAAGAAATGGCGTTCATTGCTATCTTACAAACAACTCTGACAGATCACTTTACCACGCTTTTAGTGTTAGCTAAATCCAAGCAAAGGGTCAAAATAAAAAAAACTAGGACCAATATAGATCTAGAAAATGCACTTAAATATCTTCAAAGAAAAAATTTAAATGAATTACTCTTTTGCAATGACCCAAATATTTTAACTAAAATTCTTTTAAACAGAATAACTGAAAGTATTGTAAATAACACTAATGTTTCAAAAATTCCTAAAAGCAAACGTGTAATCAAACCCTGGATGACTCCTGGTTTGCTAAAATGTATTAAAAACCGTAATAACCTTCAAAAAAAATTGCGTGCGGATCCTAGTAATGAAATAAAAAAAATCACATTTAAACGTTATAGAAATTATGTTATTAAATTAAATTATGAAATTAAGTAATAATTTGTTGAGAAAAGTAAAAAGAAAATATGAACGACAATTGCTGGCTAATACAATGAATAATAATAGATTGCTCTGGAAAAATGTTAAACAAATCACGTATACTAATAAAACTAAAAAATTAAATGATGAACTAACTAAAATAGGGACTTCGCCTGTTGACTCAGCAAATTATATAAATGATTTTTTTGCTAGCATTGGCAAAAATTTAGCAGAGAATATTCTTTCAAGTACTTCGCAAAATGATTTAAATAGCTATCTTCAAAAAATTCCTAACGAACCCCAATCTATGGTCCTACTAGACACTGATCCGGAGGAAGTCAATACTGTAATAATGAATCTGAAATCTGATAGTGCACCAGGTTGGGACAACATTTCAACCGAGTACCTGAAACTAATAAGACACGAAATTATCCCCGTATTGACTCATATTTTTAATCTATGCTTTAGAACAGGCATTTTTCCGGCTTTGTTAAAGCAATCTGTTATTACTCCTGTTTACAAGGGTGGTGACAAAAATGACGTAAATAACTATCGGCCTATCTCTGTTTTATCTGTTTTATCCAAAATCTTAGAAAAGTTACTTAATACCCGATTACTAAACTACTTAACGTCTTTCAATATTTTATCACCAAACCAATTCGGCTTCCGAAAAGGAATATCGACTGAAGACGCAGTTACATCTCTATCTTCACTTATATCGTCACAGCTTGATAAAGGCAACAAATGTTTATCAATTTTTATTGACCTGAAAAAAGCATTTGACACGGTTTCTGTCCCCATCCTTATACGTAAAATGGAAAAGATTGGAGTCAGGGGTACCACTCTATTGATTTTCCAGGACTATTTAAAAAACAGAAAACAAATAGTAAAGCTTGATCAACATACTAGTAAATCTGTTGATGTGTATTACGGAGTACCCCAGGGAAGTGTGCTTGGCCCTACGCTGTTCTTGGTGTACATTAATGACTTGTGCAATATGAATCTGTTAAACGCAAAAATTTTCACATACGCGGATGATACAGCCATAGTTTTTAACGGCCCAAGTTGGAGTAGCGTCAGATTTAATTCCGAAAGTGGTATGGTTCTAGTCGCAGAATGGCTTAAAAATAATCTCCTTACACTCAATACTACGAAAACTAACTACATTTATTTTAGCATAAAAAATAACACACAACCAACAGAAAATTTCAATATCAAAATACATGAATGCAATAACGATGTTGCAAATAACACCACATGTATGTGTCCATCTATAAATCGTGTAAATCAAATAAAATACTTAGGTATATTAATAGATGATAAATTATCCTGGTATCCACAAATTGACTTAATATCTTCTAGAATCAGAAAAATGATTTGGCTATTTAAAACATTAAGATACGTAGTTCCAACACACACTAGCTCTAGAAATTTGTTAAATGAGATATACATTGCTTTAGTACAGTCGATAATAACCTACTGCATACCTGTTTGGGGGGGAGCCTATAAAACGCGGTTTATTGAAGCTGAAAGAGCACAAAGAGCTTTAATTAAAGTTATGTATTTCAAAAAGCGACGTTTTCCCACTGATGAGCTTTACAAAATTAGCAACTTACTTTCCATACGTAAACTCTATATCATCCATACAATAACAAAAAAACATAAAACAATTACATATGATCCAAATGTAGAAAATAGGAGAAGGAAAGACATTGTACTTAAAGTGCCTACTACTAAAACTGTGTTTGCTAAAAAAAAATATGATGCACAATCAGCTCGAATGTATAATGAAGTTAATAAAAGGATTAGTATATACAATAAATCATATCATGAATGTAAATCTAGATTAATTACTTGGATTCAAACACTTACTTATGAAGAAACTGAATTAATCCTGAAATAAATGGAGTTTCTAAGTGGTTTTAAACAACTATTGAACAAAACACACACACACACACACACCCACACACACACACACATACACTCACACCCCTACACACACACACACACACACACACATACACATCCCCACACACACTCCCACACCCCTACACACACACACACACACATACTACATTACTTTTATTTTTTGTTAATCTTATAGCAACTTAAGTTAAACTAGTAAAAATTACAATTGTTACATTTAATACATTTATATAAGATAAATTCACAGTCAAATATCACAAATTATGTTATATGAAGAGCAGAGCCTTCTGAAACAAGTATTATTATGCTCAAAAGGAGACTCTGGCCCCCTGCTGCTGTAAAATGATATTTGAATGTAAATAAATATTTTTTGATTTTTTGATTTTTGATTTTTTGACAAAGTTGTTTTAATAGGTACATGTTCATGGGCCCTGTCGGGCACAGCAATTTGAAGAGGGAAGGCTTTTCCAACTAATTTTAAAGTAAATTAGCTTTTATTCTTATATTTTCATTTATTATACATATTATATTTTTTAAGAAATAATAAATAAAAAAGATAATTAATAACAATAATAATAGTAATAATAATTTATTTATAATTATCTAATCTATAATTATTTGATATTTATGATGCGAGCTTACCATACTGGGTATTCTCTATCATGCCTGAATTTTTTGTTGTTGCGTGCATACTCAAAAATTCGTAAATGCGTAACGGCCACACTGGGCTTTTACCGTTACTATTTTAAGTCGTGTAAATCTACCTGCTTATTATTAATTGCGAGCTTACCATACCAAGTATTCTCTATCATGTCTACAAAGAGGCCTTTGTTTCAGGCCTTTTCGACTACAATGAAGAGGTTGTAGAAGAACAACAAATTCAGGATGACCAAGACTCAATTTGTCTGCCACCAAGCGAGTGGGCTGGTGATACCGAGACACCGCTTATGACTTAGATTTTACTGCAGGGCATGATTCACACGCCTGAATCTCAGCCGAGGGGCAGTTTGTCAGCACAACCGGGTCCATCCTCAGCGCCTGTGATACCAGCTTCAACTGTGGATAAAGATTTGGACGAGAGTATTCTAAGTATTCTTGTCTATGCTCCTAAGAATGTATTCAACTTCGGGAGCAACATCCACAAAGATATTGCGTCCCGCTGGCAAGAAATAATAGCTAAGGGATTGTCTAAAGAGACAAAGGAGAAAATAGTTAGTGAATATCTTATTCCTGCTAATTGCGAGCTACTAGTTCCACCCATATTGAATCCAAAAGCCAAAGCGGCGCTCTCTGAGACCTTAGTCAGAGGCGATTTTTCACTTTTGTCGAAACAGAAGCATATAACAGCTGCTCCAGCAGCTTTGGCGCAAGTAACTGATATGCTTATTTCAAATGAGTATTCTACTGAAAAGCTACTATAAAAAAAAAAAATAATAATAATAAAATGTTTCCCACACTCACACCAATTATCTAGCCCCAAGAAAAGCTTCCTTAAGAAACTCGTTATATGGTTAACTAGACAACGGATAAACATACTTAAAATACTTAAATACATACATATAATACATAGGAAACACCCAGACCCGAAACAATTTAGAAAAACAGGTATTTCTAAATTGATCCGACCGGGGATCGAACCCGGGACCTCAGAGATGGCGACACCATGAAAACCGGTGTGCAAGCCACTCGACCAAGGAGGTCGTCAATACTCAAACCCATCAGCGATGCTAGTCGTCTCCTCTGTGATAGCCACTATCTGGAGACGAAGACTAGACGAAGCTTTGTGATATCATCTATAAACAGTAGTCTCAAGGGTGCACTTATTGATACCACTCGCGATAAATATCTTTTCGAAGAAAACCTTACCGAAAAACTTAAGGCTGCTAAAAATATTCAGAGGTCGAGTGACACAATATAAACCACAATTAAATAAAAATAATTTTTTTTTGAGACATTCTAAGTTCATAAACAGGTTAAACTCAAAAGCTCTGCATCCAAGGACAGTCGGCAGACAGAATGCAGGTCCAAATCGTCCTGCATACAGAGCTCAAGTAGGCAAGATGCTGTCGCCGCCGCTGCCACCACCGCGTTGCCAGTGATCGCCGCCACCGCCACCGCCGCCGCCTGCTCACTGAGCCCATTACACGCGCCGCTAGATCTTCAACAGATTGAGGTACACCATGCCGGGCACTTAAAATATTTTACTCACAAATGAGCTGAAATCACTAACGATGAAACCAATATTTCATGTACAAAAGGCTAAAGGCTAAATAAATGATTTGAATTTGAATTTGAATTTGAATTTGAATTTGAATTTGCTATACTATCCCTTTCCATTCGATGCCTATGCAGCATTTTTTTCCAAACGTTGTTCCAAAATCAGAGCAAGAGTCATTAGATTTTGATATTGCTATTAAAAAACTATTAAAACTTAATGCTATTTCTAAATGTAATCATGTTCAAGGAGAATTCATATCTAGCGCATTTTTAGTGTCAAAACCTAATGGACAGAAACGGTTTATACTCAATTTTAAAAAATTTAATGAATTTATTAAAATTTCTCACTTTAAAATGAAGGATTATAGAACATCTTCAAAATTATATATGGAACTATTAATAGTTATAAATCAGCTTTATCATTGTTGTTTAGAAGTATTTTAGATGATGATAGGATCAAGATTTATGAAAGGGGTTTTCAGATTAAGGCCATCGAAACCAAATATGATATAACATGGGATCCCAACATTGTTTTGAGTTATTTAGCCCAAGAATGGCCAAACGAAGATCTTAGTCTGGAAGCCCTTTCAAAAAAGACTCTATATATAAATAAATATTGTTGGCCTTAATTACTGCTCATAAAATGCAAACATTTCCTTTGATTAGCTTTGAAAACATTTTGGTAAACAATGTTGAAATAATTATTAAGGTGCCTGACTTAAGGGGGTGCAGCGCGGACGCAAAATTGCGAGTTTCAAGTTTCTTTATGATAGCGAGCGAGCGGCGCGTGGCAGTTGTGTGACAACGGCGCACGACTACGAATACGCTCGCACACTAATATCTGTACAGAGTAGGCTGGTGATTTAATTAGAGCAATGTTTACTTTCGTAAAATTTTTTCGGCCGTTGTCTCTCACAGTGAACAGACGTATTTGTTGTTACCGAATTTTATAGTTAAATTTGAAAAATTGTGGAGTGCTGTCCCGGGGCTTCGCCCTTTTGTGCACCGATTTGCTGGGATTCCTCGGATTGACTCCGGAGCCCCTCTGCTGCGCAATTGAAAAAATTAATTCGTTTTCTCGAGTTTGCGCCGCGGAGGTTTGAACCCGGTTTTGGTGAGTTGTGGCTGGCGCGCTATCCGCTGCACCACGAGCCGTGGACGCGCCGCGCCGAAATTAGCGGTCTGTTGCTGCCTGCGGTTGACGTCATCGCGCGCGTCGCCTTGCCCCCCGCCGTCCGTTGCCGAGGCGCCGTGTACGCACTGCCGTTACCACGTTATCAAGCGACAGGCAAGCGATACCGCTACTGTGATCACAACTTCGTGTTAGAAAATACCAATGATGCATTGTTGCGCAGCCTGCCAGTCTACAATCGATGACGCAAATTGCTTAGAATGCCTCTCCTGCGAATCGTTTTACCACAGTTTATGTATTGCCATTTCCAATGCTGAATTCGAGAGACTCTCGCAAGACATTAGGGCAAACTGGCTTTGCCCACAATGCCAATCAAAAAAACCGCGTAGTGATAACTCAAACACGCCGGTTCGTGCGTTAACACCAGACGCCAATGTGACCCATCGAGCTAAAAAAGGACTAAAGCAGTCAACTGCTGTGTCGAAACAGATGACTTCGGGTTCAAAACATTCAACGGCGGACTCAAAACAGACGACTGTAGGGCCAAAACAGACGTCGGCGTGTTCCGGGTCGTGTATCTCACATACGGAGTTGCGAGTCATCATACAAGAAGAAATTCGTGCCGCCATGAACGAAGGCGTTAAGGATCTCAAACGGGACATAAACAGGGAATTAAGGGATGTTAAACTGGAGATTGGGTCCCTTACAGAGTCAGTTAATTTCATGCATGAAACCTTCGAAAAACTAAAATCGGACGTTAGCACCTGCAAGACCCAAATTGAGTCCTTAGTGAAGGAGAAGGAAACTCTTCGCAGCGAGCTAAATGCGATCACCAACCGCTTCAATCAACTTGAGCAAGTTACCCGCTCATCCAACTTAGAGATACAATGTGTTCCAGAACGTAGTTCTGAGAACTTACTAAATATTATAAAGCAGGTGGGTAAAACTGTGTCTTGTTCTATCAACGAGTCTGACATATTTTATTGCTCACGGGTAGCGAAGAAAAACCCTGATAGCCCTCGACCCCGCTCAATCCTCGTCAAGATGAACAGTCCTCGTTCAAGGGATACATTCTTGGCCGCTGCCATAAAATACAACAAAAACCACCCCCAGGAAAGACTGAATACAGGACACCTGGGATTTGGAGCAGATAAGAAGGCAGTGTATGTGGTCGAAAACTTATCGCCAGAAAATAAGTTTCTCCATGCAGCGGCTCGTACTCGTGCTAAGGAACTTAAATACAAGCATGTGTGGGTCCGGGGTGGCCGCATTTACATGCGTAGAACGGACACATCCGAATATATTCTTGTGCGGAATGCGGGAGTGCTAAATGGTTTATCTTAGTTAAGTAATTATTAACTTTAATTTAGTGTACAATTATTTAGGCTTAAAATACGCGAATTTAAATGTTTATTTCCAAAATGTTAGGGGTCTTCGTACAAAGACCACTAATTTCTTTAAAAATGTATTGAGTTCCGATTACGACATAATAGTCCTTTGCGAGACTTGGTTAAATAGTACAATTTTTGATATGGAGTTATTCAGTGACCACTACCTTGTATACAGACGCGATCGAGAAACAGGCGATTTTCATAAAGGCAAATCTGGTGGCGGGGTACTTATTGCTGTGTCTAGGCGTATCTGTTCTCGCAGGTTACCTCATTTTGAGAGTAAATGTGAAGATTTATGGGTTGAATTGGAAACTCGCGGGGTGAATGGTACAATGGAAAAGGTATTACTGTGCGCAGTCTATCTCCCTCCGCCCGTGCAAAAACATGTTTTCGATCATTTTAGTGAAAATACCAGTCGTATACTAGAATCACATTCAAAGTGTTTAGTTCTGGGAGACTTCAATATGAGCAATATTAACTGGAACGCTGCTTCCCATTTGAACTGTGCCGGAAAGTCTTCACTCGACAACAAGTTACTAGACTTCATCGCCTTGAATAATCTCACTCAGTTTAACAACGTTAAAAACGACAAAGGCAAGATATTAGATCTTATTCTCTCTAATTTTACAGTCACAGACGTAGTGCGCAGCAGTTCTCCTTTAAGTAATCTTGACCTTTACCACCCGCCACTTGAATGTAATATTTCTTGCCTCGGATTGCCACGTCTATCACCGAACACCACTACCAACCGATATAATTTCCGCAAAGCTGATTTCGACAACATAATGTCGGATTTGTCTTTTATCTCTTGGGAGAATGAGTTGTCCTCTTGTTGTTGGGTTGACGATATTGTTGATAGGTTTTATAGGTTAATGAGACTCTCCATCTCTAAGCATGTTCCTAAAAGTAAACCGGTTTCAAAGAAGTTCCCGATCTGGTATTCTAAAGAACTTATCCGTCTACTACATGAAAAATATAAGATCAGAATAAAGTATCGTAAATACAAAAACCCATTAGACGAACTTGCCTTGCATACCATTAAAAAAAGATGCTCAAATCTGACCGAAACTTGCTATCTCAAATATATTACCGATATAGAGCAATCTTTGCCAGATAACCCGAAACTGTTTTGGAGTTTTTTGAAGAATAAGAAGCGGAATAGTAATAGTTTTCCTTCGTCCATGAGTCTCGGTGACAGCAAGGCTAGTGGCGGGGACACAATATGCGATCTTTTTGCTTCCTTTTTTTCTTCAGTATATAGTAATTGCCCTAATTCACATACAACAGCTGACAACACCATGCTCACCTCTAACTACCTCGCAAATGTACAGTTTTCACCAGACGAGGTGTTGAAAACTCTCAAATGCTTGGACCGGAACAAGGGTGCTGGGCCTGATGGGATTCCCCCTCTGCTTGTAGTTGAATGCTCTAAAGCAATATCTCTGCCTCTATCCATCATCTTTAATTCATCTTTAACCTCTGGCATTTTTCCTTCAGCCTGGAAGGAAGCTAGAGTTGTTCTAGTTTTCAAATCTGGTGATGCCACGATGGTTAAAAATTATAGACCTATATCTATCTTACCTGTATTTGGTAAGGTATTCGAATCGTTGTTGTGCCCCGTCATATCCTGGCATATTAAACAATTAATCTCATCTCAGCAGTCTGGGTTCCTATCATCTCGATCTGCAACAACCAATCTTGTTTCTTTTGTTCAACATGTGTCCGAATCACTAGATACGCGGCTATCGGTTGATACTATTTATACAGACATTAGTAAAGCATTTGACACCGTAGACCACAAAATTTTGCTTCATAAACTCTCTCTCTTTGGCATTTCTGGCAGTCTGTTGGAATGGTTCTCATCTTATCTCAGTCTGCGAAGTTCTCGAGTGGTGGTGAGTGGATTCTCCTCGGAACCATTTTTTTCCGCCTCTGGAGTCCCCCAGGGTTCCCATCTCGGCCCGATCTTGTTTAATATTTTTATCAATGACGTTGTTCCCATTTTCAAACACGCTAATTGTTTTCTCTATGCTGATGACATGAAGTTATCCATGCAGATCAAAGATGTTAGTGACACATTGTTACTGCAGGAAGACTTGGAGCGGCTCGCTCTTTGGTGTCATGACAACAGATTGTCATTGAACATTAATAAATGCAAGTACATTCGTTTTTCGAGAAGCAAGAACGTCTCGTCGCAAAAATATACAATTGGTGGAAATGCGTTAGAAGAGGTGGATTCAATTCGTGACCTGGGAGTTATTTTGGACAAAAAGCTGAGTTTCCACGAACACATAAACCACATTGCTACGAAAAGCTTCCAAATGCTAGGATTCGTGATACGTAACGCAAAAGACCTTAAAAGACCATCAACAAAAATTCTCTTGTTCCAGTCATTGGTCCGATCGGGTCTAGAATACTGTAGCCAAGTTTGGTCTCCACAGTATGACGTACACATTAAGCGAATCGAACGCATACAAAAACGTTTTTTGTGGCATCTCACCTACCAAAATCACAAGGTTAAAGAGCTTCCCTCCTACGAGAAGCGGTTGGCTCATTTTGGAATGAATAGTTTACAGGAACGGAGATTTTTGTTGGACTGCATGTTTTTGCACAAAATTATCAATGGAGTTGTTGACTGCTCGTCGCTGTTAAGATCAATCAACTTTAATGTCCCACTTAAACAGCCTCGCGCCTGCAGATACGTTCCATTTTCAATAAGGGGTTCTAAAACTAATCTTGGTCACCACGCCACCATGAATAGACTTCAACGACAATACAACGCACTTAAAGGCGAATCTATTGATATATTTACTGATAATCCGCAAAAATTTAAACGTAACATACTTACTTCTTTCTCGCCCGGGTCTGTTTAATTAGCTATTATCTCCATTTTCTTTCTTTTTTTAATGTTTATCCACTTTTACGTTAAATCTTAGTTAAATCTTAAATCTTAGTTAAGTTTTAGGTTAATAAATAGAATACTGAGTTCACGTTTGCATGCCGTGGCAACCTTTAATTAAGTCAGCACTTAGAATGAGATACAGTTCACTTACATAAGTCTTTTGTAGTGTATGCCTTGTTGGTTGTCCTAATAAATAAAAAAAAATAAAATAAAAAAAATCATAGGCGTTTGGGTAAAAAATAAGAAAAGTCTTAATATTTTCATATGCATGTTTTTTAATTGAAAAATAAGACAACAGTGCCCTGCGGAATATCAATACAAACATTTTGATGTCGGATCATTGTTTCATTTGTGCTATATTTACAAAGTTTCTGAAGAAATAAGTTTTTAGATATCATTATTTTACGTATTGTTTATGCAGTTTCTGGGTATTTGTTTCAAATTCCAAGACAACCATGACCTTGTGAAAGGATCAAGCTAACCTACACTAGTCCTTTTAATGTATAAGACCTATTCAGCGCCTAGCACCAGTGACTTAAAAACACGTAAATTTTCAAATTCCGCGCTGCACCCCCTTAATAAAAACATCCAGTGTAAATTCTTTACAACCTGTTCTAAAACTTCCGTTTTTTAACGAAAAGCCTCAGATTTGTCCAGCTCGATGTCTTCAGGAATATTTAAGAAAAACAAACGATTTGCGTAAAAATAATTGTAATTGCGTGCGGCCACCTCTGCGACCAACAGACTTGGCGTATCTATTGATGTAATTAGAAAAACAGCTGGTTGGTCTAATTCATCACTGACTTTTGCAAAATACTACGACAAAAATGTTTTGCCTCATGTTGACAATCTTACAAGAATGATGTAATACATTTTGTCCTAAAGACAAATGAGCACGAGTTTGAAAGCGTAGTTGGAGTACCTTGCACTTCACCAATAATATATATTTTACCAACCATGTAGCTACATACATTCCATCAAAGACAAAGTATTTTTCCTATAATTTCGTAATAGTAAGTTATTACGAAATTATAAGAAAAACTTACCTTGCGTCACGGGGAAATCTATGCAACTTTAAATTCTTGTTGTGTTTCGACGTCGATTTACAACCGTATACAGAACAATGTGTATGCACCATTATATTCAATAGGAATCACTAAACGTAAATTCAAAAAACGTTTAAAACAAGCAGCACGCGCATGTGGCTGCCCTTCACAATAGCTCCCACAAATTGCGCTTGTTTGTGGGACACTGGCCGCGGCTCCCGCTTCCCCGCGGGTTCCCCACCCTTGCTCTGCGAAGTACCTTCGATGCCCAACTGTATGCTTTTAAAACTATGGCGATGCTACTACAATATGTAAATAAATCGCGTCGAATGAAGCTGTCACATAATTAATAATAATAATAAGTAATAATTTATTTTTTATATAAAATCACACATATAAACAGAAACAGATAAATTCTTATAGATGTGGCGGCGCCACCTACCGCATACGCCGCACATTGACACGAAGCAAAACACCTTCTCAACTGTGTCAACAGATGGCGCCACAAACGCTTACCAACGACATCGCCATACTACGACGTGAAATAGTATGGGTAACCTGCATCGCGGTAGCAAAGTTTCACCGTTTCCTTCGCTATATATAGCACCTCCAACTAACATCTGTTGGACCTCGGTCCCCGAGCTATACCACCCAGCTCGGAGGAAGATCTTCCCTTTGGCCTTCCTCAGTGTGGCATTCTACCTACCACCAGGCTTCCCTACATTGGTGACCCCGACGTGATGTACCAATGGGATCACTACAGTGGTGACCCCTACGGAGCACAGAAGCATCTTCAACATCGTCGCAGCAGCAGCGCCCATCCATCACACTCCTCATCCACCAGATACCTTCGCCAGCAGTCACAGCAAGCCAGCAATCGAGCCACAAGGTTCCATCGCAGCATCTTGGACGACGCTTCCTGGACCTCCGGCACACTCGACGGCATCATCCCGACCTGGTCTTCGCAGCCCACGACCGGTGCATCAATGTCGACCGCATCACTCCGGCGTGGCAGCCCTGCACACCACACCAGCAGCTCGGACCCACCGTCATCATCACCTGTCTCGACTCACCGCAGACAGGAGCAGCACACTGCATCACTGGCAACGCGCCTTCACCCCACCCGTCTCGACTCACCGTAGACTGGGGCATTCTGCAGCAGCACTCTCCACTGGCACTTGCAAGCTCTGAAGCACTGACTGCTGAGCACACTCACTGGCATCTCGACCTCCGGTCTCAGGGGGGGAGTGATGTGGCGGCGCCACCTACCGCATACGCCGCACATTGACACGAAGCAAAACACCTTCTCAACTGTGTCAACAGATGGCGCCACAAACGCTTACCAACGACATCGCCATACTACGACGTGAAATAGTATGGGTAACCTGCATCGCGGTAGCAAAGTTTCACCGTTTCCTTCGCTATATATAGCACCTCCAACTAACATCTGTTGGACCTCGGTCCCCGAGCTATACCACCCAGCTCGGAGGAAGATCTTCCCTTTGGCCTTCCTCAGTGTGGCATTCTACCTACCACCAGGCTTCCCTACATAGATAAACATATTGAATTTTTGCCTGAACTAGGAAAATCCTGTGATTCAGGCGACCATAGTGCTAGTATATTGATAGAAAAAGAAAAAAAGAAAAATTAAATTAAATAAAAACACAATTCATCACTTACAATTAAATCCACAAAGTATATGTATAATTAAAGTTTTAACAATTTAAAAGGATTTACAAGAGAAACAAAACTATAATAGTACCTAATTCTAGCCCAACATATTATAAAAAATAATTATAAATTAGACACCTTATTTTGATACTACAAGTAACTTCTCTGTATCTTCATAGGACATGGGTTGCAAAATATTTTTTACTTTGTTCTTACAGTTGGTATAAGTAAGGGGAAATATGTCACCGATTTTATTTAATCGGTTGTAGAGAAAAGGACCTAGGAAAAAATAGAACCTTTCTGTGAAAGAGAATTTAATGCATATTTTTTGAGTACATACGATATCTTTCCGTCTTTTCATTGTTAATTCAGTGCTAAATGGAAGGGCTGCGTGCTGTTTTAGAACAATGTGCATTATAAATAATTGTCGAACTGATAATACGTTGCATGACTTATATAAGAGGTTAGTAGGAAAGAGATAGGGACGGCAAGTCGACACCTTGAGGATCGCTCGCTGAGCTCTTTCTGTGGTTAGTAGTAAGGTTTTATTTACACCACCCCAAGTAGTAATGCAGTAGGTTAATAGTGATTCACAAAGAGCAAAATAAACTTGCTTTATTAAAGCTGTATCTGCAATATGTCGTATCTTTTTGAATACAAATATTAACTTACGCAACCTGTTATTTAAAGCCATAATATGTGGTTTGAAAGAAAGTGTTTCATCTATTAAAATGCCCAGATATTTTATAGTTTCCGTTTGCTTAATTTCGGGGCACTCACAAGGGTTTAGTGTTGGCCCTTTACAGTAATGAGCACGAAGTGTTGAGTCTGTCATCGACACCGATTTTTTACTTAAACAGAACTTAATATATTTAGTTTTTTCGGCATTTAGTGTTAGTATATTTTTATGAAGCCAGTTATTTACAACATTGAAACCGCTTTGCGCATACATATAAACTTCTTCTTCCGAGTTAGCCGCAAAAACAAGGGCGGTGTCATCAGCGTAGGATATGATTTTTCCATGATCTAGCTGTGTATTACACAGGTCATTAATGTAAATTGAGAACAGGGTGGGTCCTAAAATACTTCCTTGAGGAATTCCGAAGGATGTGTTATCCTGCTCATCACTAAGGACACTGTCAATCCTCACACATTGCGTTCGTTCTTTTAGATAACTCGTAAAAAGGTCTAACTGGGTGCCTCTTATACCCAATGCTTCAAGCTTGCGTAAAAGGATAGGGATGGAAACTGCATCGAATGCTTTTGCAAGGTCGAGGAAGATACCAACAGTATGCTTACTTATATTAAGATTTTGTACAATATATTCAGTCAGGTGGTGTACCGCATCCGCAGTAGACATTTTTGGCCTAAAACCAAACTGAAAATTAGACAAAATAGAATTGTTTTCCAAAAAATGTACTAATCTCGAATTTATAATTTTTTCTAAAATTTTTGACAACGATGGTAATAATGATATAGGTCTGTAATTTGATATTTGTCTTTTATCGCCATTTTTATAAATAGGTATAACAATGGCTTTTTTTAAACATTTTGGAAAAATGCCGATAGACAGACTTAATTGAAAGATATATGTTAAGGGAGGTATCAAAATATGCCTGAACTGCTTAATTATTTTATTAGATATATTGTCCCACCCAACAGCACAATTATCTTTTAAACTCATAATGATTTTTTCAACTTCGCCTTCATCAGTATCTAGCATAACAAATGATTTAAGCAGTGATTTAGTGCTACAATCAGCAGAGGTGTACACCGGGGTCTGTAAAAGTGTCTGTTTTTTATCCGCCAGATCTTTACCAGTGTTAATAAAATAATTATTTGCGTTATTTGCAGTTATTTGATGAGTTGGGTGCGCTTGAAGTAAACTTAATGAATCATGTTTTTGTTTCGAAATATAAGTGATGTTTTTAATATGTTTCCATGTCTTTTTATTATTAGTTCCAGCTGCTTCTAATGATGATTTTTCGTAATTGATTTTTATTTTTTTCAATAGATTATTACAGAAATTTCTGTATCTTTTATATGATAATTGCAATATTGGACACTGAGGATTTCGTTTAGCGGACATATGCAATTTGTCTCTATGTTTCATACAACGAATGAGACCTGGAGTAATCCAAGGTTTCAAATTATGCAATTTCTTACTTAAATTAATATTTGATGTATTTTTATGAATAGCTTGTTGTATATTTTCTACTAAGTATGACATGCAAAAATGCGGATCAGCGGAATTAAAAACTGGGTCAAGATCGATATGACGTAAGTCAACTTCAAGTTTGTTTAAGTTTAGTTTAGCGATTGTGCGAGTATTATTTACTTTAGGTAATTCGCAATTTAAGGCTAGTAGGGCAGCAGAATGGTCGGTTATTGTTGAGTTAGTAACAAGCGCAGATGATGAAAAGTTAGATTTGAGCATGACATGATCCAAACATGAACCACTTTGGTGAGTAGGCAGAGTGTGCGCAGGAAGCAAGCCATGAAAGGAGCATACATTGAGGTAGTCTTGGGCATTTGAATCGATTTTTTCAGGTCTAATATTAATATTTATGTCTCCAATCATAATTAAATTTCTATAAGAGGATAAATTTTGAAGTAAACTGCTTAAAGAGTCTATGAAGTTTTTTGGGTGATTGAAGGAGGGTGGCCTATATAATCCTAAAATTGCAAAGTCAGAACCAATTTATATTAGTAAACTATTGCAATCTATTATTTTAAGTTCCTCCGCAGTAACATTTAGATAGTCCTTACTATAAATTAAAATCGAACTTCACATTGTAAGTTCGTTTGACTTTCAATTCTTATAGTGAATTCGTATTAAATACAACAACCATGACATAATCTTTAACAGATAAAAATAAAGGATAAGGTAATTAAGATGCTCAATACCAACAAACTTACTATAATAAATAAAAAAATAAAAATAAAATAAAATACTTTTATTTCAGACTGTGTCCATATAAGTAGGTAGTTGATTGACGAAATTAATAATTAAAAATACTAATTAAAATAAAATTAAAATCATAAAAATTTAATAAAAATTAAAATAAAAACACAATATTACAAAACCAAATTAAATAAAAATTAAAATCAAAACAAAATTAAATTATATAAAAAAATTAAAAATAAAAATAAAATTCCTAGAAGATTAAATAAAATTAACAAATAGGGTAGGTAACGACCCCCCGTAGGCACACCGCACATGCGCCTGCACCCAGTGCCTCTGCAGCGGACAATCCAGCTTTTCTCTGAGCACCATTAGGATGACGTTGGTGCTCCCGCGCACCCTGCGCTGGAGGGAGGCGATGCGGCGCCGCAGCACCGTGTGAAACCCGTCTGTGCGCGCGTGCGCGAACATCGCGGACGCGCTGCAGTAGCGCGGGAGCCCCAACATCACCCTGAAGGCGTTATTGTACTGTACTCGGAGAGCGTTGATGGCCCGCTGAGTATAGTTGACCCACATATTGCACGTGTACAAGGTTTGGCAAAACGCTTTAAAAAGCATTATTTTTATATCTGCGCTACATCGTGCGAATCTGCGAGCCAACATGTTGCAGCGGACCGCCATCGCTCTCCTTTCCTTTTCAATATCCCCGTCATCTTTCAAATCCTCGGTGACAACATGGCCGAGGTATTTGAACTGCTTCACCCTATCAAGAGCGACCCCATTCAGCCGCACAGGTGCCACATTTTCCAGCTTTCGGCCCTTGGCCTGGAATATCAGTAGCTCACTTTTTTTAACATTGTACATGAGGCCATGTGTGGCCGCATACTCCTCACATACCCCCAACAGCTTCCAGAGACCGGCGATTGATGGGCTGAGCAACACCATGTCGTCAGCGTAACTAATGCTATTGATGTTCTGTCCGTCAATGGAACAGCCGACACCAGTTTTGCCCAGTTCAACAATCAGCCGGTCCACGTAAAGGTTGAAGAGTGAAGGAGACGTCAACCCCCCCTGCCTCACTCCACACTCCAACCTGTACTCGTCGGATAGCTCACTACGCCATTTGACCTGGTTAATTTGATGCCCATACCAGTATCTGAGAATATTAATCAACTCACCGGGCACCCCGGCGTCCTTTAGTTTACCCCAAAGAATGTCGTATCTAACCAGGTCAAATGCCTTAGAGAGATCTAGAAACGCAGCATATACAGGCGTACTCCTATCAGTATAGTACCTGACGGTATGCTTGAGAGACAGAATGCGTTGAAAGTCCGGCTCTAAAACCGAACTGCGCATCATGTAGGTGCAAGAGCTTATTAAGCTGTCTCTCAAGCAAGCCGTCAAGCACCTTCGATATGACTGTAGCTAGAGAGATTTCTCGGTAGTTGCCCTTGTCGGAAGCATCACCCGTTATATTCTTAATTATAGGCACAACAACCGTTCTCATCAGCTCCTTAGGAAGATAAGAATGCCTAATGCAGAGTGTGAAGAGCAGCTCAACAATCTAGTGAGATGTGGCCCCGCATGTTGCAAATGTTCGATGCTGAGGCCGTCATGTCCGGGTGACTTGCCTCTTGTCATACCCTTTATAACTGAGGTAACTTGTTTTGCAGAGATACGCTACGGCACCCCCGACACCACGGTCTCAACGTCCTTTATAAGTGAACCCCTCAATGGAGATTCGACCTTAAAATGCGCGCTAAACATATTTCTTCTTAGTTGGCTATGTCCTTAGCACTGGTGACGTCCCCAATACTCATCGGGATGCCAGGTTTCGGGCTTAACTTTTTTGTATGTTGCCAAAATCCTCTAAAATCCTTATTTTTGTGTTTTAGCGTTAAAATATTCATTATTATTTGGTCTTGATTGCAGAACAATCAACAATCACAAAATTTTAATTTTTCTTTGAAAGTTTTTCTAGACTCCTACATCTCATTATAAACCAGACCACATCTGGGCCTGCCGCACCATACCCAGGTCAGAAACTTTTGCCTAGCATTCAGGTGAGCATCACGAACGTACTTATTCCACCCCGCTATATGACGGCCGCTTTTTGGCTTACCCCCTATAAGATAACTGAATTTATTGAACTTTTGACCTTATGGCTGAGTTTACACAAAATTGTTGAAGTGAAAAATATTTAGTTTTTATTATTCCGATAATAAATAATACATAAGCGTATCTCTGTTTAAAATCGAAGGTAGTTTCTCTCCGATTCGAAAAGACAAATCGACAACAGCAATTTAGACTACGCTAACTTCGAAAAACCAACTTTACACCAGGGCGGATTTTAAGGAAAAATGTGATACCTTTTTAGTTCTAGAGAGATTTTTTTTAATTTTGTACATTTTCACATCTTTTAACGCTAAAGGGAATGTTGCTACTTAATTTCCATAATTATTATTAGTTACAAGTTTAGCTTGAGTTATCTTTGTGTTCACATTAAACTCCGTTATAAGAATACATAAAAGATTAAGCTAACTTATACTTAGCTTACTTATGGAATGTACAAATCATAACACGAGTAATTCTAAACGGAATTGTGGACAAATTGCATCAATAAAGTATGTCAAGTGAAAACATGAACATTATTGTTAGCTTATAGATAAACAAAGTTGAATAATAAAAAGTAAATCATATTTTATATTTATAGTGGCGCATCGAAGTGAACCCGGACAAAAGGGTCGCAGTTCTCTTCGATGTAAAGCATAGGACCAAAGTAGACCCTTACGGAACCCGTTCACTAGTATGTTAGGGACTGCGATCCCTTGGCAGGTACAGTCAAATATTTAGGTGTGACACTCGACAAACACCTTACCTTCCGCCCTCACATGATTACTGTTAATAATAAAGTCTGTTTTTATATGTATAGACTCAGTCCTATGATAGGTCCCGAAAGTAAAATATCCTTAAGAAACAAACAAACCCTCTATAAGGTTTGTATTAGACCAACAATGACATACTCGTCTCCCGTTTTTAATCACATAGCGCCCTCAGCGCTTTATAAATTAGTAATCTAAAATAAATTCACTCACAGGGTCTCTGGTGCCCCTTGGTACGTACTTGAATGCTGACCTGCATAAAGGTTGGGAACTGCCAACGTTGCAACAACATCTTCGTACGGTCGCGGAGCGATTCTTCGCAGCTTCGGAGAACCACTCAAATCCTCTTATTCAAAAGGCAGTGGACTGCGCAAGACATGCATTCATTCAGCGGTGATCATCGAGATTCGACTGTTGGTCGAGCGCGCAGGAGACTGCGCGCGCCCTGGACTCTCAAACCGGTTTCGCATTCATGCGCCCCGGCCTCGGCTGCAGTAATTAAATGCACAAATTCTACTACTAACAAAATAGAATATGTTTGTCCGGTGTGCCATACAACATAAAACTTATTTTACTATTATATTTTAGTATACAATATTTATTGATTAGGTATATTTATGTTAACAACTGTAATATATATTTATAGTTTGTATACAATGTATTATATGTATTTAGTTATTTACAAACAAGATATTTAAATTGTTTATCATATACATATGTTTTTATATAAGTAATATTTATATTACTATCTCTATTCTATTATAATATTTACTATGTATCTACATAGTAATATCTATGCTACAGGGTAAATAAAAAGTCGATGGGGTTTATAAGTGACCAATTTTTTTATTAATTTAATCCAAAAGCGGATTGTATCACATTGCAAGATGTCTCTGCTACGGTATTGCATCGCAGTAGCGAAGCGTGCGGTTTAAAGTAAGAACACCGCAGTAGGCACTTCTCACCCGCGCACGCCAACCACTCCGACTCCTCCGACTCCTCCGACCCCTCCGACCCCTCTGACTCCTTCGACCCCTCCGACCCCTCTGACCCCTCCGACCCCTCCGACCTCTCCGACCTCTCCGACCCCTCCGACTTCTCCGACCCCTCCGACCCCTCTGACTTCTCCGACTACTGGCCAATTGCAGTACACGTAGACGAAGACTTTGGCGTCGGTGTAGGCGTAGGTATTACGTATGACGATGGCCTTGTTTAGCGACAATATGTAGACGGAGGGCAGCGGTGGGCCTTCGGGGTCGCAAGCCTCTACTTTTAATCCGATTGGAAGATATGACTTGCATATCGTACTCTGCGAATAGAAAAACATTATGAAAAAAGTAGCTTCAGACTGGATTTATTACCATTCAAGCTTTGGTAACAGAAAACTTCTATGAAATGACTTAGATTATTCATTCGGCAAATTGTGCGGGGGATTGGTGCCTTTTTTAAAGTTCTTGTGCAAGAACGGGAGTTTGTTTAATTGATAGGTATCTGGAGCACAAACTTAACTTACTTTAACTTAGAATATTGTGTTCAGAACGAACATTCAATGTAATATCCTCTGTGGTATTATGTAGTCTTATGATTCATTGACTATGTAGTCTGTAGTTCATAGACTCGATCTCTCTTCATTTTGATTTCCCGTCACGGTCGTTAGAGCTCTGTAGAAAATAAGTGGAATAATTGCAATAAACCTGACTTTTGCCATCAATCACATTTTATTTATGTTCCCTCACGAACAATTGCCACGGAGTGTTTTTAAAAAAAAAATAAATAAAAAATAGCAACTAACTCCTTTTTTATTACTTACAGGTAAGCACTTGGCCTTTGTCTCACCTAATCTAAATTGTTTATAAAAATGTTTTTGTTTTCTAAAGTTTACACGAGTAGCGAGTTTAGCGAACACTACACATTTAAAAGAAACAACTTTTACGGATCTACTTGCATTTATTTTACTAGCTACTAACTAATTATGAGACGACCAACACCTCAGTCTCCCTGTGACCACGGACCCTGCAAAGGGTTCGAAACGTCAGGATAAACATTAAAAAGTAACGTGTAAAATAAACGCGAGTAGATCCGTAAAAGTTGTTTCATTTAAAAATGTTTTTTTTTTAATGTTAACAGTAGGCAAACAAGCAGGCGGGTCACCTTATGGAAAGTAATCACCGCCGCCCATGGACACCCGCAAAACCAAAGTAATTGTAGATGCGTTGCCGGCCTTGATGAAGGAGTTAGATATTAAGGAGGGAGTAGGAATTGGGAGGGGGGAGGGGTGAAAGATGGGCCTCCGGTACTTTCACTCACCGGACGAAACACAACAGCAACGAATGCCATTGTTTTACGCCGATATTTTGTAAGAGGGTAGTATTACGCCGGGCGATCCGGCCCATTACGTGCTGCAACGCAGCGTGGTCTACCACTCAGAAAAATCAATCTGATAGATGAGTACTTACAGTGTTAGCGACAATATCCCAAGCTTTGTCTGGCTGCGGCAACATAAGGCGTTGCATCTGCACCGGCGGCTGGCTGGACACGTCGCCTGCGGGTCAGTGCGGTGGCATGGTTCAGGAATGAAGGAGATTTCAGAAATTGTTTTACTTTAAATATTTTTAATTTTAATCTTTAAATGCATATCAATACTGAGAAAAATTAGAGAATAATTAAAGATTTACACCTCAATGATTTTTGAAATTTTATAAATGGCTCTCTTAATATTTAAATTGTTACGTTTACGTTGCTACGTTACTTAAATTGTGCCTACAAAACATACGAAGCATTAACTGCAATAAAACCGGCCTGCATACACTATTAGAACGGGCGCAGATGGACTGGGATCAGATCATATTAACCGAATGTTGGCTTACACGTTCCTATCAAATTCCAACGATCGAGGGTTACCACTACGCGGCTACGACGAGCGATGTGACGCAAAATGAAAGTGTTGTAATTTACATTAACGACAAATTACAACATGCAACAGAAGAACCCGACTTAACTGACTCGAACTGCTTAAATCGGGATACAATAAGCTATCTATCGGCACCCTTTTTACAAAAACCTTTACAGATTTTTTGAATCATTAAATCAGTTATTATTACTTGAACATTCAACTTTAAAAACGTTGTTTTGACAGAAGTAAAAATCAATTGCTATTCGTTAACCGATTTGGCTAATTTTGATTTAGAAATTTTTGTGGAAGTTCAGGAAAGGTTTAAACGGTGAGAAACATAAATAATAAGTAGAAGTAAATATTCTTAATAGAATCAATTAATTGAAAATATAATAATTTGATAAAATTTTACTAATTTCTGATGTATTCCTTTGTGGATGCCAAATTTGAACTTTCTATGTCGTCAAAGACATTTAACTACTTACTATAGACAGGACATAGAGATCGACACTGTAATCCACAACTTATTACCAAGTGGTAACAAGTCGCTCAGTTTGATGTGATACGACCTCTAATGCAGTCGTGTTTGTGCGCGAATAGATTTGACAAAATCTACAGAAAATATGCCAAATTGCGTATTGCGTTATTGCAAATTCCGATATGGTAAAACGGCTGAACGTGATTACAGTTTTTTTCGTAAGTATTTTGTATATTTACCTAATAATCAGCCTATATAAAAATTTCCAATAAAGTATTCTAGAACATTTGCCTATGCTCTATACCGCCCTCTAGTGGTAATAAGCAAAAGCACTACTTTTAGGGAAGAAGTCGACTTTGTAGATGATTTAGTGATGTTCAAGTGATGTCGTTTTATTTGTAGATTAATGTTATAGATAATATTTTTATATCGTAAGTTAAATATAAGTAGTAATATTCTGATACAATGCTCATTGCGTTGGAGGACTGTTATGCACTGGAACAGTAAAACTAAGTGATACCTCAGCGGTCCTCCGACGCGATGATCATTGAATCAGAATATTGCTACTTATATTAAACTTAATGTCTGACGCCCCGCAGGTTCACATGTGAACCTATAACAATTGGTTTTCAATTGTGTCTGGTTATTGGGTGTTATGTGTATTTTTTATACCAATTTTAGTTAACATTTATAAAAATTAT
This sequence comes from Eudonia mercurella, assembly GCA_963082485.1. Classification (NCBI taxonomy): domain Eukaryota; kingdom Metazoa; phylum Arthropoda; class Insecta; order Lepidoptera; family Crambidae; genus Eudonia; species Eudonia mercurella. Next base: position 403,523 of record OY720024.1, on the reverse strand, counting down.
CGATACGTCGAAATCATAACGGAACATCCCTAGATGTTCTACTGCAGAGCGATACCTACCGTGTGGTAGCTGAAACTTATTCTAATTGATTTTAATACGCTGTTTTGCTTCTCAACGTTAGATGGCGATGGCAAAAATATCAATTAAGTTCACTTCATTTAAGTGGCTCTCTCATTCGCGCCCCGCGCGCCGCCTCCGCCGCCCACCCGCCCCGCGCCTTCGCCCGCGGTGCGCACGTGACAGCTGTGCCTGAGCCTGTCACCAAACAAACTAAACCCAGCCGTCGTGACTACGCCTTTGTTGCTGCATCCAACTTAGATACACACAGAGTGTCAGAGCGTGCCACCATGGATCGAGACGACTAAGGTCCAAAAGAAGAGGGCACGCCGTCACCGGCCGAATCAAAACCGTTGCGGTACCGCACTGGCAGGGCCCCAGTTCTTGCTGCGCGCTGCGACGCCGACTACGCCGATGTACCTGTCGCGCCTGCACCACACCATCACAGCGCAGGATGTGATAGAGTACATCAAGACGAAGACAAATTTCCTTGTGAGGGTGGAGCCGCTGGAGTCGCGACACAATGTAATGTAATTTAATATTTTTGCTTCTCTGCAAAAATATTAAACAGTGTTTTCGTATCTTCATTAGCATGTACCTATTACTAAGATTTTAGCCTTAAGTTTAATGTCTAATGTTTGTAGCTTAATGTGAAATAAATAAATAAAGAAATAAAATGTTAGTATGACACATTTTAATGACTCTGGAAGACTCTTAACTCAAAACCACGCAGTACCAATTAAATTAACTACTTATACCTACAAATGAGGCCGAATAAAATATATATATATTATATATTCATTAATATGCTAAAGAATTTTAGGACTTCTTTTTATTATGCCCATCGATATTAGAGATTTAACTGATTATGATGACATAATAAATAAATAAATATATGTAGGATTAAAAGAATTATGAACTGTTTCTTCAGACATTGTGTGGGCAGATGTAGGAATCGTACAAATGAGAAGACGTTTTGCTCTTTGATGCAAAGAAAACTAAATGTGAAATGCCCGAAGCCCAACGCGGGGCTGACCGATACTAGTGTCACTATGAATGAAGAAGAAAAGCTACCTTTGTGGTCAGAAAATAAAGACAGTAGACAAACAAACAGACAGACAGACAGACAGACAGACAGAACCCGACAGGTGGATAATCTTGTAATGTGATGGTGTTTCAGGCAAATAACAAAATTATGTGCAGCAAAAGAAACATCTGGAATTTGAGCATTCTTCTAACGTTTCTGGGATTTTGATATTAGTACCTACTGTTACAATTTGGAAGTATAATGGTTACCTACTCAACATCCTGGAGCGAAAGTAACTCAAATTAAGTTTGCATTCAAAAAAGTTAACTTAGTAAAGTTAAGTAAAAAATCTTCATACCTAAGGTTTCCGTTGTGCATTTTTCGTTAGCGCTGATGCCGGCGAGAAGCGCGCACAGCGCGAGGAACGTCTTCATCGCTGCGGTCATCTTGTACTGTTGTCTGGATTGGAGGATGAGTGCCGTGCTACTGATCTAAACTCTAATTATACGTGAATTTACATTTCAATATAATTAGCCGTATAAAGTCACGCATTACACCATTCACTTTTACTCTTAATGAAATGTGTTAAAATCAATTAGGGCTACCAAAACTATTCAATACAATACAATTCATTTATTCCAAACAATATATATTGTGTTGAATACATAAAGGTTCATTTCAATTACAATTTCTTATAATTTTATAGAAATATTAAATTACTCATGTTACAAAATTAAAAAAAAAATCACAGACTTTGCAGTCCCCGCAAGAATCGGAGCATTGAAAATGAATACAACAACTTACGAAAAAAAACGTTCAATTTAAATAACACAATTCTAACTTAAATGCACTTCTCGTCTGCATCCGCATCTTTTAACACCATTACCATGACGATCGGTCAATAATCAAAGAACCTACATCATCATTTTTATATACGGAAATACCCGTTCATTACCGATCCGAGCCGATTTATCTGAAGAAAGGTAATGTTAGCTCATCGACACTTTTAGCAAGATTGGTGGAATTTCATCTATGCCATGACTGGTTTTGTTTTTAAGTTCTTTATAATTCAAGAGAATCTACGGGGCTTAAAAAGATACTGTTTTCAATAGAGCTACTTAAAAGTGGACAGTGAGACTTTGACTCCACCCCATCCTGTAATTTACCTATAGAGGCAAATAAGTCATTAAACGAGTTTGCGATATGTTCAGCATCTGAGCATGATCAATTATTTATTTTAATGTTAATGTTTTTCTTTACTTTTTCGATTTTTTATTAAGTTTGTCGTTAATTATATTCCACATTGTTTTAATTGTGTTGTTAGAGTTTGTAATTTTTAATGTATTCTAGTTTTATTGCAGAAAGAACGGTTTTTTTTAAATGTTTTTTGGTACGAATTATAATACATTTTATTATATCATTTTTGGATTTTGTAGCCAATATTTTTAATAGACTTTTATTTCGGCACGATATTTTTACACATACAGTTAACCAATACTTTTTTAATTATTTTTTTTCCATTTAGGTAAACACTTATTTAAAGTATGTAATAATAGGTTATGAAAAGAATTATAATTATTATTTATGTATTTGTATGGTATTATGATGTTATCCCAATCTACTGAAGCTAGCTGATTCTTAAACTGTTCTATATTATTTGTATTAAATAATCTCTTTTCAACATACCATAAGGTGATATGCTTTGTGAACTTAGGCAGTGTCAGCAGTTCCAGCGTGATCCGAAAAGCCGAATTCTTCCACAAAAGTATATAGATGTTTATTTGTGAAATTGGTAAAGACATGATCCAAACATGTTGACGAGGTGGTTGTTATGTGTGTAGGGTTTATGTGTTGTATTAATCCGTATTCTGACATTAAATTCAAATACAGGCTTGCTTTTACATTGTTCGCATTTGTTGGGAGTACGTATCTATGTTGATATCACCACCTAGGATAATGTTATATTTAGTAAATTTGCAAGTTATGTAACTCATTATTTTATTTAGTTGATCAAAGAATAAGTTTTCCTCTTTTCTATTCCAATACATTACTAATAACAATATTTTCTTTCGGTAATTCAATTGCACACACTTCTACTACATATTCAATAGAAAGTTTTTCGATGTCTTCCCGTTCTACATAGTCAATGTGTTCTTGCTGCAGGATGCAGACTCCGCCTCCTACGTGGTGTCGGCGACAGTATGACGCAGCAACCTCAGAACCACTAAACTGCATCGTTTCCGATTTCTCAAGAGAAAGCCATGTCTCTGATAAGAAAACAGCCTGGTATGGTGGATTTTGATCAAGAAATGCCTCAAGTAAATGTTGTTTGTTGAATAGGCTTTGCATGTTTTAGAATAGTATATTGTATTTCATTATCTTCGAAGGGAATTAGTTGAAGATTGTATTTCAATAGGCTGTGCCTGAGACTGTGGTGGTCGGCTTACTTCTTCAACTGCTGCGTTATCTTCCGGGTCAAGATTTGATATATTTAAAATAGGATCTCTAAGAGCTTTGTCTTTCGAATCAATTCGTTTACCGTCTATATACAAAATCATCGGTTTATTGCAAGAATTCATTAACTACAAAAAATCATTAAGTATAGTTAAAAGCACAAAGGAATTTATTTGTATGCGTTTAATGTTATGCAAAAACTTGATACCTTCCAGTTTTTCAAATTTGACGTAATAACCAACGCATAAAGTTGATAACTTCTATTTTCTGTTTTGTGGTGGCCCGAAATTCACTAACCAGCAATAGCGGTTCTTAGTGATGAAGAAATGTGTGAATGTTCCTAAAAAAGATTTTAAGAGAATTTTGTGACTTTTTAAGAATAAGTATGTTTTACTTACATCACTATAAGTAATAACTGGATAAAATTAATTATATGCACATAATTAGTTCTGTTAAACTTAATGTGCATCGAAAGGGTTTAAAAGAATCTTAATGACTTTTATCAAATCAAATAACTAACAAAATAATCATTGTTTAGTTGGCTAAAACTAATTAATGTCCCTTTACAATACTTTTTTCTTAAAATTTAGGCTTTTTTACTCATACTAATATTATTCTCTTACTTATCTTTGAGTGAAAATGGTGACTTCAGCGATATTCTTAATGAAGTCTTGCCTGCGTATTTAAGTTAAACTCTTTTTAACGCTCATACAAACTGATGTGTTGTTGGTGTTGTGTGCTGTATAGAAGTAGATATTTACATGGTACCTACTGCGAGGAGGGCGGGGACGGAGCTCCTCTCGTGATATTGGTCAAATCGTCAAATCGACAAATTGGTAATTTTTCAAATCCTCTTTTCGTCAAATTAAATATTTTGCCAAATACACCATACAATAAGTCTCTGATTTCCCTATTCCTTTGAGTAGGACTACTTACTGTGTGGAGTACCCAGAAACTTATGCGAAAATGGTTCAGTCACAAGAGAGCAGGCTGACCCACTGTCGAAAAGAAAAGAAACAATCTCACCAGACGATGTCTGCAACTCGCTTCGTACTGGTCTTTGATCGCACAGGTACACTTCATTCACCGCCGACGTTGAGGTACTGCTGCTCCTCCGCTCAGCGCACGATGACGCCATATGTCCCGGCTGCCCGCAGACGTAGCATGTTGTTGGCTGCATCTTCTCGCCGGATGTCGTCACACGCGGCTTGTCATTCGATCTCGGTGTAGAAGCAATTTCTTGCCTTCTTCTGATCAACTGTGTTGTCGAAGTTTGTTGAGAAGCAGTCAATAATTTCATTAGAAGAGTCTCCATACTTTGTAGCAGATTAGATGCGGGCGCACTGCTGCTATACTCCTCACTTTAATGCCCTGCGGATCCCACTTCTGATATAGGCACACAGCCTATGTTGGAGTTGTCGTTGCCTTCCATGTATATTCAAGAGTGGCGTGGTTCAACGGGCAAGGATAATAAGCGACTACTAAACTATAATCAACGTTTTAATTACGTGTCACACACTAATAATAATGCGGTATAATTTAATCGCAAAATCAGATTATAATTGCATAACTATTAAATGGTAGAACATAAAAACCAAGACGTTCCACAGAACGCGTGACGCCTACGCCAGATGCAAACGGATTCTGTCCAATTTGACACGTTCGCACGTAACGTCGCCAGCGCTCTGAGTTCCGTCAAGCGAGCTGTCACTGAACTATCAATGTCACTGTCAGTGTCAGTCGCTTCACAATGACGTCGAATCAATTAATTTAGCTCCGATAGTTTGTGGAAGCGCCGTCAGACATTACACCCAATGCTTAAAAATCAAATCGTTATTTGTCACTGCACTGATTATTACTTTACTCAGGTTAGAACAATAATCTGGTTAGTGTCCATTAATTAAATAATACGTACTAGTTAATATACCGAACTATACCGAAGACATCCCGGACATCAGCCTGTACGAGATTAGTATGGCTCTCAAACAGCTCAAGAACGGCAGGGCACCAGGTGCTGACGGAATTACGGCCGAGCTTCTGAAAGCAGGCGGAAGACCGGTACTCGTAGCTCTTCAGAAGCTATTTAATTCCGTCGTACTAGGGGGCAGAACGCCAGAAACGTGGCACGAAGGTATGGTGGTACTGTTCTTCAAAAAGGGCGACAAAACCCTGCTGAAGAACTACAGGCCCATCTCACTTCTAAGCCACGTCTACAAGCTGTTTTCGAGAGTCATAACGAATCGTCTCGCACGCAGGTTTGATGACTTCCAGCCTATCGAACAAGCCGGTTTCCGAAAAGGCTTCAGCACCATAGACCACATACATACGCTGCGGCAGGTTATACAGAAGACCGAAGAGTATAACCAGCCTCTTTGCTTAGCGTTTGTGGACTATGAAAAAGCCTTCGATTCGATTGAAACATGAGCCGTGCTACAGTCTCTCCAGCGGTGCCAAATTGACTACCGGTACATCGAAGTGTTGAAGTGTTTGTATGAAAACGCCACAATGTCAGTCCGTCTTCAGGACCAGAGCTCGAAACCTATTCAGTTGCAGCGAGGAGTGAGACAGGGAGATGTAATATCTCCGAAACTGTTCACTGCTGCACTGGAAGATGCTTTCAAGCTTCTGGACTGGAAAGGACTCGGCATCAACGTCAACGGCGTATACATCACTCACCTTCGATTTGCTGACGATATAGTGGTCATGGCTGAGACCCTGGAAGACCTCGGCACAATGCTCGGTGACCTCAACAGAGTCTCTCAACAAGTGGGTCTTAAAATGAACATGGAGAAGACGAAAGTTATGTCAAACTCGGGGTGGTTGGGCGGTTTGATGTATGCTCAAGTGTGCGATGTTGAGCTATATGCGTCTGCCGTCAAGTCCTATCACGCACGTCCTCGTCGCCGCTTGTCCTGTCGACCACCTGTACAGGCAGGCGGCGAACCCACCCCGCGGTGGGTCGTCCACCCTGGGCAATGCTGTGGTCATGGTGCAAGCATCGCAGAATTACTAATCTACCTTGCAACCTCAGTAGCGAAGAGTGAAGGGCTAACCCGCCAGTGATATCCTGCACGGCGGGCCAATACCCTACCCTTGTTCCCATGATCCTATCCACATAATTTCACTCCTTACCGCACTCCTTATTTCCTACCCCTGTCCCGGAGGGATGACAACCTCGACTCCAAAATTGCCAATAAATTTAATAATGGCACATTTTCGAACACGAATTTACCCCAGGAGGGTACCGGCGGAGCCGGAGAACCCCTCCCTGGGCCTTCGGGCTCAGGCTGCCCCTTGTATCTGGGGGGGGGCAAAAGATTTGCCACTATTAATCGAAACCAAGGTCCCACAAGGGACGAAAGCGCGCCGCGCCCTTACGGGTGCAGGCGCGTTAAAGGCAGGGACTACTCTGAAGCAAAGTGGAGACGGACACCTTCGGGGACCGAATCTGCCTAGCGGACGAGGTAGACACCGTAGGGGGAAGGGCGTGGCGTCCGGTGCTCCGGCACGGCATCCACTGCAGTCGGGCTCCATGCCAGGGTCAGGTGGGATTGGAAACCTTAGGGGACCAAACCCGTCAACCTTTGTGCGAGGGGACCAGGCAGGTGGAAGGTCGATGCATGAGGGAGGGTGTATAGCACCAGCCCAGCAATCCCCTATGGAGGGCCGTGGAAAGGTGGAGCTACGGGAGCGGGGTCCTGATGGGATCCATCCCATCGTCACCGCCGGACCATCGGGGCTGCAGGTACTGGGTCCTGATGGGATCCTACCTGTTGGCCCTCGGCCTGAAGTAGAGAAGGTGAGCGTGGGCATGACGACAGGTCACAGGTCGGGCCACCGCAGGCGTCGGATGAAGCTGTTTAGGCAGCAAGCCGAGGAGGAGCAGGCTGCGGTGGAACGATCAAAGCGGCAGAGGGAGATCAGCAATGAGAGCCAGGTGGCGCTTGATGCTAAACGCGTTAAGACTCACGGGTCTTACGCGGGAGCAGTAAGTGCTTTTAAGATGGCCATCATTGCTGATGACTATCCGGGAACTATGCTGGGGGAGAGTCACTATGTGGCCATCCAAGGAACCATTTGGGACCTGCTGGAGGCTACACCTGACCCTATCCCTATAGTAAACATGGGAGGCATTTCGTCGGGAGCCATTCTTTTCACATGTGAGGGGAGTGGCTCGGCGAAATGGCTTCGAGCGCAGGACGGCTTCACTGTTGAAGGTGTGTTGCTCAGGGTGGTTGATGCCAAGGATCTTCCGAAACCAGTTAAAATGGCGTGGAAGTCCCGAAACGTCAGCCGCCTTGACACGGGTAGAGTTTTGAAAATGATGCAGAGGTGCCATCCTGGATTGAAGACTTCGGGCTGGAAGGTCGTCGACACTAAGGTCGAGGGTCTATCAGTCCGGAGAATCATACTCATGGATGGGGCCTCTGCAGCATTTATCAAAGCGAAAGGCTATTGTCTTAGTACGGGTGTCGACAGGAGCGTCTTTAAGCTTCTAGAGGAGAGGCTTACGGGTGAGCCTGTCGACGCCCAAGGCGATAGCGAAGGAGTGAGCGCGGCGGGAGTGACTGGAGGTGAGTGCTCCCAAAGCGCCCTAGTGGCAGAAGTGCGGCCAGGACTGGATGCTCCAGTCGCTGCTGTAGAGGATGTTGGAGAGGAGATGACACCAATGGAATGTGGTGGGATCTCCTCCCCAAGATCTGAAGATGTTATGGGGGAGCTCGCCCTAGACAGGCTACTTCTGGAGGGGTCCTCCCCGTTGGGCGCGCAGGCGACAACGGATGGGGAGCCTGACTCGGAAGACGGTCACTAGGACATAGAAATGGCGGGACTAAGGTGCGTACAAATTAATCTGCACCACTGCAAGGCCGCGACTGCCCTTCTGGCACGCGAGCTTAAAATGAATAAATGTGATATTGCCTTAATTCAGGAACCCTATCTTTATGGGGGACTAATAAAAGGCTTAAGTGGAACTCCTGGCACTCTATTTTATAACTGTTCCACTAATGACATGAGGACTTGCATCTATGTCAGAAATGACCTACATGCAATGCCTTTAATCAAGTTCTGTTACAGGGATCTGACAGCTGTTAGGATCCACACAGGGGAGGGGGGGACTAAGCAAACGGTAATCTTATCGTCAGCTTATCTCCCTTACGAGAAGGCAGACCCAGTATCACCACAGATACGGGAACTGGTAAACTACGGCAGCCGAGAAAACGTAGATGTCATCATCGGCTGCGACGCGAATGCTCATCATGTCGTCTGGGGCAGCTCAGACACCAATGAAAGGGGGGAGAAACTTCTGGAATATCTGGTAAGTTCACCCATGCAATTACTTAATAAAGGTAGCAAGCCTACTTTCTTCAACGCCCGTAGGGCACAGGTGATCGACGTAACCATTTCTAACAATAGAGCGGTAAGGAACATCACAAACTGGCATGTGTCGGACGAGGTCTCCCTTTCCGATCATAACTATATATGCTTTAGGTACAGACTAGGTAAAACCATAGAGACTGTGCGTAGGAGGAACCCCAGGAACACTCACTGGGAGGGCTTCAAAAAGGACCTCAGAATGGAGCTGGATGGTCCTAGCTGTAAACTAAACTCAGCCTTGGACATAGAGTTTGAAGCTGACAGAATTACAGAAGCACTGATGACGGCTTGGCAAAATAATTGCCCAGAGACGAAATCAGTGACAAGGAGGGTACCATGGTGGAACCCGGAACTGGCTCGAATTAGAAGAGCTACACGACAGGCGTTCAACGAAGCGAAAGCGAGGAACGACTTTAGTGACTACAAGGAGGCCTTAACGCGGTACAGTAGTGCGGTTCGTAAGGCAAAGAGATCTGCCTGGAGGAAACATTGCGACCAGATACAATCTTTTCCGGAAGCAATGAGACTTACCAAGGCTATCTCTACAACAAAGGCGACTCCACTAACCACGTTAAGGAAGGAAGATGGAGTACGTACAGAAACAGGGGGTGAGACGTTGAAGGTTATGTTCGACACCCATTTCCCTGGATCAGAGGTCATCCAAGACGATCATGATCCAATCAGCTGGAGGGAACAGCAGGGAAGAACCTCCAAATATGACTGGATAGTAGCGAAAAGGGTAGTAGATGAACGTAAAGTTAATTGGGCGCTGGGGAGTTTCCAACCGTTTAAGGCGCCAGGGCCTGACAACATTTATCCCATTCTACTACAACAGGGCGCCTCCATTCTGGAACCTCATCTCTGCAGGCTGTATAAAGCATGCATAGCTTTTGGACACATTCCCAGAACATGGAGGCGTGTTAAGGTAATCTTCATACCCAAAACGGGAAAACCAGATTACGAAGAACCCAAAGCCTTTAGGCCTATAAGTCTACAATCCTTTCTCCTGAAGACCCTGGAGAAGATGGTAGACAAATATATCAGAGCGGGACCACTGAAAAGATTCCCACTCCATGGACTTCAATGTGCATATCAAGCAGGGAAGTCAACAGAAACGGCTCTTCATCATGTGGTGAGTCGAGCGGAATTTGCGCTGGAAAACAAAGAGATTTGCGTCTGCACATTCGTAGATATTGAAGGTGCATTTGATCGCACTACCTTTGAATCCATCAAGGTTGCAGCCAAAAACCATGGTGTGCCACGACCGATCTGTAATCTGATCGAATGCATGTTAAAGGGTAGAATTATCAACTCTGAACTGCTAGGTGACAGTCTACTTGCACGAACAACCAGAGGATGCCCCCAAGGAGGAGTACTCTCGCCTCTTCTGTGGAGCCTTGTGGTTGATTCAATCGTAGTAAGGCTGAATAAAGGACCATTCTACACGGTTGGTTATGCGGATGATCTGGTCATCACAGTTAGTGGGAAGTTTCCCTCTACAGTATCGGGGTTAATGCAACGTGCCCTGGGTTTGCTGGAGGAATGGTGCAATGCCCATCACCTCTCTGTAAACCCGGGGAAAACATCAGCCATACCCTTTACAAGAATGAGGAACATGACGGGACTGGGTAACCTAACACTCTATGGCACCCAGCTCTCTTGGTCCAAAGAAGTGAAATATCTAGGCGTAACGCTGGATAGGCAACTTACTTGGAAACAGCATGTGGACACAACCGTAGCCAAGGCTTACAGAGTTTTTGGCATGTGTCGGTCTACATATGGCAAGATGTGGGGACTCAACCCCAAAATCATTAGGTGGATCTACATGACGATGGTGAGACCGATCCTCACATATGGCAGCATCGTCTGGTGGCCCAGAACCAGGCTGAAGATCTGTAAGAATGCTCTTAGCAAACTTCAGAGAACAGCTTGTGTGGCGATCACTGGTGCCTTTAGAACCACTCCAACGGCAGCGCTGGAGGTCCTCACAGACCTTTCACCCTTGCACATTGTAATAGAAACAGAGGCAAAGAAAGCGTTACATAGACTAAAGGTGGCCGGACTGTGGGACGCAACTAAACCTCTGACTAGATACACAAAATGGGAAACAAGTGACATTCCTGACAGGATCATGGAAATGGGGTGCGATAAAATATCCCCCATATTCATGTTCGAAAAGAAATTTAAAGTTTATGTTCCAACCAGGGACGAATGGAAACGAGGGCCACCGTCTCCGGAAAAAGACAGCCTAATCTGGTATACCGATGGATCAAAAATGAAGTCGGGCACAGGGGCAGGCGTCTATAACAACGACTTCAAGCATAGTCAAAGCATGGGAAAATTTGCCACTGTTTACCAAGCCGAAACTTTCGCAATTCTCCTATGTGCAAAGCAGAATATAGAGTTAGCTATGAAAAAGCGCAATATATTCATCCTGAGTGACAGCCAAGCAGCGCTCAAATCACTCATATCGCCCCGAATCGACTCTGGCCTTGTTCTAGAAACCACCAAAGCTTTAAACAAGCTAGGTGGACATAACAAGGTGCGATTGATCTGGGTCCCAGGCCATATGGGAATCCACGGCAACGAGATGGCAGATGCACTTGCCAGGGAGGGCTCAGAGACCCAGCTTATTGGTCCTGAGCCGTTCGTGGCACTTGCACCAAGTACCATCAACAAGGCCTTAAAAGATTACATCAAAAACAGGCACGGCATCGAATGGAAAGAGCAGCCGGGTATGAAACACTCCAAATCTTTCCTAGGTGAAAACGCCTTAGGACGGAGTAAGTTCATATGCGGAGGCAGTAGAAGGCAGGCCCGATTAACCATCGGTGCCTTGACAGGGCACTATGCCACAAAACAAATGCTCCACAGAATGCATCTATCAACAAATAACTTGTGTAGGGCATGTGGAGAGGAAATGGAGTCAATGCAGCACCTACTGTGTGACTGCGACTCTCTGGCTAGGAAAGGACTCCTGGGGTCGGCTTATCCGAGACCGGAGGACTTCAGGCTCTTCGCTCTTAAGGACGTGGCCAAACTTATGGCATCTATCTTTACAGAGGAAGAAGAGTGAAAGGACGGGGTTGCACAAAAGATCCCGATGGGTCGAAGTGCTACTGCAAGAGGGAAACCTCACAGGCCCCACTAAGATAAGATAAGATATGTCAAACTCACGTGTCGTACCCACTCCTCTGAAGGTTGGGGACTCTGCCCTTGAAGTTGTAGACGATTATGTTTACCTGGGACAAACGGTCCAGCTAGGTAGGTCCAACTTCAGTAAAGAGGTCAATCGTCGAATCCAACTAGGCTGGGCAGCGTTCGGTAAGCTACGAAATATCTTTTCATCCGATATACCGCAGTGTCTCAAGACGAAAGTCTTTGACCAGTGTGTGTTGCCAGCGATGACATACGGGACTGAGACGTGGTCTTTCACTATGGGCCTTATCAGAAGGCTCAACGTCACTCAAAGAGCAATGGAGAGGGCTATGCTCGGGGTTTCTCTGCGAGATCGAATCAGAAATGAGGAGATCCGCAGAAGAACAAAGGTAACCGACATAGCCCGGAGAATTGCTAAGCTCAAGTGGCAGTGGGCAGGGCACATTGCTCGCAGGACTGATGGCCGCTGGGGCGGAGCAGTCCTCGAGTGGCGACCGCGTACCGGAAAGCGCAGTCCTCCAACAAGGTGGACCGACGATCTGGTGAAGGTCGCGGGAAGCCGCTGGATGCGAGCAGCACAAAACCGGTCGTTGTGGAGATCCTTGGGGGAGGCCTTTGGCAACAGCAGTGGACGTCTTTTGGCTGAGATGATGATGATGAGTTAATATTAGTTCAATCGCGCATCCCAAAATGCACCCCACACAAACAACCTGCACCGCCGCGAGGTGAGACTAGACTACCTACCACACCACATGACGGGTATTATGTGCTACTGTCTTACTCTTTGCCTACCTTCCGCTCAAAAGAGCGGTAGGTAGGCAAAGACGCGTGCGACGAACCAATCGCTTTAGCCGGTTTAGGGCTGCCGCTAACTATGGGCGGCGCTTTTTCGATATGAATTATTACGATGAACGATATTAATTAGTTCATTTAGATCTCTTAGTAAATTTAAAGAGGCTTAGAGACACTGTTGCTATAAAAACAGAAATCAAAAGTGTTGAAGAATTTCGACAGGCAGGTCTAACCAATACTATGGCCAAATTCGATGAAGATTGTTTGTAAACAAATTATTGACATTTCTTTTGCAAGTATCTGATTTTAGTGTCACTCGTATCTTGTTTTTTGAAAGAAAGATACCAATGTTAGATGTTATCATGCGAATCTCTCTCAAAAAAAAGTAAAAATCCGAGTGATACCAGATATTTGCACAAAGAAATGTCAATAATTTGTTTAAAAACATTGTTCATCGAATTTAGCCGTAGTGTGGGTTCAGATTCTACATAAGGTAGTCAACTTTATTCTAAGTTTCAATATAAAGTAAAAAGAATATAATTCGTGGTAAACGTTGTTTCTAATTCATAAATGTGTTTTATTTTAAAGGAACGGAACGGTGACGCGCAAATGTATTAATTGCTTGAGTATGTATTGTAATCATCATCATCATCATCATCAGCTCATTTTATGTCCCTACTGCTGGGGCACGAGCCTTCCCTATGGATGGATAGGGAGAACGGGCCATAAACCACCACGCGGGCCCAGTGCGGATTGGTGGTTGTTAACGACTGCTAATGCAGCCGGGACCAACGGCTTAACGTGCCTTCCGAAGCACGGAGAATGAGAATTTTTGGGTCACCCATCCGATGACCAGTGTGGCGGCCCGAGTCGCCACATAATTTATTATCATCACGTATCGGTTAAAGAGTTTGTAAGCACATTCCTAAACGCGTGCAGATCCGATAAAGATATGTCACGGCATCCTCCCTCCAACATCTACATAGTAGTACTGTATAAATAGTCGTGTAAGGTTTAGATAATAAGTTAGTTAGTAACAATGTAGTCACTGCAAATATACAACATCACATAAGAGACGCAGTCGTTATTTACCATCGCCATGGAACCTACCATCATCACAACCTCGCATACATACATCCCTCGACGGAACACTGGTGACCCCGCTCAAGCAACAAGCAACCTTCCAATGGAGTACCCGAAAAAAAAAAACACGTGAGTCATTTGTAATATCTACACATCAACCATGGCAGTAACATTCTGTTCAGCGACGGACGCAACAAGATTATCAAAATTAAATCACTATGCCGAGCTACAGCGAGCTGCGACTGCGTCATTTAACATCATTCTATGGCTCCCACAACTTTGGCTTCCTTTCCGGCACATCGTATTAAGAACGTTTTATCGACAAAGGCAAAAGAAATAAGGTACCGAGAAAAACAATACGATATAGAATATACTAACGATTTCATAACTGCACACATTACGTCATAAATTGTGCAGCGCAGCGAACGCGCAAGAATTTCCGACGCAGCACTTTTCGCCGTTTACTCTACGCTTGCGCAAGGTCAAGTTCACTGCAGGAAGAACACAATATATCACTTATTCATCACGATAATGAAAAATGAAACAAAGGAAAATAAGCATAATATGTATACAACGAGTATTCACCCGTTTAACCGCCTCACTTTTACCGACTGACAAAGTGGTTTGAGGTATGTTATTTATAATTACGGGAAGAGATATTTAGAAGCATTATTTTACCAGTCGATGGTTTTATGAGATATTATTACACTTCATAAGACGCTTATATGCTACTAGCTACCTCCAGGCGAATTGATTTCTCCGGTTATCTGGTAAAGAGCCAAGGAATACGCCAGTTCGAGGATAATTATGAAGCTATAATGAAGTTGTACTCAAAATGAAGATATTCAACAAGTTTAAAATGCTTTGATTGTGCAATAAAAATACAGCACAAAAATGAACCATGTTAGGGTAACTAAAGTAATAATAAGATGTTAGTCAATTTTAATAATATTTTTTAGCTATGCACTTATTTCCCTATATTAAGCATGTATACTGAATGCAACATGTCTTATCTCTATGTACTTAATGTTTAATCCTAGTCAATTCTAATTTTTATGTTTTGTTATTATATATTTTATTAAGTCTAAATAGTTCAATTTATTATTAACATGTAATGCGTAATTTAAAGAATATGCTTATTTTAAAGCTGTACTTGTTTATGCCACTTAATTTGTGTGTTTATTTATAGTCTTGGTATAACGTGATATAAAAATAATATTATGACGTTGAGAGGAATTATAAAAAATATTCGTGTACGTAAATGTAAAACGACCGATGGTTTTTTAAAAGGTATACTATAATAAGTATTTTGTTCAAATACAAGGAAACAGCTCTCTTAGCAGCATTCAGCAAGCCAGCCTGCCCCAAGGTTCCATCGCAGCAACGTATCGCTTCCTGGATCCTCGGCATCACTCGACGGTCAAAATAAGTACCGTCGCACTCCACACGTCTCGACTCACAGCAGACATGGTAGCACACGCTCGTCTCGAGTCACGTAGACTGGAGAACGCTCGTTTTGTCAATGAAGACTTGAGCACGCTCATCACGACTTAACGTGGATTAGAGCACCACTGGCATCTCCAAGCTGAAGACCTGATGGTTTTTTTTTTATTCCCTTTTCCAAGAGGGGGAGTACTGTGGCGGCCCGAGTCGCCACATAATTTATTATCATCACGTATCGGTTAAAGAGTTTGTAAGCACATTCCTAAACGCGTGCAGATCCGATAAAGATATGTCACGGCATCCTCCCTCCAACATCTACATAGTAGTACTGTATAAATAGTCGTGTAAGGTTTAGATAATAAGTTAGTTAGTAACAATGTAGTCACTGCAAATATACAACATCACATAAGAGACGCAGTCGTTATTTACCATCGCCATGGAACCTACCATCATCACAACCTCGCATACATACCTCGACGGAACAACCAGCCTTTGCGAAAGTTGCTTAACCTCAGCACTCGCAGACCTGGCGCGCTAACCACTGCGCCATCGAGCTCCTTCTGTATTGTAATATCCAAATAAAATACCAATTTTTTTAATGATTTATAAATCATTTTGAAATCACGTGTTGCTCTACAAAAATAACTAGTCTCACTAGTCATTACTTTCTTTCTTTTAAACTTTAACGAGCAAACATTTTTGATATTTTTATGACGATAAAAAACCAACAAAAGCCATAAAACTAGTCAATATAAGTGCTTGACATCACAAGTTTTTAGTTTTAAAATTAATAACAAATAATATAAATTATTGTTTTTAATTATTTTCTATATATAACTTTTTCCACTTTCACGCCAGTTATGGCTAGCACAAGAAGCTCCTTTAGAAACTTGTTTTAATGGTTAAACTAGATAACGGATAAATATATTTGTAAAAGAGCCAGACCCGAAATCAATTTTAAAACATTTATTTCTAAAATTGGCACGACCGGGACTTTAACCCAGGACCTTAAAATGGCGACGCCAGAACCGGAGTGCTAACCACTTGACCACGGAGGTCGTCAAATTTTCATATTGTAAATTCGCATGCACATTTTGACGATAGCTTAATTATTTAAGTTCGCCTGTTCGTATGTTTGAAATTGTGAAAGAGTTTGTAATCAACAAAAGACAAAAGTTTTGACATGACATTGAATCAGCCACAGTTGAGCAACATCATGTCTCTCCCAAACAAAATATAATCTCTGACCAGTCAGTGAAGAAAGTATAGAACAATTTAAAAATAATGTTAGCTTAAAACTTTCTTCTCTTCAAGAAACTCTTACTGATACGTAATGCAGATAGTGTATATACAATTTTTTTTAGTTGTATTCGAGAGGTATTTAGCAACACCTTTAAGCATAAAATTGTAAAGTGTAATAACTATAAAAATAAATTCAGTGATTGGGCTACACCAAGTATGTATATAATCCTTCGATGAACAAAAATATAAATTCATACATACAAATAATTGTAATAATTAAATATTTTACCTTAATCTAAAAGACCACCACGGGCTACCCCCGGCTCAAAGATTCCCATGATACAGGCAGCGTTACCACGTTGTATTGCCAGGGAGAGTCTCTGAACCAGGTATGACCCGCAGCGGCGATCGTACCCACGATCCGCTAAGCGGTGCCCTATTTTAGCAATAAAAGATTTCGCTTCCGTGCCCCACAGCGAAAGGGAGAAAGTGGTACTGTGACTTCAAAGCAGCATACTTTAAATGTTTCTGCCTCGCGGCACTCTCAGCAGCAGACCAAGCAGTCCGCATTGTGCCTTGAATGTGCGACGTCGCGAAGGTGCTAACGCACGTCGCATCCCACAACAAGCAACGACCCTTCTCCCAAGGAACCAAGGTCAAACCATCCGGCCTCTTGCCGTCTGTTCGGCTCAAGCCTGGGGGCTCTAGAACGCACGGAATATTGGCGGTTATTAATGCCCGCCGGATGATGTCGTTCAGAGCGTGATGTCTCGGGAACCTACTAGCGCATCTACAACAGCGCAGCCCATGGTGCCCATTGGCTTCAACCCGAGCTCCGCATATACAACGATGTGGTTCACAAATGACAACCTGTTAGGGATTTTTACATAATAAAATTAAATGTGAATTGTATTTCGTCCACGGCATCAATTGGGAACTACGCTTCACTTCAATACAATTATCTTTTTTTGGAAAATAACGGTAGAACAGTTCAACTCGTATGAGTATAAAAACATCTTTAAAACAAAAGGATTTAAACAATTAATAAACTACAATCTCAAACATTGTAGGGTACAAATAGTAACTTTAAATAGTAAAACACAAATATCTTGGTCTAACAAAACAAAGCTATGGCAAAAATCAAGACACTTACACAATTCTGGGGTAATAAGAGTATAGCACGGTAAAATTAAATTACGTTACGGATTACTTTGGACGACCGATAGGAGTAGTGATGGATAAAAGAGACCGCGTGCACCACGCCGCTAACCTTGTATATCCGAATCGTTCTCGAACAATATTAGGCCTTGAGCCTAAACAGTTAAACACTAGCCATTGATTGAATGAGTGTTGTGACTTACGATATAAATCAGTAAAAGGATGAACAAAATAGTCTATGGCTTCACTCAAACCATAACATCCGTTTATTTTATCTAATAAAGTAGAAAAAAACAGTGATAATTACTAGTGATAAATTTAATATTCCTGAATTCATAGATTCAGAAATAATTACAGTACCCTCATAACAAATATAAATTTACAAAAACGTTGAGGGTACATACATAATTGTTTAGTAGCTGTCATCACACTAGTTTTGCCTTGTTTTTAATGTACCTATTTGTTTTGATATATTTATTTTGTTTAGTTATTTATTAAAAGCTATGATTAAAGTGTATGACAATCAGTAAATACTAAGGAATTTATAAAATTTACGCCGTTCATTTAGATCGAATCGGTGAAAGTGTTACATCATATATAATTAATTCACTATTATTACTTAGTTTCATAAATTCTCACACACTTTATTATCCTCATCGTTAGGAACCTATTACGTCGCCTATTTATTTTATATGCTTGTACGCAGATTATATTTTACAGATGGTGTGTTTGCGTGTTATTGTTTTATGCTATAGTTTAAGAAAAAATATATAATTTAGAAAATAACTAATAAGAGTAAAACATATTGACAGACCTTATAAACAAAATACAGCCCCCTGGCGTTTGTTACGCGCGCTAACGAACGACCCACGGCCACGTCTCGCGCCCGCCAAATACAGCCTTTCTTTCGGCAATTAAGCGCCACCGCAGACATGCTACTTTTAGCATCGGCGATCGGCGCTTTTGCGACTGTATCGATGCTGAATCTCAACTCTCTGCGTTCGATCGCAGTAAAATCGTGAGATTCTTATCGATGGAGCAATGCGATTTCGCGACTTCATGCGTTCGGTTCGGACGCGATATCGGAATCGGGCGTTTTAGCGACTGCTCCGATGCTGGATCGGCAACTTGATGCAAATTGATGCGTCCGAATGTGTGCAGAGTGTAACGTTCAGAAGCTGTGTCGAGCTTCCGAAAAGCGACTCAATCGCCGCGTTTGGCGTTTTTAAGTGTGCGGTGTGGAATGTGTGGTTGCTGCACTCAGCTTCTAAAAAGCGGCTGAATCGCCGATCACCGATGCTAAAAGTAGCATGCCTGCGGTGGTTCTAAAACCTGAAAGCCTTCTTTGACGGCCAGGATACCTTCGAGACTAATGGACAGCGATAACAAATGAGTTGCTGAAGTTGATTTTAATTGGACTGTTTTTAAGCCTGACGTCAATGAATAGTTTTTATTTAAATGAAACTTTTTTATCGGATAGCTCTTTTAATACTTGCTTTATCTTGGGAAGGGAATTCTCAAATTGAATCGTTTGCTTTATAGGGCAATTGAATTCCGAATTCAAATAAAGTTCTACTCTCATTCGTAAAGGATCCAAACCACCGAATATTTATGTTTTCATTCTAAGTGCTCGTGCTTCCCGCGTTGTACTATTTTGGATGTAAGAAGGCAAGAGGGGTATCCAATCGTAGGATTTGATTTTGACACTATAAGATAAACCACGATGTTCGATGAAACAAAACATGCCTGTTGCCTCGGGTCAGGTGCGACAGACTGTAGAGCGTTCTGCGCGGAATAAGAATGTCGTAAGCGCCGAATAAGTTTTATTTTAATTACTCGTAAAATTACATTACTTTTTCAAATCGCTAATAGGGTCGCTTGGTAATATAATTCGATATTATGTGTTAAAATATTGGCTCAATAATATGCATCAAATTGAAAATAAATTGATATTAGTTGAAAAGTAGACGAAAGTTCGTGATTTTTTTAATCGATAAAATTTAATTATATTATGCTTTCACTTAGTCCAGTCCCTTTCAAGTATGCTGTAGTATCTATAATATTTTTTTTCGAGTAACTCGTGGTTTATCTTCTAGTGTTAAAATCAAATCTACGATTGGCGATTTACCTTTATACCCCTTCTTAAGGAAACAGCTGCCAGCCTTCACGCGAGCCTCGCGATAGTAGCTCGGTTTATTAAGGGTGCAGTTTCGGCAAAGAGGCTCGCCCCGAGCACGCCGAGCGCGCCGAGCGGCGGAAGCAACTCGTGGGACCACCCGAACGGCACGGCGCAGCGGCTGCGACCCGCAACCTGCGACGCGACAGCGGAAACTCTTGCTCACTTTCATATATATACTTCGTTTAGCCACCTTATAATACCGCGCTCGAACAACGCACACTTAGACCACAGTATAAGGAGTTGTATTACAATTGCTTATACTGTGCTTAGACCCTCTCACGGATACGGAATCTCGGACCATCTCGAACCAGTCCGAGCGCAGCAGTTGCACGATTACGTGTCGAGATTTGTAGCCGTATAAGCTCGAGCGCGCGAATACGAAGACACAATAGAATTTTAATTATTATCGGCCACCTGGTTTTCGATCGACGCTCAATGGGTTAACTGTAGAAAATGATTTAGAATTTAGAATTTTGGGATTTAGAATTTAGAATTTTTGATTTGAGACACGCTTAATGAAGGCAGAATTCACTGCTCGCACGCCGCACGGTCGGTCGCCTCGGCTCCGGCGTGGCCTGGCCGCAATACGTGACGGCTTATCATACAGGCGTATTATTTCTTCTGTTCTTCTGTGCCTGTATGCTTTTGTTCATTGGTCTGAGTCCAGCTGACAAAACATTCTTTTGAAGACGTTGTCAGATAGAGCTACCGCCTCACATACTTACAATACAAAACCTTCTATAAGCGTTACGAAGCGTGTAATTCCTGCAATACCTAAGTTAATCAAAATGTTGACTTAGTGAAATTGGAGCGTTATTACACCACCAGTAGGTATATCTACCATTAATAAATTATACTGGGTACATTCAAAATCAATTCCCTTAGCAATGAGGCCAAAATGCCTTCCGCAATTACAAATTAATAATGGCGGAGATCAATCTGCGTCTATGACGCCTGTGGGTCCGCTCGCCACCAAATAAACGAACTAAAGGTACATCCCTTTATTCAGATATTGATATATTTACAGCATCCAAAACTATGTTCAAAACTGCAGTTCATAAGCTTAAGTTAAGTTAAAAGAGTGTTTTAATTGAATCTTTAAAATATTTGAATGTATACTACAAATAACTACGGTCAACGGTCATAATCAATACGAGCGTCCATGTAAACCAACCACAATATTACACTCATCACACGCCCTTATACACATCGACACAACACAATCAGATTCACACGTATTCTGTAAGTTATCATTCGACAAAATTTCATCTACTTACCTATTTTTTTCTTTTTAGATTGCCTACCTGCGTTCATTAATTGTCATCATTTTTTAGTAGCATAATGTTTCTATGATTGGCTTATGTTTAAGTAACATCTTCTGTACCTTCTCCCTTATTCATAAAAAAAAATTAAGCATTATTTAGTTAAATATTGTTTTGTCAACGTCACACACACGTCATTTTGAATTTGAGAAAAAGAGACAAACAATGATTTACTAAATAATGCTTAAAAACATTTTATGAATAAAGGGGTTAGTGTTTAGTTCAATGCTGTTGAAACATTGTTGAATAAATAAATAAATAAAATAAATTAATTAATCCCATAATAGGAGGAGCTCGATGGCGCAGTGGTTAACGTGCCCGGTCTGCGAATGCTGAGGTTAAGCAACTTTCGCAAAGGCCGGTCATCGGATGGGTGACCAAAAAATTATCATCTCGAGCTTCTCCGTGCTTCGGAAGGCACGTTAAGCCGTTGGTCCCGGCTGCATTAGCAGTCGTTAACAACCACCAATCCGCACTGGGCCCGCGTGGTGGTTTATGGCCCGTTCTCCCTATCCATCCATAGGGAAGGCTCGTGCCCCTGCAGTGGGGACATAAAATGAGCTGATGAAGATGATGATGAATCCCATACTGGTCCTGGACGTGACAATAATGTATCAGCTGCCTACCTTCCCGTGCATGTCGTAAGAGCCGACCTAGGGACAAGGGTTCCAACCCAAGCGCACTCACACATCAGGCGATCGACTAGCACCCATCACTGACGTTATCTTTTTCACCTCGAAGCCCTACTTTGATATGCTAAATGTTATGACGTTGAGATCACTAACCCTGAGTTTACTCAAAATCTGCACACTCTTTGCTCGACCTTGAAATTGAACCCAGGCCTTCGAGCCACTATTTTTTTATATTTTTAGTGACATGTACTCGACGTTATTAAGTGCAGTTTTATGCCTTAATTAATTAGTTTAATTTTTTTTTTGCTGGGTGGCGCTACAAATCAAACGAGTAACAATCGCTGTGAACAGTGCAAATGTTTCTGCAAATAAAAGTGAAAAAAGTTG
This sequence comes from Eudonia mercurella, assembly GCA_963082485.1. NCBI lineage: Eukaryota > Metazoa > Arthropoda > Insecta > Lepidoptera > Crambidae > Eudonia > Eudonia mercurella. The sequence goes on along the minus strand of OY720024.1, from coordinate 381,212 downwards.
CATGTTTGAGTTGAAACAAATGAAATTATTGACATCAACTCTACAGAATTTAACTTAGAGAAACTTAGAGAAACTTTAAAGAAACGTATGCAAAAAGATTTTGGAACATTTAATATTAGAGACTTTAAAATGAGGGTTTTAAGTTTTTCCCTTTCTTCCTTTTGTACTCATTCTTTTGCAGAACATGCCGGACATGGACTAACTCCTCGTGTAGTATTTCGTAATCGCACAAGTCATATGCAAGGTAAGTCAAAGAGACACTACAGAGTCAAGAAGTCTTGGGTGGTGAAATGAGGTTACGTTGAGGTGTGTATATTAGCTTTCCTGTATACAGAGTGACCATGAGATACGTCACCTCGCACTTGCATTATGACGTCAAGGAATGCTAAGCTTCAGGTAAAACTTCTAATCTAAACACTGTAAGAAGCCCGTTAATAATTACTCTATTGTAATGTAAGTGACCTTGAAAGATTAATAACTTTTATTGTTTTTAAGCCTTTTAGTACGTCAATAATAAAATATAATGCATTAATGCGTGAATTTATACGGATGATTATCTTGAAATGGAAACCCATGTATAAATAGAGCTCAGAGCCACAGCACAGCATTCGTTCTTCAATTCAGCCAACAGCACAAGATGGCTGCAGCGGCAACGACGCTCCTCGCGCTGTGCGCACTTCTCACCGGCAGCAGCGCCGACCCTTACTGCACCACGGAAGTCTTTGGTATGAAGAATCCTCCTTATCCAACTTAATTTTTTTTTAGTGATGATAACTTAAGACATTCATCCGTGCGATGATGGAAAAAGAATACAACTCACCGGCTCTCTCTTATCACCACGACACCCATAGACACTCATCTATGGATGTCGTAGGAGGCGACCAAAGGATCATAGAGCTCTAATCTGGGAGCTAAGGAAGTTTGGGGGCCCTTGGGTCAGCTCATCTCCTCCTTAGGCAGTTCATTGGGAAACCAAACATCCACATCTTTGACTAGTTTTGTTGCGGTACCGTTCCCTCGTTTTATACCTCAACCACTTATACTTCCACTTCCTGAACGACTGATTCGACTTAACCTGATTTGTGATTGCCATATCCAGCAATCCAGTCGTTCAGCGGTGCATACCCCCACTCCGACCACACTGTTTGAGGTGGATTTCTGCAATATACGCATCATCTTTAGAATGCACGACCTACAATGTTGTTTCTAACGGAGACACAAATACTCCGCCCGGCTGATACTAGCTACCTTCACTGTTCCGGCTACGTTCTTGAAGAGTCCTTCAAAGCGAAAGCCAGAGTATGCTGGTATTGCCAGGCGGATCTTTGCTGTCGCCGTTTAAGTAGCCTAAAAGACCCCTCCTTCTCTAAACGTGGATTTGGGTCCTCAGAGTCGAGTCTGCGTCAACAACTCAATTTATTGACCATTTAGTCGGGTGGCAAATGACATGCAGGAGCGGTTTCCATAAATGGAATTAGTGTTTTTGGGAGACTTCCATGCACATCACGAGTTTTGGTTAAGTTCTCCCAAAACTGACAATGTATACTCTCTCACGTATGACAAACTAATTGTCAGCCCACCAGGATCCCAGACATAGTCAGTCAAGCGCCCTCCTTACTAGACTTTCTGCTTACAACCCACCCAGAGGGCTATCAAGTTGAGAGACAAGCTAGTTACAGACGAAGCTTCCGCAATCAGCAGTGTTAAAACACTGTGACTGGGCACTATGTATAAAACAGCTGCTTTTAGAGGTAGTTTTAAATACGCTGCGACAAGTTGTTGGAATAACATTCCACCTCCCATCAGAAATTCTACAACTATTAAAGCTTTTAAAGTTAAATTTAAAGAGCATATTTTAAGTGCACAGAAATCTTGAACTCGCAGTATCATTTTATCTAATTAATATTATTACTTATTTAAAATTCATATTTATTCTTATTTGGTAGGTTAATATAGTTTTGTTTACGTAATTGAATCTTGTTGGTAAATTATTATTCGGCAAATTGTAAAAAAGCTGTATTTATTAAATAATAGTATGCTGTAGCTGTATTTATTAAATAATAACATGCTGTATGTAATTTTAAACACTGTCATGTAGCGCCTTTATATGTATTACTTTTTATTGTTTATTTTTATTAATAATGGCATCCGCGGAAGACCAGCGTCGTGGGTAACACCAAGACATATGCTGAGCGGAGACCAGTTTGGTACAAGCACATTATATTCCTGTTTTTAATTTAAATATTGTAATGTAGTGTATTGTATCAAATAAAGATTTTTCTATTCTATTCTATTCTATTCTATGGGTTGGCAGACTTTGCAACAGCCCTAGAAACAATGCTGCTTCAGTGAGACTCTTAGCGATTAATTAACGAATGTATGATTGTAATGCACAGCCAAAATATCAGATTGTAATGGCAGCGTGATGTTCGAGTGGAGTTACAGTCACTCGATGTTCGAATTGCAAATGGACCAGATAGCATTGAAGCGGTCTTCCTTAAGAAGTGTGCAGCGGAGTTGTCCGTTAACGTGTACCGGAGGCGTGGAGAGAAGCTTATATGCAACCAGTACCCAAAAAAAGGGGACCGTTCAGTCAGACCTTTCAAAATACAGGCCTATAGCTATCAACTTAATGCTGTGTAAGGAGTAACCAGCTGATGACTTATCCGATACCTAGAAACTCACTCTGTCATTAGCGATCGACAATACGGGTTTAGACCGAAACAATCCACAAGTGATCTTCAAGCGTACATAACGCACCTCTTGGGTGAAGTTATGACAAACGTGGCGAACTGGCGAGTCACTGGCTATGGCGCTGGCCTGACATTGCCAACGCGTTTGACAGAGTCTGGCACCAAGGGCATCTCTCCAAGTTTCCGGCGTACGATTTACCAGTCCAGTTTTGCACTTGGATAGCCGACAAGGATGTCGTGCAGAAGCACGAGCGCAAAATTCATGTTTTTTCGGATGGATGCACTTCTCAGCTGATGACTGTGAACGCCGATGTATCTCAGGGCTCTGTTTTATCCCCCACACTGTTTCTTTTGCATAATAATGATAAGCTTCAACTTAGGAGCATACAACGGCTGGACGGGTGGAAACCGTGGACAAGCTCGAGAATATTTTCATTGAATATATAAAAGAACTGAGTATTATAAAATTTTGAAAAGTTTTGCTTAAATTGCTCAACCATCACACATTTTACAATTTGTATGAGTTTTTCAATTTGAAAGAATGATTGTTAGTGTAGTAACTTTCTGCAATATTTTCAGATTGTGTTATATTTCTGCCTCTGCCTCTTTGATTTCGCTCAACATGTTTGTTTTACACTACTTATTTTGTAGTAACTTTTTATTCCGTGTTTTAGTGCAAATAAATAAATTGTGAAATATGAATTGAACTCGATCGAGTTTTGAACCTCATTTCAAAATGGAGCACTTACTGATGACCAGGTCGAGTTTAATGCCAAGAAAACTCAGGTCTGCGCAATAGAGTCAAAGAGTCACCATTCCTTCCCCTTTCCATTCTTCGGGACACAACTGTTAAGTACAGAGCAGTATCAGCATGCACGGTGTGGAAGTTTGCTGTGATCTTAATCCGAAGAACTAAATCGAATCCTTGATAAAAACAGCCTCACAAAAATTCGGGGTCCTGAACAAGATGCGGCGTTTTTTCCTGCCCCTACATCTTACAGTGCCTGTTGTTTATAACACAGGTCCAGTCCTGCGTTGAACATTACCCGCACCTCTGGGATGATGGTTCCACTAAGTACTTAGTCGAACCTTTGAATAGATTGCAGCAACGCGCAATCTGTATTATTAGCCACGTAGAGGCCACCAAACATCTGCAAATACGTCGTTTTGTTCCGACTCTCGACGTCTTCTACCGTTTAACTTAAATAAACCATGGCGCATGCTCCAAAGAACGTTTTTCCCTTATTCCTCCTTCTCCCTCCTTCTCAGAACTACGCGTGCTGGTCTTCGGTGTCACTGATTTACTGTGGCAACTATTCCATCGCGAACATCTTCCAGTCCGAACCATCGCGAACGTCGCACCATCAAAAAAAATGTAATTAAATTCTAGCATACTTATTGCTGTTGACTCGGCCGGCTGACTCAGTGGCGTGCACTTGGAGAGGCCTATGCCCAGCAGTGGACGTGTGTAGGCTGACACTTATTTCTTCTTTTCTACAACATGGGGTCCTTTAAACGAGGTTAGAAGAAGCAACTTACGGGTAGGCAAGGTGAGGACGGCTAGGAGTAGGACTCTGCCATCCTACTCTACGAGCTGTCTTCGCATCTGGATACTGCTTCTGTTTAACATCAGGCAGAGCAGAGTAATTCTAACCTATAAAAAAGACCCAATATTGTTATTGCAATACCTTAATTTATCACACTAATATTATAATTGTGTATGTGTGTATATTTGTTGCTTCTTCACGCTGCAACGGATTTGGGTGAAATTTGGCATACAGATAGATTATAACCTGGATTAACACATATGATACTTTTTATCCCGATATTCCCACGGGAACGGGAACGACGAGGGTGAAACTGCGGGCGGCCACTAGTAATATAAAAACTCATCATAAAAAATATACTGCTGCGTAGAAAACAAAAAAATAAATATTGAAATTAATTGTTTAAAACAACTAATAGGTATTTTATTATTTTGAATGTTGAATTCACAGTGCTATACATAGTTGCAAGATAATGTTTTACTAGAAATAGTCAACCAGCCTCAGGAACCTCTAGTGGAAAGTTTTTATCTTAAAATAACTAAACTTATTTTCTTTTTCAAAATTCAATTCCAAATTCAAAATTCTTTATTCAGTTTATGCTACAAATAGCTCTTATGAACGTCATTATGCCATTAGTTCGTTAGTCTGATCTGGGCACCTTGCTTACCTAAAAAGAACTTTACAATCGAATTTCTGAAATCTTAATGATAAAAACACAAATGTTGAAAAATCTTAATGATATCTTATTGACCTTATAGGTAAATTATACGGCAAAAAGGTGCCGCTGGAACTTGTTGTGTTGGCGCCTGGCGTTAAAACTTGGGAGATTATCAGTCCAGCTGTAAGTATCCATCAATCAATTATATGTATTTTCCAATTGACTTATAACAACTGCGTACCACACGAACGCGTTGGTACCGCTGGTAACGCCGCCGCCGCGCCGACCGGTGGCGTTACGCAGCGCAACCAATGCCTTCAAAACTAATCTGTGATGATTAAATGTCCTGTTTTAGAGTAATTATTAACACGTTCGCGGACACTTGGGCCGAATATTTAACATAACTTTGACACTACATTTTATTATGAAATGCTATAGCCGCCCCGTCGCTGGTAACATTTATCAAGTATTCAAATAAGACTGCACCGGCTATAACCTTCGCCTGCTCTAGCTGTTCCGTCACTGGTAAATAATCATAAATATACAAATGCACCGGCTATAGCCTTCGCCTGCTCTAGCCGTTCCGTCACTGATAAATAGTCAATAATATACAAATAGGGCGCACCGGCTATAGCCTTCGCCTGCTCTAGCCATTCCGTCTCTGGTTAATAGTCAATAATTTACCAGAGACGGAATTTTTTAATTTTATTTTTATTGCAAACACGGCACTTCAGAAAAACCTTGTTTCGTTTGCAGTTTTCGGTTTTAGGTATTAATTCAGGCCAGTGAATGTTGGATATTAGCAGAGGTCTCTTGACGGTTGCTTTGACTAGTATTAGGCAGACGCCTTCTCGGATTTGATTTATTTTTAAAGAAATTATGTCTGTGCAGCTCAAACTTCCGAATTCTAGATAATCCTAGAATATTCGTTCTCTGAACTCCAACATTGTCTCTTTTTGGATGATATGCTTATGGAACGTGTAATAGGCATTCCATATCGCCATGTCAAAAATATGGAAAATCCTTTTTTGTACCAACGAACCGTCTTCTTCGGGGTGGGATAACTGGATAGCATCTAGTCAGAGATATCTATCCCTGACATATATTTATTATATTTAACCACCAATTTCGATTTTTTCAACATTTGTGTTTTTATAAAACGTAGTTGTGTTAGTAGGTACCTGTAGTTATTGTTGCGAAACGATAAGCGACGCGTGTGTCCTTTACTTATACTCAGGTACGACTAGGCGTCCGGTGGCTAAAACTACCTGTAAGTCGGTGATCTTTAAACATATGAAATCTTATGTTCGCGATCACGAATCTACCAAAAACGTGTGACTGAAACAAAATGCCTACTAACTCTTTTGACTTTAGAGATACAGTCACTATATTTGGCATATATGCGCATGGTTAAAATATTATAATTTTGATATAAAATATGTACATTGAATCGCGGACAAAAAAGTTATTAAAGGTTAATACCGAATTTGCTGCAGTTTCATATAAATGAAACGTGGAATATTATTTTGAAGATTAATATTAGTTATTCGGGCACTTTAGATTGAAATTGCATTGGCATATAAATAAAGAAGCGTATGATTTTGGTCCTGAGGCTAGGACTAGGAAGTGATTAGGACTAAGGATCGTATGACCGCTTCCGAAGGGACCTCGAAGAAACACCCAGCTATGTACGTTCTTTCACGTTTCATTCAATTGTTTTGTTTAGGCTATAATATATATATTTTTTACAGGTTGAGGCATGCCGTCCTCCCTCATTTACAGTCGGCGTGGAGGTGGAGGCCTGCGACCCCGACGGGCCGCTGCCGCCCACAGTCAACGTATTGTCGTTAAGGAAGGCCCTCGTCACGCGCCACTCCAACGTCCAGTCGGACGCCCTCGTCTTGGTCACCGCGTACTGTCGTGTCGAATGGTCAGGCAGTGGAGAAAGAGTTGATAGAGGGGTCATAGATGTAGAAGGAGTTGTAGAAATGGTAGGAGGGGTCGAAGGGGTCGGAGTGGTAGGAGGTTCTAGAGAGGTCGGAGTGCGTGGAGTGGTCGGGAGGGTCGGAGAGGTTGGAGTAGTTAGAGGGGCCGGAGAGATGGAATTAATCAGAAGTGTAGGAGGGGTAGACAGAGTCGGAGGGGTAGGAGAGGTAGAAAGGGTCAGAGATGTAGGAGAAGAAGTAGTGGTTGGAAGATTCGAAGATGTTGTAAGGGTCGGAGGGGTTGGAGGGGTTGGTGAAGTAGGAGGAGTAGAAGGGGTTAGAGGTGTAGTTGAAGGAGTGGTTGGAAGTGTTGGAGAAGTTGTAAGTGTCGGAGGGGTCGAAGGGGTCGATGTGGTAGGAGGGGTAGAAGTGGTCAGAGGTGTAGGAGAGGAAGGAATGGTTAGAAAAGTCAGAGAGGTTGGAAGGGTCGGAGGGGCTGGAAAGGTCGTAGGGGTAGAAGTGGTCAGAGGTGTAGGAGAAGGAGTGGTTAGAAGAGTCGGAGAGGTTGGAAGGGTCGGAGGGGTAGAAGTGGTCAGAGGTGTAGGAGAAGGAGTGGTTAGAAGAGTCGGAGGGGTTGGAAGGGTCGGAGAGGTTGGAAGGGTCAGAGAGGTTGGAAGGGTTGGAGGGGTTGGAGGGGTCGGTGAGGTCGGAAGGGTAGAAGTGGTCAGAGGTGTAGGAGAGGAAGGAGTGGTTAGAAAAGTTAGAGAGGTTGGAAGGGTCGGAGGGGTTGGAAGGGTCGGAGGGGTTGGAAGGGTCGGAGGGGTTGGAAGGGTCGTAGGGGTAGACGTGGTCAGAGGTGTAGGAGAAGGAGTGGTTAGAAGAGTCGGAGAAATTGGAAGGGTCAGAGGGGTAGATGTGGTCAGAGGTGTAGGAGAAGGAGTGGTTAGAAGAGTCGGAGAGGTTGGAAGGGTCGGAGAGGTTGGAAGGGTTAGAGGGGTTGGAGGGGTTGGAGGGGTCGGTGAGGTCGGAAGGGTCGGAGAGGTACCGTGAGCCCTTAATTTAAACCACACGCTCGCTCCTTGGCAATGCCGGGCAATGCCGTAACTATGACGACAGACGACATCTCACAATGCGATGCAGTCCACTTGTGAATTACATTATTCATTTATAAATAAAATAATTGGTTTCTCATAAGCCCTACTGTCTTTAATTTACCCTACTTAGTACTTAAATAAATTTAATATTATATAGTATTAAGTATTATTTAATTTTTATTTTTATCCTTATTCTTTTTTTAAAGTTATTATTATTGTAAAGAAGAAAAATGAGACCGAAAGACAAATACAGAACAAAATTGTGTTTCTATTGTGTTTTATTGTGTTTCTTTGTTGATTGATCAAATTTTAAAATAAAATACCTTACTATTTACGGACAAAAGCCTGTAACTAAAAACAGCAAACAGCAGTCTTAAATTTATAAAGAATTTATTTTTTGAAACTAGATTTAGAGAATATCTAGGTTCTTTATAATATCATGTACGGTATTATAATTGGATAGCTGTCAATTTCAAGTATCTATGACTTACTAGGTACTATGTCATGTCTAATCGCTTAGTAAATCTATGGGTTTACTGTAAAATACTAACGACGCACGAATCGCGTATACCAAAGTAAATTAAAATTATTGGGCGCACGAAACGCGACTATTTCATGACACCATTTTTTATTACATCTATCAAAATGCACGCATCGCGACCAACTTGCTTGTTTACTAAAAATCGACGACGCACGAACCGCGACCACACCTCGGGGCCTTGAGTTCGAATCCCATACAATAGATTTGAATAGGTAAGTATACTCATCGCAATCATGGATTTCGATACCGTGACTATTAATCTAGCGTACTGTGGTATTATTTACAGAGTCAAACAGGGACACAGGTCAATAGAAGCATTTGGTAACAAATTAGAAGATCTATTTTCTAATTTAACATTGGCACAGGTCGATGGAGATAGTTTGAAGCATAAGGTGTTGCGACTAATTAATGAAAAGGTAGCAATTAAACGGTTCGCAGACGGGTTAGCAAACCCAAGACTTAGTTAATTATTGCACCGAAGGAATTTGATTCTCTTCCTGAGGCAATCCATCCTGCTTTGGAAGAGCAAACGCTCTCTACCAGTAGCGAGCAGGTCATGAATTTTCGACATACCCATAGAAGGTTTCCGAGGCCTTATCCTGGCAGGGTCGCCATATGGTATTTATTAGACGTCGTGGTAGGAGCGTCAATGAAAGATGTTCATAAGTTGACGTAAGTTTATTGAAGACACACTAGTACTACCGTCCCGCGCTGTAGGTTTAATTAGCGGGCCACCTTACGTACGACCGTGCGTACATATGGCGCGCGAGGGTTTAAAACTAACATAAATTATAATATCTAGCATACTACGTAGTATGTACAAACATACACACATTAACAAACTTAAGTAATAGTAAAACATTAGTGTTAAATGTGACCCACATTCACTTCCTTCCTCTTGTCATCAAATATTAAATATAAATTATTTGATTATGTTCATGCTATCACAGTACCACATACTCGTATAAAAGGATTTTAAAGCGTATTCGCGAGTCCGTTATTCGATGTAGCGGTATTCGGTACAACGGCTTTTCGAAGGGGCGTACCACTTGATTTGTTTTTCGCAAGAGCATGTGTCGCAACAACGGCATTCGGACCTATGCATCAGAACCAGTTAACCAGCAGTTAGAATGCGATCTCACCCAGCTATTCGATAAACCTATTATGAGTTTTTAATAGTGGGTTGTTATATATATTTATAAGTTATACTTTGTAATGAATAATTAAACCAAAAAGAAACAAAAACCGTTTGAGTACACTATTACATAACATTAACAAGCAACAAATTGCTTAACTTAGTGTAACATTTTTTTAAGATAAACACCACATCCAATGAAATAAAGAAATAGTTAACAAAAATAAATGATTAAAGAAAATAAAGAAACAAAAAATTAATTAATTGGCACAACAGAAAATTATTGTTTATTATCCAGCCAAGTCTTTTTTGTATTTAGGAAATTTGCTGTTCGAAACATCTTGCGGGTCTTCAACTCCGCGAGTCATGTGGGGTAAGCCGAATAACCTCAGTACACCACTTTACCGCTCGGGCGGGACCCTGAGCGCTGTGGACATTCGCGGTGGTCCCTTCCACCCTTCCACCAATTCGGACACATTACTTCATCATCATCAGCTCTTTTTATGTCCCCACTGCTGGGGCACGAGCCTTCCCTATTGATGAATAGGGAGAACGGGCCATAAACCCACATGCGGGCCCAGTGCGGATTGGCGGTTGTTAACGACTGCTAATGCAGCCGGGATCAACGGCTTTACGTGCCTTCCGAAGCACGGAGGAGCTTGAGATAATAAATTTTTGGTCACCCATCCGATGACCGGCCTTTGCGAAAGTTGCTTAACCTCAGTACTCGCAGACCGAGCGCGTTAACCACTGCGCCATCGAGCTCCTCACTTCAAATCACTTCAAGAGGCGCTTAACCCCCCTGGTGCGAGGGGAGGCCGCCTCTACACCTTGAGGAGTTGTTCGCGGGGAGTGTGAGTGTGGAGGTGGTGGTGGAGGATGGTATTTCCAACCCTCACGACACGGGCAGGGTGGGTGGAGCTGCCCGTACAGCCGAATCTAGCCAAGCCTGGAACAAATTCTTTTTAAGCTTAGGAAATGAGTCGGCAAAAGTTTCAATAATATTGAAATATTATTATTTATTATTAATAATATTATATAATATAATATTAATCGTGAAATCTAAATGTATGCAGTTATTGAGGACAATTAATATGATCATTAAAAATTGTATGTAGTAAAAATAAACTTAAATGAACAGAATATGACATATCGCTAGTATTTTCTTTCCTTGAATGACACAAAGAAAAATCAATCTACAAATCATCAATCTAATAAATTTAGACCAAAACATTCTATTAAATGCCTTTTACATCATCAATTAGCATTCGGCATTTTACGAACCAGCGAACGCTTACAAAAAGACGACGCCCATTTGTAAAATGACGAATTTAACAATATGCTGACGACAGTAATACACAATACCGTCGCATCTAAAATGTTCGCAAAAGATGGAATCAAAAAACTCTAAATATGCTTCAAGGCTTGTCAGCGCCTGAAGTCCGTACCTAATTGCTCATGCCTTTATGATTCCACGCAACTTTATAATAATATAATAGTAATTAATTTGTTCAGGTAACTTACACCCATACAAATTACAATAAAATATCACAAAAACAAAATAAAATCAAAAATCAGAAGAATAAAAATGTCACCACTGGGCGGTCACACGCAACGAAGGGACTGTAATGGGAACTATGGGGACTTACTTGGTACTATGGGGAAACTCGAGCAGACGCTGATGGCGTAGCCACGATACGATTGTCGTGGGATGGAGCTGAACTGGTAGAAGTCTCTTCTTCTTCTTCTAGATAATGTCTATTTACAACTATACCACATATTAGTTCGCGCACACACACACGCGCACACGTACTTTATGAAGGGGGTTACACCGACGCAATTGAATATTTGAGCTGAATGCACTATCAAAACGGTTAAGTACCGGCCAGTAGGCTATCGAACGAGATAATCCAGAAAGTTTGAGCGGAGAGCTTAGCTTAACCAGTGTCCACTCCCGCGGTAAAAATTGTGAGGATGATGTTTGTAAAGCAATTTACACCCTTGTCATCAGCGAGAACCCCGAAGTTCCATCGACCAGCACATTTGATTTTACTCCTATTTTGAGTCTAAACTTCACACCAATTGAAGATAAAAAAATCAGATTCTAGAAGAATAGCCCCACTACAATACATCAGTGGTTACTTGAAAAAAAAAGCCAAATCTGTAATTTTTTTAAATTGTTCAGACTGTAAAAAAGCACAGACGAAATTGAATATATTCAATACAGAGAGTATGCTGGTCGAAGGTGACTTTGCATCCCAAGTAGCGAGCTGATCAAATTAATTTCTCACATGCAAGATGTAATCAATTTCATTTTTAAATATCATTTTGATAAAGTAAATTTGAAAGAAATTATTAAAACCACCAAGCGCCATCTCTTGGCAGCAAGTCTTACTAAAACTGCATACAAAACAGTTAATTGAATATTGACGTTTTTACATTGTTTTTACATTGATAAATAATTAACAATAGTAAATATAATTAGAAAGTATATACAATATATATATTTTATGTTTAAATATAAACGAAACATTTGTACATCAACAAATGCTAAGTCCGGTTAATCCTCCTAACATAAAACGTAGTATTAATCCCGATGTTATTGTATTTACTGCTATTTAAGCGGCAATGCGAGTTTAAAAAGTAAATATATTTATGAACTTCTTGGCGGGAAGGTGAAGTCATGAATGCAGTTTTGTTTTATTTATAAAGCTTGTGTTATGTTATGTCGAATATGAATGTTAAACAATGGTGGATTATTAACGGTTAAGTGTTTGTGAGCGTGCATAAGTGTTGCCAAATGAAACAAAATACTGCAACGTCACTTTTCAAATTCTCTCAAGAAGTCCGTGTGAGGTCTTATAAAGCCTTACCTTTACTGATGTACACCAGGGATTGGGAGTTTATCGTTTGTCACTTCCCATTTCTATTATCATTCATCATCATCATACAGGAAGGAAATATTGTTTATTTATATGTAAGAAAAATTACTTTGACACTGACTAAATGTGGTAATCACACGAAGCCATCAAATAAAAGAAGAAAAAAGAAATATTTATTTATATTCGTATGTATGATAATAATAAATAAAACATAATTATGTTTTATGGATTAATGCCTGTGACTTTATAAGGGTGATTATTTTGAAATGTATAATCAACAGAGCTCAGCGCCGCAGCGCCGCACTCGTCCTCCAACCCAGCCAACAGCACAAGATAGCCGCAGCGGCGACGACGCTCCTCACGCTGTGCGCGCTGCTCGGACCGCCGGCCGTGAGTGTCTGTCCGGCACAGACACGCACGTCTTGAGTGCGTCTTGAGAGTTGATCCGTCGGCTGTGATCACTTCCAAGACGTGTGATATTGATATTTTTTTAACAAAATTTTCGTTCGCCTTATTTAGTCACTACTTTAAGTCATTCTGTTTGAACGTGTAACTGTAAAAGGATCAACCGTAAGTATATTCTAATTAATGCATTTATTAGACCCTGGTGGCTGGTGCCCAACGATAATTGTGTGGTGTTTTACTTATATAACTTCTTATTTAGTAAAATTATATTTTTACATTGCTCTTGTCATTACGCTCTTAGTCATTACGTTCAAATTGAACTGATTTTGGCGAATATTTTTTATGGGTAAATGATAATCAAAGTTGAAATTTATGTTCCTAATAATATTAGCACCTAATTATTCCTTGCTTTTTTATATTGCAGTTAATACATAATTGTTACCTATTATATTTAAGAGAGAAAGTATTGTTACTGTTCTGTTATTATAAAAAATCAAAGCCTTGTTAATTGTACGAACTATATTGTTGTTTGTTTGTTTTTCGTGTTGTATTTTATTTATTTTATTTTATTTTATTTTATTCGGCAAATCATCAGCTTTATATTAATAAAATAGAACTTACAATAGAACTTAAGAGCTACTAAAAGATTCGCACTTTTGTTTGAGTTTATCTTTGAGTAGATTATAAAGGACCTAGAACCTCACGGCGTATCCCCCCTGACGAGCCTGAATTATAATAATGCCTAAAAATATATTATTATGGTTATCCAATCTGACTTATAATATTAAGTACTTACTTACTATTGTTATTGTTTTATTAGATAAATTAAGTATTGACACTTACTTTCTTTTTTAAGTTTGTATAATCCTTATAAGATAAATAAGATCATTACAAGAATGAATACGTGTATTCAAAATACCTACTGCCACTAAATACCTCATTCCTATACTGCAATATGAAAATGTCATTACACTCCTAATAGATGTCATTACATTCACGATCACATAAATTTCCCTGATTACTCAAAATCTACAAAAGATAGCATGCTCCAAATACTTGCAAAAAGTTGTCAGTAAGGTAATAATGTAATAATGTATGCCAAAAGATTGATATTATAGAGAAATTCTCGTGGAAGATAAAAAATGCATTAAAAAAAATTTTTTTGTGAGATCCACCCGTTAGTAAAAAGAGTAAAACGTTTAAACATGTTTCCAGTTTCGTAAACATCGTGATCCCGGCCTGAATTCAAAATACCTCGATTGGGTCTTTACCCAACGGCGGTAAAAAAGCGGTAAAAAAAGCGGCTGCGGGCGCGGGCGCGGGCGCTGCCCGCGCCCGCGCAGGCAGCGGTGGGGCTGCCTGCTTTGAATTTCGTTTAAACTTGTGAAAGACGTAGTCCAGGATTTAGAGCAAGACGTTTCAAAGGAAGAATCGCAACGGAAAATGAAAAGCAATTCGCCGTCGAGATGAAATTAGTAAATATGATATTGTGGCGCGGGAACAAGCGGGCTGCGGCGCATTACGAGCTGCTGCGGCTGCCGGCGCCGGCGGACGCCACTCCCAATTTAATTTCGTCTCAGTCAAGATATTATATCATGTCTCTGCTGCTGCTGTCATGCTTTGCGGGTGCAAATATATTTCTAACCGAGTGGACGAGGGCGGTGAGGTAGAATGAAATTAAAATCGGACTCGTGCACGCTCTATTCTGTGCCAATCCACCTTAAAACGCCCATGCACCCTAAGTTCTACGCGACATTAGTGCGACCTTTGGTTTAGTGACACGCGATTGCGGTGGACAGATTCAGACATGCCATTTCATTGACTCGTAGACAAATTATATTTATGCACGATGTCGTTGCAGCTACAGTATTGCATGACAGGAGCAAGCGTGCGGTTTAATACGCGTATAAGGGCACAGCGGTGACTCCCGCGATCACTCCGCGCACCCCGACCACCCCGGGCCCTCCTACTACTGTGACCCCTTCTACTCCTCCGACCCTTCCGACTCCACCGACCCCTACGACCCCTCCGACCTTTCCAAGACGTCCAATCCTTGAGGCGGCGTAGTACACGGTAACTTTGACAATGACCTTGGAGTTGGCGGCACCGGTGGTGCGTTTAACGTTGATCTGACCCCGACGACGGGCCGCCGCCGTGCGTGTCTGTGCCGGACAGACACTCACGGCGGCCGAGCAGCGCGCACAGCGCGAGGAGCGTCGTCGCCGCTGCGGCCATCTTGTGCTGTTGGCTGGGTTGGAGGAAAATTTTAAAAAAATATATCAATATCACACGTCTTGGAAGTGACGGATGAACGCAAGCCGGCGCCGCACCGCCGCTGGCGGGTGTTCAGTGAGGTTTCAGCAGATCACGACAGAAAACATGTATTTAAATACTTTCAGAAGTCGAATTTGAACTCAAGACGGAACTTAAAGTTTTGTCTGTAAAGTGACAAAACTTTGAATTGAATTATTGTCTAAAATATTAATTATTTTATATTATTATATCTACTAACTGAATGGGACATTCATCAAGTCACCGTGATTATTTTTATTATTTCGTCCTAGTAGTAGTTTTATTTTTATAATTATGTTTTTCTAAGGAGCCGAGTTGGCTTCAAGCGTCTGAATGACACTTTGCATAGTTTGTTAGATTTCTTAGACAGCGCAGAGTAGTAAAACACATGTAATTGTTTCTTACCTAGTTAGTATTACGTGTACTCATTATTTGCAACCAAAATTATTTTAGAAAAACTGAAATTCTATAAATAACCAACGGTAGATTGTTGAGATCGAATGTTGTACAATCCACCCTAACGAGACCCTAAAATATTTTGAACTACGCATGGCTTTACTACAATAATAATGACGTTTAATCGCAGACATAGAATTAATAAAAAGTTCTTCTGAGCACCAGCTCAGTGTGACGCGACACGCGAGGCAGCGTGATCATGGCAGATCGAGTGACGGTGCGGCGGCCGGCGCGGGAGGCGCGGCGGCAGCCGGAGCACAAAATAAGAAGACTGCAGAAGATAAGCTTCATTCAAACGCCTTACTTACCTTACCATACCTTCTGAGGTTATTTTACATATATACATTTCGTGCCCGGATGTCCTCGTTATCCATTTCAAGACTACTTTCAACAATGGGACAGGAGCGAGAGCACGCACTGCATCTGGTATTACTCCCAGAGGTATTTTTGCTCGCTGTTTGATTGCCGAGGCTGATTTAAAATTAACAATACTATTGCGCTCCGTTAATTTTCCGACATTGCTTTGTCATAGTTTTATACAATTGTTAAGTTATTCATATAAAGCTAGATAGATATATAAAGAGGTTTATTTGTTAGTCATCACACTCATCATCAATAGACTTGAAGATGCCTATGCCCAGCAGTGGAAGAATATACGGTGATGATGACGATGATTTAATTTCATGCGATTAAAAACTATTGCCTAAATAACGTTTTATGGTTATAAACGCTTATACCAAATTAAGTAGGCTGTTTTATTTAATGAAAACATTGCCTATTAGTGCCGATTTGACTCGTCGATTTAGGGCTACCTACATATGCCTTTGTAAGTTTAATGTTTAATACTATCAAATCAATATAGCTCATAATAAAAGGCAAGATAGCCAGCAACAGAAACGTTGGCAGAAGAAGGCATTCCTGTCTAAAAACCCACTTGCGTTGTTCGGCTGCAGCTACGGCTCACCAAAAACTGGCTATTGCTCCGGGCAGCTGTGATCAGGGTGAAAATGGATATGATGTTGTCCAACCTCTGCTGAGAAGAGACATGCTAAGAAGTAAAAGATCAAATCAGTACTTTTTTTATAATCAAATCAATATATTTTGTGTTAAGCCAGTCAATACATAAGATAGGTTATCAGTGGTTGAGGATTCCGTGTGAAGTGCTTTGCCCTCGTGCTATTGTTGATCACTAAGATGACGCTTAGCTTACCAGCTTTGGAACAGAAATAAACAGAGCACTGTCAGCAGGCGACACCAAGAGCGACCGCAAGGACTTGGTGTCTAAGAATTTTAAACATTTTACCATTCTATACGGTTGGTTATGCGGATGATCTGGTCATCTCAGTCAGTGGGAAGTTTCCCTCTACGGTATCGGGGTTAATGCAACGTGCCTTGGGTTTGCTGGAGGAATGGTGCAACGCCCATCACCTCTCTGTAAACCCGGCGAAAACAGCAGCCATCCCCTTTACAAGAATGAGAAACATTACGGGATTGGGTAACCTAACATTCTATGGTTCCCAGCTCTCTTGGTCCAAAGAAGTGAAATATCTAGGTTTAACGCTGGATAGGGAACTTACTTAGAAACAGCATGTGGACACGACCGTACCCAAGGCTTACAGAGTCTTTGGCATGTATCGGTCTACCTATGGCAAGATGTGGGGACTCCACCCCAAAATCATTAGGTGGATCTTCATGACGATGGTGAGACCGATCCTCATATATGGCAGCATCGTCTGATGGCCTAGAACCAGACTGAAGATCTGTAAGAATGCTCTTAGCAAACTTCAGAGAACAGCTTGTCTAGCAATCACTGGTGCCTTTAGAACCACTCCAACGGCAGCGCTAAAGATCCTCACAGACCTTTCACCCCTGCACATTGTAATAGAAACAGAAGCAAAGAAAGCGTTACATAGACTAAAGGTGGCCGGACTGTAGAACGCATCTAAACCTTTGACTAAACACACAAAATGGAAACCAAGTGAAATTCCTGACAGGGTCATGGAAATGGGTTGCGATAAAATATCGCCTATATTCATGTTCGAAAAGAAATTTAAAGTTTATAGTCCAACCAGGGACGAATGAAAACGAGGGCCACCGTCTCCGGAAACAGACAGCTTAATCTGGTATACCGACGGATCAAAAATGAAGTCGGGCACAGGGCAGGCGTCTATAATAACGACTTCAAGCATAGTCAAAGATGGGAAAATTTGCCACTGTTTACCAAGCAGAAACTTTGCCAATTCTTCTATGCGCAAAGCAAAATATAGAATTAGCCATGAAAAAGCGTAATATATTCATTCGCTGCGCTCAAGTCACTCATATCGCCCTGGATCGACTCTGGCCTTGTTCTAGAAACCACTAAAGCTCTAAACAAGCTAGGTAGACATAACAAGGTGAGATTGATCTGGGTCTCAGGCCATATGGCAACGAGATCGTGGATGCACTTGCTAGGGAAGGCTCGGAGACCCAGCTCATTGGTCCTGAGCCGTTCATGGCACTTGCACCAAGTACCATTAACAAAGCCTTAAAAATTACATCGTAAGCAGACACAGCATCGAATGGAAAGAGCAGCCAATCAATCAATGAAGCAATCCTTCCTAGGCGAAAACGCCTTAGAACGGAGTAAGTTCATATGCGGAGGCAGTAGAAGGCAGGCCCGATTAACCATCGGTGCCTTGACAGGGCACTATGCCACAAAACAAATGCTCCACAGAATGCATCTATCAACAAATAGCTTGTGTAGGGCATGTGGAGAGAAAACGGAGTCAATACAGCACTTACTGTGTGACTGTGACTCTCTGGCTAGGAAAATAATGGGACTCCTGGGGTCGGCCTATCCGAAACCGAAGGACTTCAGGCTCTTCGCTCTTAAAGACATTGCCAAACTAATGGCATCCATCTTTACAAAAAAAAAGAGAGAAGAGTAGGATGGGTTGCACAAAAGATCTTGATTGGTCGAAGTGTTACTGCGGGAGAGAAACCTCAGCAGGTCCTACTAACATAATATAAGATAAGTATTTTAAGGCTAAAGTAGCCAAAATAATAATTGCATACAATTCTGGGAAGAGCCGGTCAATAAAGTATGACCGGTTCCATAATTTCAAGACTACTTTTATTATTGTAACCGTTTCGGTAGCCCTAAGTAATTGGTTTTATTTCACTATCAGCATAATTGTAATGTTTAATGCGTGGGCTTATAAGAATGATTATGTTGAAATGTTAACTCATCTATAAATAGAGCTGAGCGCCGCAGCACACCGCTCTCTGCAGCTCCAACCCAGCCAACAGCACAAGATGGCCGCAGCGGCGACGACGCTCCTCGCGCTGTGCGCGCTGCTCGCCGGCACAGGCGCCGAAAACCAATGCAGCACGAAAACCCTTGGTATATAGAATCTTAACACAACTTAATTTTTTTATATGTGTAGGCGATGGGCATTTTGTCTAGTGGACAAAAAGACCGCGCCCGCCTCTGACCGGTGGCCGACAGGTCGGGCGGCTGGGCTCCGGACGGGCGAGTCATATGGGTCAGGGCTTTATCGCAGATTTTAATTTCCCATAACACTATTTTCAGACCTTTCTTTCAATATGTAACAACTACTCGAACTTCGTTTCGTCGCATTTATGTTTATTCGAATCGTCTATTGACGATTGATATGAAATTCGATAAAATGAGTTTTTTGGTATTCCAAAAAACTCATTTTATCGAATTTCATTTCCCTATTTTCAAAATACCTCCAGAGCTTGTACTACACTGCTGATTGCTTGGTGCCTTCTCTTATTACGTCCTATTTATTAATGACTAGCTGTGCCCTGCGGTTTCACCCGCGTTAATTAGCGACTGTTCCACTCCTATTAGTCATAGCGTGATGTAATATAGCCTATAGCCTTTCTCAATAAATGGACTATTTAACACAAAAAGAATTTTTCAATTCGAACCAGTAGTTCCTGAGATTAGCGCGTTCAAACAAACAAACAAACAAACAAACAAACAAACTCTTCAGCTTTATAATATTAGTATAGATTCAGTGACCCAACAAAATTTATAGTAAAAATTAACTGTGCCTTTTCACTTCTTAACTAATAACAAATGCAATTAACGTTTACTATTCTCTCATTCTCTATATTTGTTACTAAAAGACGATATTATTTTATAACACTTTAATTTGTTTCTAATCGGTTTTTTTAAGTTATGTAGTTAGTTAGTTTTAATAAATTGTTGTTGAACCATACAGGATGGAAGGTGCTGGCAGGTGGCAGCAGTGACACTTAATAGCATTAACTATCAAGATACTATTACATGCAGTAAAATAAAAGTAAAGCTCAGTACCGGTCGTTGTGGAGATGCTCGCAAGAGGCCTTTGTGCAGCATTGGACGTCTTTTGATAATGTAATGATGCAATAAAATAAGAAAAAATAATCCTTAAAGAATTTTACATGGTACCGTATTCCTCAAATGTCAATGGTATCCTACTGACCCGTAGGTGACTTGACCGACTTGGAGACGTCGTTGTTGCCCCTCTCCTTGGACCCTCCTCAACGAACTTGGCTGATTCAAAGTCCAGTTGTAAGTATTCATCAATAATTTCTGTTATTTATTTATTTATTTATTTATTTAACATAGGCATACACGACATTACAATCGTTGTTATCATTAAATATAAATCTCATTAATAAAGGTCTCAGATTGAGACCCAAAAAAGGTGTACGCACAACATGACAAACATGTAACACACAAAAACAAAGCCACACATACAACATTATAAAAATCAAATTTAACAATCAAAATTAAGAAAAATGAACAAAAAAAAAGAAGTATGTAGTTATTAGGTGAGATTTGCCATTTGGTTAATAGTAACAAACCGACCAAAATGGTCCACAATTAATTACTTTCAGCTTTGGGATAAGTAACTTTTATAACCTGTGAACTATTTAAAAATCTACATTTTTAATGAAATCTCAGATATTATAAATTTAAATGAAAACAGTAAATATTTGAAGCATCATTGTTACCATTTATCTGTTGAATTTATTTATTTCAATTTTTTTTTCAATATGCCAAACCTGCCTGAAGAAGGTCTGAAGAGACAGACGGTACATTTTCACATAATTAAAGAAATAAACAAAATTATTTTATTTATCCTTAAAGCTAGCCCTTTTCAAATATTGCCAAACTGGGTAATTGGAGCACTTGAGTAGTTTTCAAATATTTAAAATGTGTAACGCACCCAATATGGCATACCTAGATTTTAATACACCACTGTCACTCTCTCTTTCGCTCTTTCGCTCGCGCGATACCCCGCACCCCCGCGGTCGTTTGTCGCCGTCTGCGCCGCAGCCACGCCGCTAACCGCTAGCCAGCCGGCGAGCCAGTCAGTTGCCCAGAGCTATCCTATGGGAATGCGCGCGCCGCTGCCACGCCGCCGATCGACAATTATATACGACTTACCATCTCGTTATAAATGGTAATTGACTTTTTTATCTTTTTATTCGATTTTGATATAGAATTGTTGTGCAGTAATAATATTAATTTATTCGGGCTCTGGTACAGACGCGCAATACTATAAACAATCTAAATACTAAAAAAAACTATACCTAACCTATTTTTGTGCAAATACAATAAAAATCGATTGCCACATGTATGTCAGAGCATCACTTGAGAAGGGCTCGACTGATTTGGTTCATTGATTTGTTGTAGTGTTCGTAATTTTCAGAACAAGGTTTGTATAAAAAAGTTTTTGCGCTGGTGAAACCAGGGATCACGGGATACGGGTGTTCACTCAAGCGGACGAAGTCGCGAGCGGGCCACTAGTATTAAAACAATTTATAAAAAATGTGATGACTGTTACAGTTGATGTAAGCCGTGGATAGCGGCGCTGGTTTTGCAATAATTTAATCGTTTTGTATGTAGCGTAACACTAAGTAACGCATATTATTGTTATTCCGTTTGTTGTCCCAAATAAAATAAAATATAAAAATATATTAAATATGCCCGCTATACTTACAGTAACTGGTGGCGCGGGCGATGTTGTATTTTTATTGTGGACTATATTTTTTTATTGGCGTTATACTAAGCTAGGCGATGTTTCGAACTGCGAGGGATGGCGACAAGGGCAATGGGTAAACAGTTCGATGGAAAAAAAAGGAGGGAATACCTTGATCAGCAAGCGGCAGAAGGCAGCACATTGTGCGGCAGGCAGGCGAGCAGTCTAAACCAGCACCAGGTTGGTGGCCGGTACATGATTTTGGCTGGAACACGGACCTGGACCACCACTTTGGCTTTCAAAGTAAAAAGTGTTGAATAATTTCGGCAAGCCTGGTTAGAACCACGATAGCTCAATTGGAAGAGCACCTGACCCGGAATGTCAAAAGGGTCAAATCCTGCTCCTGAATTTTTTGAAGTGAAAACTTCTTTAGCGGCGTTGTGCACTTTTTGGAATAGGTAAAAAATGTTAAACTCGCGTCAGGACACGTGACCGTCAGGCGCAACAAAGAGAGTAGACAGCTGGCGCGGCGTAATATAAATTATTTTTGAAGTGAAAACTTCTTTAGCGGCGTTGTGCACTTTTTGGAATGGGTAAAAAAATGTTAAACTCGCGTCAGGACACGTGACCGTCAGGCGCAACAAAGAGAGTAGACAGCTGGCGCGGCGTAATATAATTTTTTAATATAACAATATAACTTTTTAATGTAATATAAATTGTCATGTTTGTGTAAGATAGCCCAATAAATAAATATTGTATTCTACCACATAAATGAGAGTACTTTTATACTGATAATTAAAGCAATTCGTGCAAAATTATTCCCTAACCATTCCAAAATATCAAAAATGCACAACGATAATATTCAAGTTTTCACTTCTGCCGGCACTCCCAGAGTGCAACCCGTCGTTTTTTTTTTCAACATTTGTTTTGGTAATTTGTTCGCAACTAAATTTTCGTTAAAAATTATTTGAACATTTTATGTTAACATAAACAATCATTTCAATAGAGTAGGTACCTACGCCAAACTAAAGTTTTGTTTAAGCCAAAGGCGCCCATTCAATGTCAACAACTACCGTCACTAACATCCGATCATAATATTTTTACAAATATTAAAGATCAGTTAAGAAATAAGCAAGCTATTTATAAATGTTTAAATAATTTTTAACGCAAATTTTGTTGCGAGAGTTTGTTTTTTTTTTCAACATTTGTGTTTTTGTAATTTGTTCACAACAAAATTTGCGTTAAAAATTATTTGAACATTTATAAATAACTAATATTTGTAAAAATATTATGATCGGATGTTAGTGACGGTAGTTGTTGACATTGAATGGGCGCCTTTGGCTTTCAAAGTAAGAAGTGTTGAATAATTTCAGCGGGTTGGTTAGAACCACGATAGCTCAATTGGAAGAGCACCTGACCCGGAATGTCAGAAGGCTGCAGGTTCAAATCCTGCTCGTGGAAATTTTTTTCAACATTTGTGTTTTTGTAATTTGTTCGCAACAAAATTTGCGTTAAAAATTATTTGAACTTTATTTAAGCTTTATCAGCAAACATTAATTATGTATGTTGAAAATGATAAATATTTTTTTTTTTTTACTTTAAACGCTATCTTATTGTTTATATAGCCATAGTAAGGGCCGCCTCGGTGGCCCAGTGGCACAGCGCTCGGACCGATACCCGGAGGTCTGGGTTCGATTCGGGTCGGGCAAAGTGTGTTTCGGATTTTCTCGATGCATATCCCGGGTTTGTGATCACCAACCCGCACTTGGCAAGCGTGGTGATGAAGCCAATACCCATCAATTGTAGCGATGTCTTGATTTCAATGATGGAGGCCTTTGCCCAGCAGTGAGGCAGTAATAGGCCGTTTATTTTACTTACTTATAGCACAGAGTAAATATATCCTCGGAACATAGTGAAAGCTTCCTTATAGCGCGCAAAATTTATTTTTACTTTGGTAGGGTTGTCACATGAGAAAGATAAATGAAACAAATTTTTTTATTTAACTTTTTATTATTTTTGGATTCTAAATTCCAAGGGAAGCTGCCGAATTTGTGGAGGGGGGTGGAGGGGGGCTATACCCCTACCCCACCCCAAAGATCAAAACTCGAAGCCATATACTTTTTTTTAAAGGAATTTTCAATTATAAGGAAAAAAAATAATTAAATAAGTATATTAAATAAATTATTCTTCCAAGTCACCATTACAGTACCCCCCTCCTTTAGGGGTATGAGGAGTAGTCCTCCTCATGACCACAATTTATGGCCCTTTAATATGAGTTTCTAAGATTCTACAAGGTCAGTTGAAAATAAAACAAAGCTTTTTGAAAGATATTTTTATTTAGAAGAGCTTAACCGAACTGCTCAATTACGTGACAACCATAGGTTTTAAACATTTCCGGCGCTGCGGGAAGAGCAGCCCCTCCACCCTTGCGTAGCGAAACGCAGGCATTACATGCTCGCCTCCGCAGATTTGGCTTTTTGGACCAGCCTCAGCCGCAGCGGCGAGCGAGCTTGATGCCTGCGTATCGTTACAGCGGCGGGTAAGGGCTGCTCTCTCCGCGCCTCTGCGCTCATAAAAATACTACCGTAGGGCAGTCTAGTACCACGTGGAATCGGGGTAGACTAATTCGGTTCTGTAACTAACTTTGACCTAATGCTACCTCATCTTCGGGTATGAAACATTTTTTTTATACTATCCCCTTGAGCGTTGATCGACCATCAGGTGACCAATAACAATTAAAATTCTATTGTGTCTGGTATTCGCGCGCTCGAGCTTTCATTTAAACATTTTATATTATATATACATATACATACATCACGCCTTTTTCCTTTTTTTTATATTATACTACTACTGTTAATTATAATAAACAAATTATAATAACCTAAGGACATCGTTGCACCAACTGGAAAAATGGCAGGTGAACACCCAGCAATGGGCTCAATATAGCGTTGCCATCTCTAAAAATCAAATAGCCGAACTTACCCATCATAAAGCCGGACTTTTGGGTCCCAAAGCCGGACATAAAGAAAAATTAAGGATTTCTGACAAAAATATCGGATAAAATACATATTTAAAAGCCGGACTTTTGAATTCCTGTCTGCCTGAGTCTGATAATGACAATGATTTATTGTGAGAGTCCTAATTGATTTTTGATTAATGTTTCTAATTATGAAATCTTTACGCAAAAAAAAAATACTTCAAAATTCGGCGGCTTCCCTTGGAATACTGAGCCTTATTTTTGTTTTTCAATATTTTGTTTTTTATATGTAAATTAAGATAAACTCCAATCTGACAAAGTCTTTTTAAAATACCTACTGAATTGGAAAACAGTCACATGGCAGATAAAATGTTCAGTCATTATACACGTTCTAAGATTTCAGTTCCAATATTTATAATATTTGCTTTAAAAGATCGAAGTGTTTGCGAAACTACGTGAAATAGGCAATTTTTTTATATTTCTGGCATTGTTCATACACACTGTACAGTAATTAATATTTTACAGTAAACCAATCTAATTTAAATCAAACATAATAAAACCTCAAATGATTACAATATTTTACGAGCGATGACAGTTCACAACACAAAACAACGCGTTTGACACTCACTGAAATTGTCCGCTGGCTGTGCCGGTGTAAACCGGTTTGTCCTCTCGCGGCGCGTACGTGAATCCGTCGGTGAAAGGTCACGCACACATAAGCGTGCTAGTAGTAGTGTACCGTCGCAGCGCGCTATAAGGAAGCTTTCACTCTGTTAGATATTTACTCATGTGCTTATAGTAACGGATCTCCTTAAGCATTTTAATTCTGGAAGTAGGTAAGCAAAGCGTTTGCGCGTGTGTTTAAATTGTGAATGTCTCTTATATTTTTAATTAGTTTAATGTTTTAAATACGAAAATACATAAAATGTCTTGTATATACATAGTTATATTGATACTAAGGTTAATAAGTTATATCATATGAAACACAGTCTGCAACTTGGATATTTTTTTGTGCTAGAGTTCTTACATAAGTATTTCTTTTGTAGTAAGAATAATAATTCGTTTAAATATTTATAAAATGCTTGTAAAATAATAAATTGACCCAGCCAGGAATCGAACCTGGGCCTTCCGCAATCCGGGCGGTTGCACTGACCATTATGCTACCGGGAAGGCTGACGTAAGCACTGAATTTCTTCAATGCTTTTTGGGTTTTGACTGCTTTTTAGCGGCAGAGTGCCATATATCCAACGGTTATTGTAACCGATGGCTATGCAAATTTATCTTTACAGATGAAACACAACACAACACAACACAACGCTATAGTAAAATTCGTTTAAGCTTACACTGTTCTTCGGGTGATGCTATTTTCTCTAGAAAACCTTTGACGGTGCTTCGATCGCACGGCTTGAGGGACCCTTTAAGTTTCTCGTCACTCCCAAAAAGCCAAAAAAACAGCAAAACTTAGAAAAAAATATGTAAGCATTTAATGCTTAGGAACATATTTTTGGGCATGGGCACGGGTAGACCATGTTTACTGTTTAAAAATGTATTTTTGTATGTTTTCTATATGTTGTCTGTAATTGTGCTTTAAATAAAATAAATAATTAAATTAAATACTGAAGCTGATTTTTTTTATTTTTTCCTATTTGCTGACAATAAGAAAATTTTGTTTTCATCCCCCCATCTCGGAAAGAGTATTTTTGCTCTTCGATACCTGAGTGCAAAAGCCGTTTTTATCCCCTAGAGGATAAAGTAAATTGAATTTATCTACACTAATGTTGTAACATTCTACTTATGTTTCCAATACTTGACTTATAATTACTACTGTTATAGCACAGACAACAAAACACTCAATTTAAGCAATTTCACATGATGGTATAATATCCACATCGATATCGTAAAATCTCATTATAACATCAATAAAACGCGACCAATTAACCTGGCGAGCCTTATGTCAAAATCCTCATACAAGTTGTATAAAATTTTGATATTAGGCTGGCTTTTGAAAACAGTTGGGTTATACGTGAAAACTTCGTCGAAACTACTAAACTTACATACACAAAACTCTTTGGTAAGATCTTGTGCCAATTGAATAAAAAAAGAACAGCGCGCGCTCGCTTCTGATTGGCCCTGCGCGCGCAGCTGCGTTCTCATTGGTTATTGGATGGTGGATGGATTGGTTTGGTTGGTAATTAACATTAACTTTCAAAATTGTACCATCCAAAATTTGAACAATTATTATAAATAAACTATTGTCAGCTTTTACTCTTGTTGTTTGACTAATTGCATTAGTGAAGATAAAGTAGTGTATGCAACTGCATATAACACGGGTATTAAAACACTCGTTACTATTATGAAACTCGCTGCGCTCGTTTCATAAACTCACACTCGTGTTTTAATACCCTTCATTATATGACAGTTGCATAAACTACTATTAGAACATCGTGTGCACTAAGTTTGTGAATTCAAAACATCATTAAACCTATTTGCTTCTACCTCCATGGTGCCCAATTTATCAGTACTGTAGCAGCCGAGACTCCTTGCTCGGGCATACTTACTGGCAGCCACCGTGGCCTGCATTAAAATATAGTAGAAGAGAAAAAAGAAGAACATCGCGGACTCGGTGACGGGTCGCGACGACGAATTGATTGTTATTATTTCATGTTGAAAGTAATATAAATATTTAAAGCTATAAAGCATTATTATTCGATACAACCCCCCGTTCCTTAAGTAACGACCCAGCGGGGTGTTACTAACACCAACATTACAGTACCTAACAAAAATATTACACTTAGTAACTGTATTAGTAATTATACCTAAATATTGTTTGTTATAATTTAAAGATTATTCTGTAATACTTACCTTTCATAATGTAGTAGTTAATACCTAAACTGAAATAAAAGTATCTTGTGATTGTAAATGTTTTTTTTGCATTTAGTCATTTCCTCGCTGAGGTGGGATGAAAAGTTAGGTGTTGCACTCGAGTGCAAAGATTTTTCACCTGGTGCTCTTTTGATTCCTTCGCTAACGCTCAGGATTCTAATTTTTGAATCACTCGCTGCGCTCGTGATTCAATTTTAGAATCCTTCGCTTGCTCGGTCATCAAAATTGAGCACGCGGTTAAAAAACAACTTTGCACTCTTGTATAACAAATAACTATTTTTCTTACGTTTAGATATTATTTTTGCAGGACGCGGCGTGTGCTCGTTTGCACGGTCGTGCAGTCGGCGTGATGGTGACCGCTTGCGACCCCAACAGCCCGCCGCCGCCTACCGTCCAAATACTGTCGCTTCGCCAGGTCATCGTCACGCGCAACTCCTACTACCTCACCTCCCCGTTACATGTCTACGTCAACGTTTACTGCCGGCGCAATTTACAAAAAGATATCAAGGACGCCAAAGAGGTCGGAGAGGCCGGAGAGGTCGCAGGAGTGGTAGGGAAGTCCAGAAGCCACATCTCGCGGCTGCGCGCAACGGTCGTGGGAGGCGGCGGGCGCGGAGTACTCACTGCGGTGCCCTTAGGCTAGGCCACACGCTTCGCTCCTTTGCGCTTCGATGCAATGCCATAGCAGAGACAACATTCACAATGCGATGCAATCCTATTTCAGATTACATGCTTCCATTAATAAATTAATTGAAAACAATATCGATATTTGTTTACCTTATTTAGAACGAATAATGATTCAAGAACGTTTATTCTATTGTTAGAGATCTAAAGCTGATTAGCACTAGAAGAATTTTTAGAACAGTTAACTAAGATATTACAAAAGATTCCGTTACCTTTCATTTTGCCACTCTTTCTGCTGATCAGTATTTATTTACACGCGGAATTTCTCACCACTACCATCCACATACCACCTAAACGCACAAAGCGCTTTGCGTCATTATTTTAGACGCGGACAGTTAAGGAGTGGATTTGTTTCCTGATACATATAACCTGAAAAATTGGCAAAGGCAAGGCTAGGCAAGGGTGGATATGCATTATCTTGGCAAGTACTTCTGCTACATCCTAGTCCGCAACACCACTTACCATCATGCGATATCGCGCTCAAATACTTGCCAAAGGAGAATAAAAAAATATAGTTATAATATATATAACAAATAATACAATTTTATGGATTAATGCGTGACTTTATACGGGTGATTATGTTGAAATATAAATTCAGAGCTCAGCGCCGCAGAGCCGCACTCCGTCCTCCAACCCAGCCAACTACAGTACAAGATGGCCGCAGCGGTGACGGTGCTCCTCGCGCTGTGCGTGCTGCTCGCCGGCGCCAGCGCCGGAAAGAAAGACGACGACCATTGCGCCTCGTTAACCCTGGGTAAATCATTTATTTTTATTTATTTATTTATTGGGCAGTCAACAAAAACATTTACCACCAAACAAACAGTAGGTATAGGGTAAATGCCAAACTTATTCTAAATACAGTTTTCAATTAAAGATAGCCACGGCATGCGATGTGGACTAATAGTTATAAATTAAACTAAACTACAAAAACACAAATGTTGAAAAAAAAATTTTTTTTCACGAGCAGGATTTGAACCTGCACCCTTCTGACATTCCGGGTCAGGTGCTCTTCCAATTGAGCTATCGTGGTTAAACTAAACTAACAAATTTTACTAAACTTAATATTACAACAATTTTATTAAATACCTAAAATATGATTTAAAGTTTAAAGAGGGCTTACGTAACTATTTCTAATTGAGAAAACGTGTTGAAAACATTTCCACCAGTGAGATTAGAACCCGCACTGGATGTCTTGGTTAAGGGCTATACCAATTATGCTATCGTGGCTGTATCTGAACCTTACAAATTTAACCTTTTCAATTTTTATCGACAATAAGCTGACGTCAGCACTTAACTTACGTAGGTCGTTTTTTTTCAATAAAACCAAAACATTAAGACAGGCTTAATCCGTTCATTACCTTTTTCACAGTTATCAAAAGAAATAAAATATATTTTAACAATTAGCTTAAACAACTGTGGATAGACAATTTATTTTGAAAATATTTTCTTCTCCACCAGTGATAAACAGATAAATAAAAAACATAAAATTGTAAAAAGTAGTAATATAAAATCAAATTAAAGCAATACACTACACATAGTTACCTATGTAATTTGGATGGTTCTAATTGTTTTTAAATAGTTAATAACAATTTTATTTTATATTATATTTTATTTTAATCGGTACATAAACAGCCAAGGCCAATATATACCAATATTATAAAGCTTAAGAGTTTGTTTGTTTGGTTGAACGCGCTAATCTCAGGAACTACTGGTATTTATTGAGGAAGATAAGATCCATGCCTTCATATCTGAAACATAACACAAGGCGCGTTTCGTCGATGTTTGACAAAATAATTAGCACTAAAAATAATGGAACGATTACATGACCTTTAATTATCCATGGAGAGGCAATCAGTGCTGCGATATCCCAGTTTCCCACACATGAAGCATCGCGTGGGTTGGAGGTTCAGCAAGGCATAGGTCCCTTGAAGTAAGAACGCCCGTTGCTCACGAGTTTTGATTTCGATAGTAAAAGCCGTGCGTTGTAATCTTCCGGCGACTGTGCAACGTGGGCTAGTGCTGGCTCCATGGCAAAGGTTTCTATTCTAAAATGGCATCCTTATGAGCCATCACTGTCGTTGAAGCTCGTGAAGCATAATAAACCATGTTGTTTTGTCCTTTTAAAGCTCTTAAGCAAGGTTTTACTAAGTAATGCTTCACCAAGCAATCACTAATGCAGTGCACTTTGTACATTTTTCTCGGCTATACACTCATACGTCGACTGTAGCTACGCACGCGTATAAACTCCGGTCATGTGAATCTCCTCATATCACGGTGCTTTCTAAACTTCAAATCACGCCATACAATTCTGATTTTGCTGTTCCAACATCCGTTGTTATTTAAGATAAAACTTGGCATCGTTTTCTTCTAGTAGTTCGCGTCGGTTACATCCTTAGAGCAAAGATTACATGAATCCCACTTCTGATGTCGGCGGCGAGGTTGGTTTGTAGGTAGGACGTTCGAGCCCGAGCAAACTCAGATTCGTCGATAACACAGTTCATCTTGGATCTTCAAAATAAAAGCGCAGTCGTATTCCTTACAGTCACTTGAATGTTATTTTAACATCACAATTTAATAATTTAGAAACAGTTGCCCGATGCAAATGGATTTTAGAAACGAAGTGAGTTCTGCGCGTGCGTACTCTCCGACCGCTCCCGTTCAAATGTCCCCAGTCCGTTGTCGCGCCAACTGACGTTGACGTTTCACGTACCATAGAGCATAGGCTGCGCAGACCACACTCAAGTATAGACTATACTTGTCGTTTCTAAGTGATGCAAGCGTCATGTCTCCGACATATATAATTATTTGTAACCATAATTATAAATACAGCTTGCCTAATTCTTAACTATCTGTAAAAATATTAGTCAGATGTTTTGAATACCTAAGGCTCCTATGACTAAATGATTAATAAGAGTTTATAGAGAGATTGTGTTTCGATAGATAGATGATAGTGTGGTATTGGACCCGGTATGTCATAGTGTGCGGGTTGGAATCCCGCTCGTAGAAATCGTTTCAACACTTTTTTTTCAAATAACAAATAAGATTATGGAACGTAAGTACGTAGTCGCCCTCTCTATTGAAAGCATTCTTGAATTGTCACGTGTAGAATTAGACTTTTATAAAAGAAATCACTACCTAAGGTACCAAATTTACCTTAAAGATAGGCGATAGTTTGGACTTATTTGGAACTTTATTTAAAGTTGCTCGATGGCGCAGTGAGAAGCTCGATGGCGCAGTAGTTAACGCGCCCAGTCTGCAAATGCTGAGGTTAAGCAACTTTCGCAAAGGCCGGTCATTGCATCATCACCACCATCATCATCATCATCACCACCACCATCATCATCACCATCATCATCATCACCACCATCATCATCATCGTCATCATCATCATCATCATCATCATTATCATCATCATCATCATCATCATCATCAACATCAACATCATCATCATCATCAGCTCATTTTATGTCCCCACTGCTGGGGCACAAGCCTTCCTTACGGATAAATAATAAATAATTAAATAATCTTTCTTTATTGAATAACTTACTTAATTGAATAACATACTATATAATGTCAAAAATACACAAGTGCCTGAACTAGGATTAACCTGTTTTCCAGGCAAAAATAAAGGACTTACAACATTCTTAAATTAGCAATGCATAATACATAATTTTATTCTTAGTGACTAAATAAAAAAAAAATAAAAAACAAAACTATATTCATTTATAAACTTATCTTCCTAGTGTATATAAATTAAACAATATTTATTTTAAACTAGGAACCTTACTAAATTCTTAAATAATAATGCAAACTACTCTTTTATTCTTTGTGGCTAAATAAATAAATAGCAAAACAACATTCATTTATAAACTTAACTACAATGTATAAACAATTTAAACAATATTCATTTTAAACTGCTAGGTATAAAGATAAAAGCAACATTCATTTTAGGAAACTAATAATTTTTCTGTATCCTCGTAGGACATATTGAGAAGGGGTTCTTTGACTTTATATTTTTTGTTTTACTATAGCAATGATGATATATGCCTAATTTATCGTTTAACCTATTATAAATAAGTGGACCTAAGAACAAGTAAAATCTAGTAGAGAAGGCATGTTTTGTTCCTGCATTTTGAGGGCAAACTATTATCTTTTCGTCTTTTGTTAGTAGCTTCAGTGCTGTATGGAAGTGCGACGTGTTGTTTGATGACTGTGTTTAGAATAAATAACTGTCTAACCGTTAATAACTTACAGGATTTATAAAGAATGTCAGTGGGGAAGAGGAAAGGACGAAAAGTAGAGACTTTTAATACCGCTCGTTGGGCTTTCTCAATATAGTTTTAGCAGTGCCACCCCATGACGTAATGCAGTAAGTTATTATGGATTTACATAAAGTTAGGTCAACTTGCCTGATTAATGTTAAATCCGCAATTGTGCGTAGTTTTTTAAAAATGAATATTAATTTTCGTATTCTGCCGCATAAAACTTCAATGCCCAAAAGCAACGGTTTCATTAATTAAAACACCCAAGTACTTAATCCTGCCAGTAATAGCAATGTCCGAACACTTTCACAGTAGATTTGTAGGGTTCTTACATTGGTGTGCATAAAGTTTAAGGTTCGTTGGAGCCGATTTTGATTCACGCATAGAAAAACACCCTTACCGGGTCAGATGCTCTCCCAATTGAGCTATCGTTGTTCGAACCAATTATTATTTTTTTTTTTTTTTTTTTTTTTTTTTTATACGTAGCACGGCAAATGACTCCAATTCACCTGATGTTAAGTAAATATGGAATCCAGATGCGACGATAACTGGTGCAGCGTGAGAACAGCGCAGCGTCAGTTATCCTCACTTTGCCGGCCCACAAGGTGCCTCTTCACGCCTCGTTTGAAGGACCCCATATCATAGGAAGGAGGGAAAACGTGTGCTGGCAAACTATTCCATGTTTTGGAGGTGCGACAAAAAAACGAGTCACCAAATTTCTTAGTGCGCGATGGAATATTAGAGACAGTGAAGCGGTGACTCCGGAGAGCAGCACGTGTACTCCTATGGAAGAAGGGAGAAGGTGGGATGAGGTCAAAGAGTTCTTCAGAGCACTCGCCATGGTATAAGCGGTAAAACACGCTGAGTGACGCAATATCTCTTCGCAATTGCAGAGTTTCAAGAGTATTTGTGACGTCTGCGTTGCCGATAATGCGTACAGCGCGACGCTGCAATCTGTCCAAAGCATCGAGAAGGTACTTTGCGGAACCGTCCCAGATGTGCGAGCAATACTCCACGCAAGACCGTACCTGTGTCTTGTACAAAAGGCACAACTGGTCAGGCGTAAAGAATCGCCGCACCCTGTTCAGAATACCGAGTTTTCGCGAGGCTGTTTTGATCACGGCTTCGATGTAGTCCTTTTGGTTCAGATCGCAGCGAATCGTCATACCGAGCATGTTGATACTGCTCTGCAGGCTTAGAGATGTACCCTGAAGAGTTGGAAGGGGAAAGAATGGTGACTTTTTTGCCGTGAACGCACACACCTGTGTTTTCTTGGCATTGAACTCAACAAGATTATTGGAGCCCCATTTAGATATGAGGTCCAATACCCGATTGAGCTCAATGACAAGATTCACTCGGTTAACTTCGGTTTCGACCCGCCCAGCCGCTGGGTGACCGTTATATCCCCCATGCACTGTGCTATCATCTGCATAGCAATGAATATTTCCAAGTGGAAGCATATCATTGATATGCAGAAGGAACAGCGTGGGGGACAGAACGGAACCTTGAGGGACACCAGCGTTCACTGACATGAACCGCGAAGCGCATCCATCAGACAGGACACGGATTCTCCGCTCATGTAGGAAGCCAGCGACCCAGTTGCAGAACTGAACTGGCAGACCGTATGCCGGGAGCTTGGAGAGAAGAGCTTTGTGCCAGACCCGATCAAAAGCCTTGGCTATGTCAAGGCTAACAGCCATTGACTCACCACGCTTGTCAATAGCCTCACCCCAGAGATGTGCAACGTACGCTAGAAGATCACCCGTTGATCGTTTCGGCCGAAACCCGTATTGGCGATCATGAATTATGGAGTGTTCTTCCAGGTAGTGTACAAGTTGTTTATTTAAAATACGTTCCATGATTTTGCACAAAACTGAAGTAACGGCTATGGGGCAGTAATTAGATGGGTCTGACCGATCTCCTTTTTTGGGGACCGGTTGCACATTAGCTTCTCTCCAAGATTCCGGCACACAACCAGAAGAGAGCGAGAGACGGTAAAGGCGCGTTAACACGGGGGACAACTCCGCTGCACACATTTTCAGGACTATTGCTGGGATGCCATCAGGGCCATTAGCTTTCCGGACATCGATTGACTGCAGCTCCGCACGGACATCACACTGCCTGATTTTAAAATCAGGCATTGTGTGGCCACAGTGAGGAATTGAAGGTGGCTGTGCATTGCAGTCATCGATTCGGGAGTTAGCTGCAAAGAGTTTGGCCAGGAGATCGACCTTCTCCTGCGGCTTGTGAGCTAAAGTCCCGTCATGACATCTCAGTGGTGGCAGCGAGGGTTGGCAGAAATTTGATTGCACGGCTTTGGCCAGACGCCAGTAGCTACGGCTGCCCGTAGGATGCGTCAGTAGTTCTTGGCCGACCCGTGCAACGCGCTGGGCATCCGCTCTAATGTAGGCTCTTTTGCAAGACTTGGTGGCATTATTATAGGCTGCTTTCAGCGAGCGAGTTTCGGGATCTCCAAGAGCTTTACCTCTGATCCAAGCGCGGTATGCCGCCTGCCTGTTATCGACAGCGTTGGCACACTCACGGTTGAACCATCGGTTGCGCCGGCCTTTGCTGACGAGATAGGAGTGCGGAATATAGTATTCCATACCTAACACTATCTCATCAGCAACTGCAGTCGCACTGGCTGTCGGATCCTTCCCACTGAAGCAGCGCTGCCCCCAAGGAACGGATGCGAAATAGTCCCGCATACCATCCCAATCTGCCGACGAGTAGTGCCAAATTTGGCGTTTCGATACCGCTGAAGGCGGTAGCGGGGCCAGAGGCGCTTTGCTGGATACCAAGCAGTGGTCCGAAGATCCTAAAGGAGCTCGAACTTCCACTCGGTAACCAGCTGGGCGACTCGTCAGCATAAGGTCCAGCAAAGAGGGCGCGTGACCGACTATATCTGGGATCCTGGTGGGCTGGTTCACCAGTTGAGTCAGGTCGTGCGTGAGAGCGAATGCGTGGGCAGTTCTACCAGCATGGTCAGTTTTGGAGGAACTTAACCACAACTCGTGGTGAGCATTGAAGTCCCCCAAAAACACCAATTCCGCCGAAGGAAACCGCTCCTGCGCTTCATCTGCCACCCGACTAAGGTGTTCTATAAGTCGAGTTGTCTCCATGTCGCCATTATGTGATCGGTAGACGCAGACGTAGACACGGCTATGAGAGCCCAAGTCGACGTGTACCACAAGGAGGGAAAAGGAAGGGTCCTCCAGACAGCGCAGACGGCGACAGCAAACGTCTGTCCGGACAAACAAGCAAACTCCGGCTTTGGCTTTAAAGGATTCTTCAAGCACAAAGCCGGGATAGTGCAGGTAGGTGGTGTCAGCTGGACAGGTTATTTGTGTCTCCGTCAAAAACAACATTGCTGGCCGTGCCGTCTCAAGATGGTGGTGGACGGCATTGAGGTTTGCATGGAGTCCGCGGATGTTAGCGAACTCGACCTCAAACGGTATGGTTGTGGTGGGGGTGTGCACCGCTGTAATACCAGTTTTTGTTTTAGGCGCTGTCATGGTGGAGAGAAAGAGGGAGGCGTGAATCGAGGAAATGCTACCGCGATGCAAATAGTCAAAGTGCAGCGGCCTGTTTCACCAGGGGTCTGCCTAAAGTTGAGTATCATTAACCCGCCGAACGGAAGGGCCCCCGAACCCCCCCGGGAATGGCCGCCGGGACCCCACCTTCCGGTCACCAACCGGCACGACGGGCCACCCCGAGATTATGCGTGGCATGGTGAGGCAGCCTCACGAGCTGGTTAGGCTCGCTTGGGCCCCTGTACTGTGCCACGGGCGGCCAGCGGGACAGCCGTTTCTACGGGTCTCCCTGGTCGGCGGGTTAACAAGGTCTTCCTGGCACTGGTTAGACGGAAACCTTCACAGACCAAATGCATCGCAGCACCATTCACTCGAGCTCTGGTTATACGCTGGCTGATCCCGAAACGCGACCGACAAGCGGTCACTTGACGGGTTTAACACCATGCGTACGGTGGTCACTAACCAGACGGGGCAAGCCCTACCACGCAGTGGAGCATATGGGAGCTCTAAATTCCGTTAGTCGCCTCTTACGACACCCACCGGAGGAGAGGGGCGGTGAATTGTATTCTTTCTCCGTCACCGCACGGATTTAATTCAGAAGGTCATTATGTCAGAAGGGTGCAGGTTCAAATCCTGCTCGTGGATTTTTTTTTAACATTTTGTGTTTTTGTAATTTGTTTCGCAACAAACTTTGCGTTAAAATTATTTAAAAATTTTACGCATAGAAAACTATATATAATTTGTTTTATCCGCGTTCAGTGTCAGTAGATGTTGCTGGAGCCCGTTATTAACAAGATTGAAGCCCTGTTGGTGCATATTTATAGACATCTTCATGAGAGCCAGCAGAAAACAGCAGGGCAGTATCATTAGCATATGATATGATTTTGCCACCAGTTAATTTAAGATTACACAGGTCTTTTGTATATACTAAAAATAAAGTGGGACCTAAAATGCTTCCCTGAAGAACCCCAAAAGAAGTACTTTTCACACTGCCTATTTTTACGCATTGTGTACGCTCATGAAGATAATCGCTGGGTGCCTCTTATGCCTAAAGATTCAAGCTTTTGAAATAGAATAGGTATTGAAACTGAGTCGAAAGCTTTTGCGAGGTCCAGGAATATTCCCACTGTTCTTTTACCCGTGTCAAGTTCCTGGACTAAACAGTCAGTGAGTTGATGCACAGCGTCGGCAGTCGATAGTTGCATTGGAGGCATAGGGACGCAAAGGCCGGTCATTGGATGGGTGATCAAAAATGTATTAAACTCGAGCTCATCCGTGCTTCGGAAGGCACGTAAAGCCGTTGGTCCCGGCTTCATTAGCAGTCGTTAACAACCACCAATCCGCACTGGGCCCGCATGGTGGTTAATGGCCCGTTCTCCCTATCCATCCATAGGGAATACTGGTGCCCCAGCAGTGGGAATATAATATGGGCTGGTGATGATGATGTGATGATAAATGTTTTAAACCATCTCAACAAATTCCTTATTCACAATGACTCTAGTATCAGCCAGCTCCGCGTTATAATAGCCTAGCAGCGTAATAACGAGAGTGTGTAAACTACTGTGATTTTTAAAACCAGTGAGATTCTATGTCATTAATCTCTTTGATGCAGTGAATTAGGCAATTTACGTAGATTAAAAATAAAAGAGATCCCGAAATCAATGACATCTTACTGAATGGACAGGAGACACGAGCGGGCCGCCGTCGTCGACATTGAGGTTATCCCTGATAATGATTCTGAAAGTTCCACTTTCATTTTTTGTAAGTATTTATTTTTAATAAAATGTCTGTGTATGTATGTTTTTTGTGCAATAAAGAATATAAAATTAATTTAATAAAGCAAAAGATCAGTCAATTGCGACTCTTTTCTGCTTTATTGTTCATTATCTTTCAAATTACAATGGACGGATTAGGTGCCTTTTAAAAAAATGTCTGCACACTAAAACTTTGTTATGTGTGTAGATCTAAACCATTAATTAAATATTTATAAAATACAGTGAAAAAATTAAATACCGTGAAATAGGCCAACTTTGCCAACAAGGGAAATTTTGCCCAATGAGCAAGATTTTAGCAATTTTGTTTGGTTAAAATAAATGTCAATGTTTTGGCAACATTGATTGACTATGGTAGAAAACAGATTATATTTCTGGCAACACTGACAATCGCGTGAGTTGCTAACAAAAAACATTTTGCTAAATTGCTTAATGAACTAATGAAAACAATTCAAATAAATGACAGAAAAAACATAAGAAGCGGATTTGAAGCATCAGGGATATATCCAATGAATCCACGAGAAGTTTTTAAAAAGCTCCCCGATATGCAAGAAGATATTGTATCGTATGGAATTGATCAAGCATTGGTTGACTATTTGAAGGAAACGAGAGCACCAAAACCGATGCTAGTCAAAAGAAATAAAAAAATTAAATGCGAAGCAGGCAAATCGGTGATGGTTTCCGATTTAATTATAGATACTTCCAAAATGAAAGCAATAAAAATTTTCTGTAGAGGTGCGAAGAAAAACTGAGGACTCTTTATATTTAGATGAAGAAACTGGCCTGTTTATTGCTAAAATAAATCTAATTTCAAATCTGGATATAGATGTGGCTCAAGATAGTTATTTGGAACAGCCTTCTAATATTTTCCAAGATGTTCGTCCTGAAAGTCTCAGCAAACTTTTCATCACTGTAATTAATTCCTGCTTGAGCCAGTCAGTTAAAAACAAAACATCATCAACGACGTCTACAAATTATTCCTTCCTTCCGAAAGAAACAGTTCAAATTTATGTTGCTAAAAATAAGAAAATAACTGTACTCTCCGACGTCATCATTAAAGCAGGAAAATCAAACGTGTGTAAATAAAAGGAAATATGTGAGAGTAAATATGTGAGGATGTAGAAGCGCACGCTGGACGGAACGAGTCACGAGACCTCTACCACAAAATTCGTGTTATCACAAAGACACTACCTTCAAAAACATGGGCTATTGAAGGTGTTAACAACGAAATTGTAACAGAGTTGGACAAAATTTCAGAAACGTGGAAAAACTACTGCCAAGCATTATTTCAAGATCCGGAATCACGCCAATTTCCAAGTACAGACCCAATAGATGAGGATCTGGAACCTGACATTCTTTTATCAGAAGTCAGAGCTGCCATAAGACACCTGAAAAACAATAAAGCAACCGGTAGAGATGCAATTCCTATCGAAACTATCAAAGCTTTAGGAGATCGCGGCGATTACATCTTTTACGCCATCTGCAATAAAGTATGGCAGACAGGTGTCTGGCCGTCTGAATGGACACACACAATCTTTACCCCCCTTCATAAAAAAGGCTCAACAAAGAAGTGTAACAACTACCGCTTGATTGCTCTTATCTCACACGCAAGCAAAATTATGTTACACATTCTGAATGAGCGACTGAAGACCTACCTATCCGGAGAAATCGCTCCTGAACAGGCCGGATTTGTGAAGGGGAAAGGTACACGGGAACAGATCCTCATCGTACGCCAGATTGTTGAAAAGGCGCGAGAATTCAACAAGCCGACATTCATTTGCTTTGTCGACTTCTCCAAAGCATTCGACTCCGTGAAGTGGCCAATTCTGTGGAAAACATTGCTGGAAATGGGTACACCAAAACACCTTGTACACCTTTTAAGACGTCTGTATGAGGAGGGCACAGCATCAGTGCGCACAGATAACGTATTATCGAGCAACTTCCATCCAAGTGCTGGAGTCCGCCAAGGGTGCATTATCTCACCACTATTGTTCAATACCTACACTGAACTAATAATGCGCATCACTTTGGAGGATTGGACAGATGGTGTTACAATTGGTGGACATAAAATAGCAAACTTGCGTTACGCCGACGACACTACTCTGTTTGCTACAAGCGTGCATTCCATGGAAGACCTGTTGCTGAAAATGGAGCGAGTGAGCCTTGAGTTCGGATTAAAGATTAACCGCAACAAGACCAAGATTATGATCATAGACCGCGCCAAC
Source organism: Eudonia mercurella (assembly GCA_963082485.1). Classification (NCBI taxonomy): domain Eukaryota; kingdom Metazoa; phylum Arthropoda; class Insecta; order Lepidoptera; family Crambidae; genus Eudonia; species Eudonia mercurella. The sequence continues at coordinate 341,267 of OY720024.1, read as the reverse complement.
AACAACTCGCCGGAAGTGACACAAATCGCGAACTGTAGCGTGGTCCAGTCCTACATATATCTTGGAACTTTAATCACAAATAATAGTGGATGCATGGATGAGATAAAACGACGCATGGCTATCACAAGAACAGCAATGGACAAGATGAGGAAAATATGGAGGAACAGAAATATAACAAAAACTACTAAGACCAGACTCGTACGAACGCTTATTTTCCCCATATTCCTGTACGCTGCAGAGACGTGGACATTGCGAGAAGTGGAAAGGATGAAAATAGATGCTTTGGAGATGTGGTGCTGGAGAAGAATGCTTGGAGTATCATGGACTGAGTTTCGCAATAACATCTCGATACTCCAAGAACTCGGCATTGAGCAGCGTCTATTTTCAGTAGTACAGTCTCGCATACTCACATTCTTCGGACACGTCTCTCGACGCGACCATCAGTCCATCGAACGTCTTGTCGTTCAAGGTAAAATGGAAGGCACAAGACCGCGTGGAAGGTCTCCCATGCGATGGACGGACCAAATTAAGTCAGCCGTGGGAGGTTCATTAAACGACTGTAGCAGGATGACCTCCAACAGAGAAAAGTGGCGCGCTGTCGTGAGGCGAATAACATCTGCCCAAACCGCTACTACATGACGACCACGACCGCTCTGTCAAGAGCGTAGCGGATTAGAAGAAGTAAATAAAAGTAAACATTTGAAAAAAGAAGTAAAGAAGGAATATTTCAGAAAAGGAAAGAAAACTAACAGAAATAATAAAACAACGAAACGATTCTAAAGGGAAAAATCAGGCCGACGCCGTACTTCAGTAAAAAAAGGGAAGAAGATATCTGATAGTGAATCTAGCTCGATGATTTCTGACTGTGAAATTGTTACAGTGGATACAGATGACTCAAATTATGAAACAGTAGATGATTATTATATTGCTGCTTTTTTACTGGAGCAAGAAGAAAAAGAGAAATTGGAACCTACATATATTCCATTTGGACTGCACGACATTAAATATTTTATAGAAAACCACGAAAACATAAAAAAAACTGGATTATTGTTCAGTTTGCTACAAAGAAGAGTTTAAAACATTATGTCGGTAACGTTCTAGCAATCAATGATGACTGTCCTACAGTGAAGTTTGTACGAAAGGTTAAGGAGTCTAAATGTGAAAAAGGAACCACTTTTACGTATCCTACCGTCGATGACGTTTGCACTATTCGACACTCGGATGTTGTCAAAATATTACCCAAGCCAAATATTACACGACGAGGACAAATCATATTTAATGTTCATTTTAATAATTTCAACATTCAATAAATGCCCTGTATCTAGTTACAAAGATACCGATATGCCTTTATGATTGTGTTGTGATTTTATAAATAAAAAAATATATAAATTAAATATAAAAAAATAATTAATTATTAATTTAATTATATTAATTATTTTATATTTATAAATTATTTTACTTCATTGCCCAAAGAATTACTAAAAAAATAAGTTGTTCATATCATTGAAGCATGTTTTTGAGTATATCTATAGAATAATAGTGTAAGAATATTGTAAGTAATAAAAAAAATATTTGATTTATCTTGTCATTGCGGAGTGGGTCTTTAGCTTTAAGAATAAAAAGTGTGAAAAACTTGATACTAATATGTATATTTATTTTTCTATAAATTTCTAGATATTGCTATGTTGTAAGTGTTTAAATTTAGAAGAAGCAAAGAACTGAAACACCATTGTTTTCTTCAACATTTAATTTGTGCATTGTAAATCAGTAGAATTGGTAACTGAAACATGATTTAGAAAAAAACATAATATCCCCAATAATTTTACACTATTATATTTAGCTTTTTAATTGCTTATGGAGCAAAAAAAAGTAATTGTTTTACATTAATAAACTTTTTTAATCTTTATTTACAATAAATGTCCTGTACTCACTTTGCGTAAACGATTTCGGATGGTTTGGTCGCTTATCAGCAAGCCTGAAGCACTGTGGAGCCTTGTGGCTAACATCATAGCGGTCATGGTACGATTTCGTGGAGCAGTATTTTGGATGTAGGTTTTGTCTTCGAGTGGTACGAGATCTTCCTCCATGTCGCTCGGCCACGCTGCCCGTGATACGATAGCGTGTCCAGAGGTGGCCTATGACACTCTATATAGTGCCAATGACGGCAGCTACAGTACGTTGCCTGGAACCTTTGTAAAATTGCCATTACGCTCTTTTATAGGAATTGAGATTGACAGTTAATTTTCCATATTTATACAACGTAATAAAATATTTTTTCATTCATATTGTGAAATTCACTAAAAAGAATCAATAACGATCCAAAAAAGTTAAACAATTAATTCTATAACGCAACGATACTTTAAAATGTACTTTATCCCTAGAGTCATTTTTGATGTGTGTATTTACTTCGTTTGCTACCAACCAAAACGCGAGTTATGTTGCTTACTCTCGCTTTTGTTTGTACCTCATTGTCTTTCTGTGTTTGCTTTATCTATATAATATTATAGGATGCCCTACCATACACGTGCGTTGTATTTGATATTAATTTTATCAATTGCAGGAAAAATCTTGCAATAATGGCTATTTCGTCGGGCTTTACGTGGAGGCGTGCGACTGGGACGGGCCACCGCCGCCGACCATTGATGTGATAGATGGTGAGATCGTCGTGAAACGCAACACCTTGAACGTCACATCCGACATCCCAGTCAAATTCACCATTTACTGCACGCTGCCATAGATTGGAGGTGTCGGCAACATATTCAAAGGCGTCGAAATCTTCACGACCCCCAACATTTGATCCGCACGCCCTGCCGACATGCGACATATCAAAATACCGCACTATACAATTTTCAATTTCATTAACTTAAAAAAGAATTCTCTAAAAAACCGTATGGACTTTTTATTTACCCTAATTAGTGCCTTATCACAACCGTGATGATGTCAGCAACAGCTAAGCTCTAAACACATCAGCTACGGTCCACGGTCCTGCTAAGCTTACGTTTTGTGTTCTAATTTGAACCTTATGCCGATGGGCGACATGCGATAAAAACATTTTAAGATAATGTATAGCTATGCGTTATACCCGAGCAAATCGCTCCGCGTCAAGAGCGTGGGAACAAACGAATGGACTAGTGTCAGACATGCCACGATTAGAGCGACACGGACAGCGACAAAGGAAGGTCTTATCAAGGGAGGACTTTTACTTTTAACATAACAAACACAGATTCATGACTAATTCAGTGTTGATTAGGTTAATAAAAAAATATGATAAACTTGACTTTAAAGCCATAACTAGGCAGCAACATGGAGGCCATTTACGTACAAGTTGTAAAACATAAAAGAGAGGGAGAGATAAAAGATAATTGTATGATTATTTACATATAATTTTACGCAAATATTTTTGCGAACAATTTACAATTTGAAGAAAAAAAAAGTATTGAAATATTTCCCCGAGCGGAATTAGAACCCGCACCCAATGACATGCCGGGTCTGGTGCACTGCCAACTATGCTATCGTGGCCCGAATCCCGCTCGTGGAAATTTTTCAACACTTTCTTTTTTCAAAAAGTTAATTTATTTGTAAAAACATGTGTAGGTTGTACAGTCAGCATCAAAAGTAACTGAACAAAAACAAGGTGGTAAAAGTAATAGTCACGTGTAAGTGTCTTTACATACTCATCATTTAACATTTCAGAATTATATGACATTTTTTGTGTTCATAATAAATGGTTAAGGCAATAATACAAAAGTATATTACATTTAATTTTCCAAAAGAATCGTAAACAAAATAATTTCAAAATTAACGGAAAGTGCAAAATTCGCAAGATATGTAAGATTATTAAGTGTAGTAAAACACAGACATATATTCTTATAAAGTGCTTTATTCAGCGAATACTACAATTATATAGCAGTTTCTGCGTTATTAACTTAAATTAAATCATACTCCAAACTATAGAAAACTAAGGATCTAAAATCGTGTGTGCCCTCCAGCATTGTCAATTATACACTGTAGACGTTCCCTCATAGAATTGACCATATTCTTGCATGTGTCTAATCCTCGGTAATGGTCCCATGACTGAGAAACGTGGCTACGAAGAGCGTTTAGTCGGCGAGGAGTGGTTGGATCCCATGTCTGGGTCATTAGCCCCCATAAATTTTCAATAGGATTAATGTCAGGTGATTTGGGTGGAAAAGGCAAGGCAATGATTTCATTACTATGGTCTCTCAACCACGCTTTTGTAACTCGTGCTGTGTGTACTGAACAATTATCATGTACAAAATACAGTGGACCATTATTAGGGTAGCAGATGGCCGCAGTTGGCAACAAACATTCTTGTAGTATATCTATGTATCCCTGGGCATTCATTCTTCCACCGATCTCTACTAGTTCTCCTGGACCAGCTGCCGACATCCAGCCCCAGAACCCGAGGTTCAGTCGTCCACTTGCGGTGACGTTGACAATGTTGCGGTCAAGATATCTCGTATTATTTGGTCTCCACAAAGTTAACCGTCCAGTTTCATTAGATGTAAACGTCTTTTCATCGGTGAATATAACATTTTCAAAATCGTAATTAAGGTAAGCGTTGGAAAATCTTAACCTCTCTTCCTTATGCATAGCTGTTAAAGCAGGTTTGCGAGCAGGTTGGCGGCAGTGTACATTAGCGTCGTGTAATATTCGTCGCACTGTAGACCGGGAGACACCGTAGTCAGTAGCTAAATCTGCGACTGGTTGAAAGCCATTTTGTCTCACTTTTCGCACTATTTCATCACGAACAGCAGTGTTCGTAACTTTAGGCCTTCCAGTTTTTTTTGCCACATTTAAGTGACCTTCACTTTCCCACCGACGAATCCAGAGCACAACTGTATTTCGAACAACACCAACACGCCTAGCTATGTCGGGTATTGACAAACCATCTTCGTGTAATGCTACAATACGATGTCTCTCATGATCTGTTAGATAATGAGACATAACTAATAGTACTTGTTATCAGGTATTATTTATAACATAACCAATTTGATTAGATAGCTTGAGTAGTAATACAGGAATATCCACTTGAATATTGCTAATGACGTGAAGTGAGTAATGACAATGTCACCTCAAGAAAATCAAATCAAAGAAAATTCAATTGATTTTAGAACAATCATTTATTTGGATACATTCCAAAGAGTTTTCACAAATGTATTTCAGATACTTATGAAACAGTAAGGTCAGATAGTTATGAACTGACACACGGTCAAATAATTATAACTTCTCTGTAATTATCTATTTTTGAAATTTAAATGTAGTTTATTTTGAAGTTAGTGACGGTCATGTACTTTTGACTCAACAGCTATGTCAGACAATTCTGGTCATTTCAACCGTAACAATCATTTGAAAATTTCATATGCTAAGCTACTTTTGATGCTGACTGTACATACATGGCATAATGGTGGTGGAAATAAAATAAAATAAAAATCGGCCAAGTGCGAGTCGGACTCGGGTTAGGTTCGGATTTTTAAAGGTAGCCCCCCTTAAAAATTTATTTTATTTTATTTTAATTATTTATTTTTAAAGTGAATAATATAACTCAATATTATGTGAATATTTCAAGCGACTACCTGTTGCCGTTATCTATATCGAGTAAAAACGAGCAAAAAAAATCACGTTTGTTGTATGGGAGCCCCCTTATATATTTATTTTATTCTGGTTTTTATTTTATTTGTTGTTATAGCGGCAACAGAAATACATCATCTGTGAAAATTTCAACTGTCTAACTATCACGGTTCATGTGATACAGCCTGGTGTCAAACGGACAGACAGACAAACAGACGGACGGAAGGCGGAGTCTTAGTAATAGGGTCCCGTTTTACCCTTTGGGTATAGAACCCTAAAAAAGTATCGACATGTTTTGCCTTAACTTGTTAGGCGTACAAATAAAATAAAAAACATATTATACAATTGAAATTAACTATGATTAGGTTTTAAATTGAGTACATCGATATAAAATTTCATTATTCCATAAATTATTACATAGCCAATGTCCAGATACAAAATAAAAAAAATAAAAAAATCATAAATAAAGAATTGTCAAAAAATATCAAAATCAAAAGTATCAAAAAACACATGCTCATTCATTGATAAACTTTTATCAATAAGAAAATCATTCACATTATAATAACATTTGCTCGTTAACAAAGATTTCAACCTATTTTTAAATACATTAACATTCAATATTTATAAAATACAGTGAAAAAATTAAATGCCTACCCGACCCAGCCAGGAATTGAACCTGGGTCTTCAGCAATCCGGGCGGCTGCGCTGACCATTATGCTACCGGGAAGGCTGACGTAAGCACTGAATTTTTACACTGCTTTTTAATTTTTGAGTGCTTTTAGCGGCACAGTGCCATCTATCCAACGGTTATTGCAACCGATGGCTATGCAGATTCAGCTTTATAGATGAAATACCACTTTGATAACACAACGCTATAGTAAATTTTACTTTTTATTTTTATTTTTAAGTGCTAATTACTGCACTGAAGCTGAATGAAATATTTATAAAATACAGTGAAAAAATTAAATGCCTACCCGACCCAGCCAGGAATCGAACCTGGGTCTTCAGCAATCCGGGCGGCTGCGCTGATCATAGTAGCACAGTGGTAGAGCATAATGGTCAGTGCAACGGCCCGGATTAAATTTTTTCACTGTATTTTATAAATATTTCATTCAGCTTTAGTGCAGCAATTACCATTTAAAAATAAAATGAAAAAAATAAAATTTATATTAACATTACATTCCTTAATCGTGTGTGGGATTTTATTAAATAGTTTGGGACCCATACAAAAAACGCTCTTTCCTAAAAGGCTAGTTTTAACTTTCAGCGATTCAAGTCTGTTGTTGTCACGCCTATTACGAATAAAATTATCTGAAAGTCGTGGGAACGAAATGAGGATTAGACTTTATTAACACAACCACTTCAAAGATGTATAAAGACGGAAGTGAGCGAATTTTGTATTTTATAAAATAAGGCATACAGCTGCTGTCAGTCACTTTTAGCCCAAACATTGATCTTAAACACCGTTTTTGCATTTTAAATGCTACATCTCTAATGGTGGAGTTGCCCCAAAATATTATTCAAAATCACAGCACTGATGCTACCATACCGTGGTATCCAGTTAATGAGGAATCAGTGTTTAATACCGGTGCGAGCTTCAAATAACGCAAGCACTGCAAAGTTTTTTGCAAATATTGTCGATATGAGGTTTCCAGTTAAGTCGGTTGGTCGGTAAACATTTCATTAAAACTAATTTCTGCTGTTCCATTTTTTCTTTGGATACAATGAAATGATCCTAACATGACAGAGGCGATCCGTATTAATACAATTTTGTTCAAGTTGACCAAAAAAATTACTATGCTAGAATGGTAGTTTCTTTGTATCTCTTATAACTTATAGTTTCGGACTTTCACGTACCTACTGTCCTAGTTAAAAAAAACACTCTGCATACTAAAATATGATAAGTAACATTCATAATGAATACAGTTGTTTTATGAATTTTTGTAAAAATCACCAGAAGACATCGCAGTTTTTCGCCCCGGAATCTACAAACTAAAGTAAATAATAAACGACAGCTGAGCGACACCGACCGCAGCATCCGCCTCGCTAATCCAAAAGTTACACTTAGGTTGCATAGCACAGTGTGGGTGTTTTGAGGTGATCTTCCTCATAACGTCCCTTAAGTTATACTTAAGGTAACACTCTAAAAAGAGTGTCAAATTTTCAATACCTAAGCATATTGTGGCGGAAGATCTAAAGGATGAACTAGACTCGGAGAGGGCTCCCTCTCTAGGCAGGCCGTTGGCGGTGACGAGTAATATGTTGGTTCGTAGATTTGATCGTTGTTCAAATGAAGTTAAAATAACATGAATTAAATCGTACTGTCAATCTTTCTACACGAGCAGCCTTTGCAGACTAATACCCAAAAAAACCTATAATGCCCTGTGAATCCAATATAATAATGCATTCAGGATACTGTTGAAGCTGTTGAATAGGTTACCAAGTGAAATCAAAGACATAAAAGATTTAAATAAATTTAAAATAACATTAAAAAATATCTGGAAAATAAATGTTTTTTATTCGCTGCAAGAGTTTTTTGAATGAATAATTTATAAAATACTTGATAACATTTTTTATGGATTTATATTGTTCTGAGCAGAAGCTCAACTTGACGTGAGGCAGCACACCGTGGCCGGTCGAACGACGACGGTGCCGGCAGCGGCGGATCCTTGTAAGAGTTGCCCAGTTCAGGACTACTTACTACGACCACAGATTAGGTAATAGTTACTTCGTCTACGACTGGCGCGCGGGCACGCGCTGCTCTGGTATTACAGCTTGCCGCCAGAGGCATTTTGCACGCTGTTTGATTGGCCAGGCTAGTTTAAAATTATCAATTTTTTTGCGCTCTATTAATTTTCGACGTTATATTTCGTTAGCTGAGAGATAATGACTTCGACAATCTTTGTCTTAGTAATAATAAATTAGATGCCGTACCATTAATTTTATACAAAACTATAAAGATTTTATTGTAAAGCCAGATATAGTATAGATAAAGTTTATTTGATAATCATTGTTTACAATTCTTCCTGCTACCATAATACCTAAAACTACTTATATACAATTGAATGTCTGACACTTACGTGCACTCCCGTGTACTCACTGGCCGAAGCGGCGGGCGACCCTCCCTGGGTCAGATCCGACCGCCTGTGCGATGTGGTGGCAATGTCACTAACCCTAAGCGACCCCCTTGGAGCTCCAAACCCTGAACGACCACGCACTCACGCACTCACACGCGCCTACACGGTTACCAGTAGGCGAATTGTCATTCCGCACGCATAGAAGGACAGTTCCTTGATACTTGTTTGTCACGTTTAACACGGCACTCCCATAGGGCACGTGAACAAACTCCAAACGACCGATTTCACCAGTTATATTTTACAAAACAAGGGCGCGTTCCAAACGCGTGGTTTCCGTGTGTCTAACACGAAGGAAGCCGAGACACTAAGATGGCGGCCATCTGCTCGCGTGCGCGCAGACCGGGCGGCGCCGCACTCTTTTTCATAAGGCGTTAACAGACGGCCAGCGCCATCTGTGATGCCGTATCAAAACTACATTGTATTTGGAACATTCCCCCGTCCCGGGCTGAAGGCTCAGACCGTTAGCTCATTCAACCGGGAGACGAGAGAGTGTTGCCATGGCTCGTCTCAGAATCGAACCACCGACCAACACCTCCGCGACGCGTGGAGTCCCATCGGGACCCATTAATAACTTTAAGATGCGGCCCCGGCGCCAAACCAAGGAAGGCAAGTTGGCCTCCTTCAATAATACTAAATCCCCTTCCCGAGGGGGCTCAGTCCTGTCTGTCCACTTCACCCTTTGCTGCAGCAAATGCAAGTATTCAACGGACCAGCGGTACCAGAAATTCTGGCCCATCTGCTGCAGCATTTGATAACGCGACAACCGGGTGGTACGTTCTTCCCTCCAAGGGTATTCCGGCAGAGCAGTGAGCGGCTGCCCGATCAAAAAATGTCCAGGAGTCAAGACCTCCAGATCGTTTGGATCAGGGGACAGGGGACAGAGAGGACGAGAGTTGAGGACCGCTTCCACCTTACAAAGCACGGTGGCAAGCTCCTCAAAGGTTAAAACCGTTTCTCCAATGACGCGGCGGAGGTGGGTCTTTGCGGACTTAACAGCCGCCTCAAAGATGCCTCCCCAGTGTGGGCAATTTGGTGGACTGAACCGCCAAGTTACCCCCTTCCGGGCGAGCGTCTGACTTAAACTATCTACGTTATTTTCTAAAAATTTGTAGACATCATTTAGATAGTTAGCGGTACCCCTATAGTTTGTGCCATTGTCGGAACGGATAAGTGAGGGCAGACCCCTACGCGACACGAAGCGATCCAACGCGGCGACGAAAGCCTCCGTAGACAACGCGGAGACCACCTCCAGGTGGACGGCCTTCGTGGCCAAGCACACAAATACGCACAAGTATGCCTTTACGACCCGTGCGTTGCGAAGAGTGGTCGTCTTCACAGAGAACGGTCCGGCAAAGTCCGTGGCTACCCCCGAAAATGGACGAGACTGGGTGACTCGGTCCGATGGCAGATCTCCCATCTGCGGCTGCATGAGTGAAGCCCGAAGCCGGTAACACGGCAGACACCGGAACAGCACTCCTCGAACGGCTCTTCGAGCCGACAAAATCCAAAATTCCCTCTGCAGGATGGCCAGTAACGCGCCGCACCCCGCATGCGCATTACGAATGTGGCGATCGGACACCAGGAGCTTAACCAGCGGTCCATCCTTCGGCAGGAGTAGGGGGTGTCGAGTCCCGTAAGGCAGGTCGGCTTTCCGTAATCGGCCTCCAACACGCAAAAGCCCCTCCGAATCTGTAAAAGGATTTAACCGAGCGACAGCTCCCTTCAGCTTGGCGCGACCCTCACGCAGCACCCGCAGCTCAGCCTTGAAGCGCTCCGCCTGCAGTACCCGGACCCAGTGCAGTAGCGAGCTCTGACGCTCCTCTGCACTTACAACTGGGGACAAAAGTCTATCTCGCGGATGTCGGCAGTTGTGGATGAACCGTTTCATCCAGCTGGTCACCGCCAGCAATTTGTCCAGACTGCTGTATCGTTCAGGCAGCCAGTCGGGGTCCATATCTGTCTCCACGGCCAGGGTATGCACACGCATGCCGGGTAGAATCTGGACCGTCCTGTCCAGCCGCTGGACAGGCCAAGAGGTCTCGGGCGACTTCAGCCACCCTGGTCCCCACCAGAGATGATGAGCTGCCAACTCTGGAGCAGTGCAGCCCCGAGAAGCACAGTCCGCTGGATTCATGTCGCCTGGGACGTATCTCCAAGTGATTAGAACTCCGATCTCCTGTATTTGGGAAACCCGGTTCCCTACAAAGATTTCCAAATTATGTGGCGACGCGCGCAACCATGCCAGCGCGACCTGACTATCTGACCACGCAAAGACATCCCGGATGTTTACGGTGGCGGCTAACTCCCGACGAACATGGCTTAACAGCCTGGCTAAAAGATGAGCCCCGCTCAACTCCAACTTGGGGATGGTCAGACGGGTTCGGATTGGAGCAACCTTGCTCTTGGCTAAGAGCAGTACGACGTTGACCCGGCCCTCGGAATCAACGGTGCGTAGATACACTGCCGCAGCGTACCCTCGCTCGGAAGCATCACAGAAGCCATGCAGGCTCGCTTGAGATTTGCCCGGAGGCAAAATTCGACGAGGTAAGGCAACCCGGTTGACTTCCTCCATGGTGGAGATTAACTCGAGCCAGGTGTTCAATGGCGGCCCGATGAGCGGCTCATCCCATGAGACGCCTAGCATCCACAGCTGCTGCAGCAGGCACTTAGCTGAAAAGATCACCGGACTAATCCACCCGTTCGGATCAAACATGCGTGCAATAGTGGACAGCACCGTCCTCTTGCTCCAAATGCTCCGGGACTCCAGGTCCACCTGGAAAGTGAAAGTGTCGTGTACGGGTTGATACTGCATACCCAGCACCGCTATCATGTTGGGGTCCTCCGCATCTGCGAACAAAGTGGGGTTCTGCTGGTGCTCCTCTGGTATCCCCTCTAGCAGACCCGGCTCGTTAGACAGCCACTTCCGCAACTCGTATCCCCCAGCTGCAAGAAGTGCGATCAGTTCATCCCGCAGTGTGAGGGCCTCCTCGACACTCTCGGCCCCGGTGCACACGTCGTCGACGTACAGGTCACGTGTCAGCACGGCGGCGGCACGGGGAAAGCGGGCCCGCTCTCGCTCGGCCAGCTCCAACAAGGATCGGATTGCGATGTATGGACTGGACTTCAACCCATATGTGTTGGTGTTGAGTTCGTAGACGGTCACCGGGTCCTCCGGGTGTTCACGCCAGAGGATGAGCTGGTAGCGCCTGTCATCCGGATGAATGACCGTCTGTCTGAACATCATCCGGATGTCAGCTCCCAACACCACCTGATGTCTTCTAAAGTTCAGGATGATATCGACAACATCCCGGTGCAACTTGGGACCAGAATGGAGACACTGGTTCAAGGATACCCCCGTAGACGTGGGGGCTGATCCGTCAAACACGGTTCTCAATTTGCCCGAGCAAGCCTTTACCACGGCATGGTGAGGCAAGAAGTAGTGCCCAGTTGAGCTCCAATCAACTCGAGCCGGAGACATGTGACCCAAGGCCTCATACTCGCGCATAAACGCAATGTATTTGTCCCGAAGGACTGGGTCACGCCGCATGCGCCGTTCCATGGCCAGCAGCCTCTTCTCCGCCAAAGCCCTGGACTGCCCTAGAACAGGAGGGGAGGCAATAAAAGGAAGCCTGGTCACAAACCTCCCGGACCTAGATCGTGACGTGTTAGCCTGATAGAAGGCCTCACACTCCACATGGTCGGGATCCACCCTAGGGACCAGGGGGAGTTCCTCAATCTCCCAAAACCTCTGCATCGTCTTGGCCAAGGATGCAGACAAGATGATCTTGGACTCATCCGGAGTCGGGTCGTCAACGACCGGTCCCATAATTGAAAATCCAAAAAGCGTGGACACTGCCACCAATGAAGAGGGACCCAAAGCCCTTTGGGATCCTAGCAGGATCCATCCAAGGACATCCGACCCTAAGAGGAGATCCACCGGAGCCGGATGATCAAATAGTGGGTCGGCCAGATTTAGGCCCTTTGTAGCTGCGCGTGTACTAGAGGGCAGATCGGTAGAAGGCTGCCAGCCCACAATGGTGTCCATCACCGTGGCTGCTACCGAAATCCTCAGAGTAGAGGAATGTACCGCGGAGAAGGTGACTTGGGTTTGGCCCATCAAACCTCTAACCTCCATGCCACCAACCCCGAGTAGCGGCATCGAGGGGGCCTCCATGCCCAGACCCAGTTTTTGTGCCACTCGAGTGGACAACAGGCAGCCTTGGGCCCCTGAGTCCAACAAGGCTCTGAGGGTGACCGAGTCCTCCCTGAGGGCCCCAAACGCGGACAGCCGCAGTAAGGAGCAGAACCGTCCGCGGGTCTGCTCTCGAAGGGGGGCAGGCTAGCTATGCCCCTTGGGCTTCCCTCTCCTCTTGGGCCCCCACATAAAAGTATGGCCGGCGGGTGCACATAGCCATCCTCGGAAGGGCGTAGTCCGCCGCCCTACCATATCTGGAATAGGGCGGGTGGTACTCCAGCCGGGGGTACTCGTGGAGCGGCGGAGAGAACCGCCTTGGCCCCGGCGGGTCGCGCTGCTCCACGCTAGCGCGCACAGGTGCCCATGCAGGAGGGGATCCCGGGTCAGCTGTCGTGCCCCCGCCCGTAGGGCCCCAGCTCACACTTGGGCCGGCCGCCTGGTAGCCTGCAGACGCGTGGCCCTCCATGGGTGCACGCGCCTGTCCACGGCTCACCTCCCGCGGTGGGGGCGCGTCACGCGCCGGATTGCGCCTCTGAGTGGGTGGGGATGTGCTCCGCCCTGGAGCACCCCCGCCCGTGGGGCGCCGCTGCTGGGGGGTCGGTGGGGCTGCGCCCGACCGGTTCGCGCAGAGCAGCAGGTGATGCGACCCGTCGCAAGCGCTGCATCTCTGGGCCCTGGTACAGTCTCGGGCGAAGTGGTCGCCCAGGCAACCAAAACATAAGCCATTGCGCTTCACCATTCGCCGCCTATCCGCCACCGGCATCCCCCGCCATTCCTGACACCGTAGTAGGGGGTGGCCCCTTTGGCCACACTGCAAACAGGCCGGCTCCCTGCCGGCCGCTGTCGTCAGCGCCGCCAACCGCGCCGTCGTGCGTCCTGGTGCCCGCTGCTGTTGAGCAGCCTGGGGCGTCCTGCGCCCCTGTGTGGTGCCGCACCTACACGGGAGCGCTCTTAGTGGCGGCAGGTCCGGAGGCGAGGTCTCCACGACCCTTGCCTCGTACTCGAGGAACCTCATCAGGTCCTCCAATGTGGGCAAAGCACTCCCTTCCTTTTCTGCCGCCTCGCGCTCAAAGCGGGAGCGGACGTCCGTGGGCAGCTTGGTCAGGATGATGTGGACCAGTAGGAAGGACCACTGGTCCACCGGCAACCCCAACATCCTCAAGGCGTTGCATGCAACGGTGACCGGCGTCAACAGTTGCAGCCTTATGTCCGCCCGACTGTGCACCCCGGGCAACGCCAACAGCTGGCGGGCATGTGCATCTGCCAACAGCCGGACGTTGTGGTAGCGGTTGGTGAGGAGCTCCCATGCCGTCCCATATTGGGCATCCTCAACCTTTAGATGCTGGACGAGTGCCCTTGCCTCGCCCTGCAGTGTGGACAGCAGGTACGCCATCTTCTGACCCCGGGTCAAGTCGTCCCGGCTGTCTACCAGCGACACAAACATGTTTTGGTAGGCGACCCACTCCTCCACGCAGCCGTCAAAACTGCCCAGCTGTATCGTGGGAAGCCTACCCACAATCGCCGCTCCTCCCGCTGGCGATGGTGCTGGAGGTACGGGCTCGCCCTCCCTGCGGCGTCTGATGTCGCAAGCCACCTGCGTGACCTCGTCGCAGATCTCCATGATCTGGGCGAAATCCGCTTCACAGGACGCCCAGACTTCCTCGCTTGGTGGCGGGGTGTCCTCTGACACCGCCATCATAGCCGATTCCGCCGAGGTCACCCGCGACCCCAACTGTTCCACCCGCGCCAACACGGCATCTTCCATATCCTTTCGGGTCAATAACCCCCGTACTGCCAGGAACCAACGCAACTCTTTCGCAAGGACCGCCTTCGCCATCGCGTTGAGGGAGATGTAAAATAAATAAACAACTACCTAGTTGATATTAGCGGGAGCGGGAAAACCGCCGACAATAGCACAGACGACAGTGGTAGTACCTAACACAAGTTATGGCTACGATAACAATTTCCCAAATTGTGAGGTGCACAATGCAACAACAAGTAACGTGCCACACTCGTAAAAACAAAACAAAAGGTAATACCTAAAATTAACTTAAACTAGGCCGCTAGAATAAACTTTATAACAAAATGTTATTACAACGTTACAACAAAAAATAACAATATCAAATAACCAAAATACAATAACCAATTTGGATAGGCCTATGTCCAGCAGTGGACGTGTATAGGCTGATAAAGTTAAGTCGTTAACGTTAACGACGTCACTATAAAGTGCTTAGCTAACAACAAGTTGAGATACCTACCTACATTAACTAATAAAAATAAAAAGGTGTTGAATTTAACAATGTTGAGGCGAGATTAACTACGCTTGCTACCAGAAAATGTTTACAATTCTTCCTGCTACCATAATACCCAAAACTACTTATATACAATTGAATGTCTGACACTTACGTGCACTCCCGTGTACTCACTGGCCGAAGCGGCGGGCGACCCTCCCTGGGTCAGATCCGACCGCCTGTGCGATGTGGTGGCAATGTCACTAACCCTAAGCGACCCCCTTGGAGCTCCAAACCCTGAACGACCACGCACTCACGCACTCACACGCGCCTACACGGTTACCAGTAGGCGAATTGTCATTCCGCACGCATAGAAGGACAGTTCCTTGATACTTGTTTGTCACGTTTAACACGGCACTCCCATAGGGCACGTGAACAAACTCCAAACGACCGATTTCACCAGTTATATTTTACAAAACAAGGGCGCGTTCCAAACGCGTGGTTTCCGTGTGTCTAACACGAAGGAAGCCGAGACACTAAGATGGCGGCCATCTGCTCGCGTGCGCGCAGACCGGGCGGCGCCGCACTCTTTTTCATAAGGCGTTAACAGACGGCCAGCGCCATCTGTGATGCCGTATCAAAACTACATTGTATTTGGAACAATCATCATACTCACATCATAGTCATATACACGAAAATACCAGTAGATCAAAAGCAACATATACAAAATGAAAAAATATAAAATAATTAAATAATCATTTTGTATTATTTCGTCTTAACCAAATTTTCCATAACTGATTCGAATGCCTGTTTGTTCCTCCCAGAGCGGCGGCATGTCAACCCTGAGTCTAACTCCATAATCGCGCATACGTTTATAACATTTTACGCATTATTATACAATTTGCTATTTATGATATTACTGATTTATCAGCTCATAACTGATTGGTTTTTATTCACTAGATGATAAGGTCGAAAGTACAAATTTACACAAAAATCATATAAGCTTGACCGTGACAAATGAATATAATTGAGATTGAGTAAATAGGTATACCTCATCATTCATGGTTTAAGAAATTTCATGGTTGTTTATAAGAAATCAAAGCGCCTACATTCATGACAAGTACCTAAGTGGCCAATAATTATTATTGAATCAGTATTTACTACAGGAACTTTATATCTTTGTTATCGCATATGAGATGATGTAGATGTAGGTAAGGTAAACGCTGGTATAGTCGTCAGTGTACCGAAACTCGTCAACTAAACATTTTAAGCATTTTGTGTGTTTCTATTAATAGAAAATTAAATATTGCTTATGGCGATACATTCTTGATATTATAATGTACGATTGTAATGGTAACACTTGCCTAAAAGTGTTATGGTGTCGGAAGAACTTAGCAAGAAAAGTGTGCTCCCCGAAAAAAATTGCGATTGCCCGCATTTTGCTACTAAACTGAGTAAACACCACCTCGTATTACTTCACTTGTCAGGCCGCTTCGGATAACAACACGATAAGTGTATTTGTTTATTGGGATAGTTAAATAGATTGTCTAACGTTATAACCTATCATTTTTAATAAGTTTCATATGTATATAGCTTTTTTTGCATGTGACGTTTATTGGTACTCTCTAATTAGTATATGACCCAAAACTCGTCCAAATCGTATGCTTTCTGACGGGTATCGGGACACGCAGCAACAGTTGCACCTAAACTCATCGTTGTGTTCTTATTACCATGAGTTAAGTTTTATTTTCCTTTGAATCAAAAGAGAATCGTATACTTACTTGGCGACGGATATCGGGGCGCGTGTGACTGCCGTACCTAAGCCCGTCATTGAACTTTATTGCCTTCAGTTACATTTCATTTTTCTTTAACTCGATTAATTGTAGAATTAAAATTAAACTACCTACAATTTACGAGTCATTTAATGATTAAATAAGTTGGTTGTGAAATATGTTTCTGGTTTATATTGATAACTTATAAGTTATTATCATACCGAATACCTACGACTTAGTAGTAATGAGAGCTAAGAAAGGTGCAGTAGCCTAGTCAATTTATTATTTTACCCAATAAAAGCTCAATCTATATAGATTTATTAATCTCCATCATAAAAGTAGCATAGAGTCTGACTTAATAAATGCATGTAAATGCTTATATTGAATAAAAATATTTCTATTACATTAAATTGTTTATATTTGGAGGAGGTACTTTTGAGCAGATATCTAAAAATAGATTACATAAATATATGGGTTAAATTGCGAACTTCTGCTTTTTGAAGCCTTATTAAGTTCAATTTACCGATTTGCTCTCTTTTTTAGTTTTACTTTTGCAAAAATATTTTAAAATATAACATGATCGAAACGTGCCTTCCTTAACACCCATTTGCAGTACTTGGCGGCAGAGTTAAAGGCTCTCTTCTTTGCGTGGATACAGCCGTCCCTACGTTTGCAACCGCGAGCCTGGGCCCAGGCTTAGTACGCTGCCTCCTACCGCGCTTCAGCGTGAGCGAGCGCAGTCATTATTGAACCATGGACGGGCCCTAATGCCTATGGGGACGTCAGAGAATGGGATAAAATATTCCATTCCCTGGCATATCACGTCTGCGATTGCGCCGGCACAGACAGAAGGTTCGCTCGAAGATAAGCACAGTTGCCGCCAAGGATAAGACGCGAAGAAGTGCCGCATCTCGTCCCAATCTGCCGACCCATTTATCCATACTCGCCTCGATCCCCGAAGGGTAGTGTCCGGAGGAGAGCATATAGATACGGATTTCACCAGACAGTGGTCAGAAGATCCCAGCGAAGCCGAGACCGATACTGAGTGTCTACCTGGGTCAGTTGTCAGCAGAAGGTCTAGGCAATTGGGTGTGTGGCCATCAACATCAGGTATTCGGGTTGCTTGGTCCAACAGCTGGGAGAGATTTTTCGATAACGCAAACTTGTGTGCCTCTCTTCTAGCATGGTCTGTTTTCTGGAAAGAGAATAGCCAATCGCTATAGTGGGCGTTGAAGTCTCCCAGAAAAACAAGCTCCGCAGTTGGATACCTTCGTTGGGCCAGATCAGCTGCCTCAGTGAGGTGGTCAAACAACCGAGTCGCCTCCTGATCTCCGCTTTGCGACCGACAGACACCGACATAGAGAGTTTTCTCTATGCCGGTGTCTACCAGCAACCATAGTGTGGATGATCCTAAAACCTCGTAAGGTAAATGCAGCTATTAACGACCCCTCCAAAATCTGCATATATTACCGAGGTATAATTTATTTTCTTGAATTTAACTATAAACAAAGTGTACTTTTATACAAATGAAAACACAGTAATAAAGATTTTGTCCCTCAATCATATCGTCTATACCAAAAATTTGTTCCAATATGGCAACCTCACGAGAAACGGTCAGTTTGTGCGCCGCTCCCGCAGCAAGTGCTCGTGCCATAGGAAGCGTTCTTGCCGAACGTAAATACACTCATTTTTTTCTTAAGAGTTTTTTAAAACATTTTATGATATTATGCCAACGCCTATTTAATAAGTCGTTGCTAGTATTCTTCCAAATACAAATGAAGCACGTTTCTTGTATGTTTCCTTTTGATAAAAACTATAAATATAATAACGCGGTGACAGCTTCCAGGATATGGCAGTTACTGCTTTTTACCGCGGTACCCTCGGTAAAAACAATCAGTGAAAGCTGAGTTTACTTGATTTTTATTCTAGAATACGGTATTATTTGTCATTAAAAACAGTGCCATGATACTTTCAAATGTCTAAAGATAGTTTGAGACATTTCCGTGATACAATTTATCAGCTAGAAATCTTAATTTTTGGCAAGAAACATCAAGCATAAAAATATCATTTCTTCAAAGTTCCTAAACAAAAAGGACCTCTTGCTTGGCAAAAATAATACTTTTCATTTTATTTATTGCCCTATTAAGTAATAGCAGATTGTGGAATAGACATTTTTATTTCCACTTTTGGATTTTATATAACATAACTATCGTTAATTTGTGAGTCGGTATAAGATGAAAGCAAAGCCTATTACCGACACTATTACCGACCGAAAAAATTAACAACCCTCGTTATTAGCACGTATGAGAACCTATTACCGAGTGATATGGGTCGGTAAAACATGCTCATAGTTAATGCATTTCCGATGTAAATATTTATATCTTTTATTTCAATATATTTACTTTTACACTCTGTAATACCATTTCAGTACAATGTTTTATCAACGAGTGAATAAAATTTTTCGTCACTCGGAAACAGCTTCCTATAAAAAGCTATCACCGAGTATAGACGAGTGACTACCCTCTGTAAATACCTCGGTATTAGCTGATCGGTATGTGAGAACCCTCGTTATTACCCGCAGTTGTCTTTCTGATTTTAAAACAGCGTTTGAAGAGGAAGTTGTACAAACGGCTGCACTTCCTCCTAATCAAAGTGCACCTTACTTTTTAAAACTTTCTGCTTCATATTAAGGTGAGGTGGTTTTGCTGGGGTTTCAAAAGCCAGCGAGGCGCAGTTTGGTTACCAAACACGGCACTCGTAATCTTCAATGTACTAATGAAAAACTCATGTGGAAACCACGGGGACGCCCGTGCCCCCTGGGAATTGCCACCGGGTCCTTCCTTCCAGTCGCCAACTGGCACGGTGGAGCCATTCCAGGATTTTTCACGAGGTGTCGGAGCAGCCTTTCGTACGTGGCTGGCGCACTACTTGGGCCCCCTATTGCCTGCGGTCGGCCAACGGCTAAAACCGTGCCACGGATCTCGCTACCCTCCACGATGAGATTTCCAACATAGATTTGATCAGAGTCCGAGACCGGTCCTTCTGACGCTACTGCTAGCCATCAAGCTCCCAAAGGCACTGGCATTTCTACGACGCTACGACGGAACACTGCAAGCTGCTTGACGTCAGACCTAAATAGGAAGGTGATAGCAAGCTAGGCGGACCCTTTTGAGCCCTACCACAGCTATTGGGGATTTTCAGCCGCCTCTACTTGACAGTGGAGACATTGCCCGGGGCGGACTGCTAGGAGGTAAATCCCCAACCACCCCAAATCTAAGACAAAAGTGATGGTGTTCGAAAGAGATGAAGAAATAACTGACTGTACGGTAATGATTGGTTACTCCGTGATCATGCCGTGTGCAACTGCGCCGAAATATCAGGGACTCAACAACAAATCAAAATATAGTGAAAACCCCGCTTTTTGTAATATTTACAGTAAAATGTAAATTACTAAGTTGAGAAGCGTTTTTCAGTTAAGCACATTACATTATTTATTATTATTTAGTTTTTTTTTAAAAAACGTGTCTAAAAAATGAACTTTAAGTTCAAAGACAAAGAGTTCAAATTGGTGATGAAAATTGACGAGTTTTAAGTCATTTTGACGATTATTGGGACAAACCGGTCGACTAGTGGTACATATGGCACATTTTTTAATTGATTAAATATCTAATTTTTTGCTGTGTTTCTCTGATAATAATACAATATTTTCTAAAAAGATGAATAAATTGTTTACCTCGCCATGCAATCAATTTTTTTCTAATTCA
Source organism: Eudonia mercurella (assembly GCA_963082485.1). NCBI lineage: Eukaryota > Metazoa > Arthropoda > Insecta > Lepidoptera > Crambidae > Eudonia > Eudonia mercurella. The sequence goes on along the minus strand of OY720024.1, from coordinate 320,576 downwards.
ACTGGTATTTACGTGGGAGGGCTGCAAAGTCAACTTATTTCAGAACCTGACGAGTAATGGGCCGTTTACCTTATGTTAGCAAACAGTCTTAAACAAAGCTTTTTAGTTAACATATTATATAGTCTTATATAGTCTTATGTTATTTGAATGTTAACTGAATAACCAAGCGTCCAAAAATACTATAATAAAGTCAGCTTAATATTTTTTTATAAACTTTGTATTATCGAAGTGTTTATTATCCAAGTGGAATGTACGAAAACTGTAGATTGCTGATCAAACCATGGCATTACCGTTTTTTTTTGTTTACTTATCACGGAATGTCATTAAATTTCAGGACGTCCAAATGTGGACAGACGAGCTACGCAAGGTGGCTGGCAAGAGCTGGATGAGTGCAGCTGCGGATCGTGCTCAGTGGCGAGCACTTGAAGTGGCCTATGTCCAGCAGTGGACTAATATAGGCTGGTGATGATGCCGATGATGATGATGATGATGATGATGAATATAATGATCATGATGGTGATGATGATGATTTCATTTCACGCAATTAAATGTATTGCCGATATTAACGTTTTATGGTCATAAACGCTTCTAAATACCTAATTAAGTAGGCTACTTAATATAATAAAAACATTGCCCATTAGTGCCGATTTGACTCGCCGTATTAGGGCCACCTACATACTTCAAACTTTTTAGGTTTAATGTTACTTATTCAATCAGCTCATAATAGAAGGTAAGATAGCCAGCAACAGAAACGTTGGCAGAAGAAGGCATTCCTGGCTAAAACCTACTTGAATGGTTCGGCTGCAGACATGCTCACGACTCGAGTAAAACTTAAGAATTAATAAAAACTAGTGGTGGCCCAGTGGTCGAAATTCGACCGTAATTTTATTAAGGCTGCACGGTTTGTATCCTAAGCAATGAAAAATTAAAAAAGATTGAATGTGAGTTTGGGTTGGCCTTGGCAATTGTCGGCCGCAGTACATAATGTTGTTATTGTCATTAAATGTATATTTAGGCACAATTAAAAAAAAAAATTAACATTCGGATTTCTCTGTATAAACTAAAATGTGCGAGGGTGTAAGGAGTCCCAACCTACACCATTTGGGGCCCAAGCCAACCTCTCCTGCACGTGGTGCACCCTGCTGATCAACAGACGAGACTCTGGCGACCGACTGATGGCGGGATACCCATCACAGCCCGAACGTAGCTAACAAAGTGCACAGACCGGTGTCGGGCAGCAGCGACACTGGTGCTATTAGCTACGCACTGCGATTGCCAACCCGCATGCCCCCAGTTCCCGGCCGCCCTGCTATTCCTGATCACGGCGGCAGTCACGGTAACGGCAGGGCAAGGGGTGCAAAGAATCCCCGGGGCACGGTAGGCCGCCATAAACATCTGACCCTGGCAACATACAACGGACGCACGTTACGGCTTGACGAGCACCTGGCGCAGCTCGAAGAGGAACTCGGGAAGAGAAGGTGGCATATTCTTGGGTTAAGCGAAGTCCGAAGAGAGGGGGAGGACACTGTAACCCTTGAATCAGGCCATCTTATGTATTACCGAGAGGGAGACCATCTATCCCAGGGTGGCGTAGGGTTCCTGATAAACAAAGCCCTTTGTGACAACGTAGTAGAAGTGTCGAGTGTGGCGAGCAGGGTTGCGTACCTCGTAATTAAACTAACCGAGAGGTATAGCCTTAAGGTTGTGCAGGTTTACGCACCGACCTCAACACACTCGGACGATGAAGTGGAAGATATGTATGGTGACATATCAAAGGCCTTACATTTTACCACCAAGGCCAACTACAACGTTGTCATGGGGGACTTCAACGCTAAAGTGGGAGTACAGAATTGCCACGAATCGGTAGTAGGATCACATGGTTTTGGCAGCAGAAATCATAGGGGGCAAATGCTTGTCAACTTTCTCGAAAGAGAGGGGCTTTTCTTGATGAATTCTTTCTTTAAGAAACAGCCCCAAAGAAGGTGGACATGGCAGAGCCCCGACACTATGACTAAAAATGAGATCGACTTTGTCATGACGGACAAAAAGCACATATTCAGAGACGTCTCAGTGATCAACAGGTTTAATACCGGCAGTGATCACCGACTTGTCCGAGGCTCTCTGAATATCAATTTTAAGCTTGAGCGTGTCCGCTTGATGAAATCCAGGCTCCGTCCTAACCTGCTCCAAACTATCGTAGGATCTGAAACGTTCCAGTCAAACCTGGAGAACCGATTTGTTGCCGTGGAAATCACAAATGCAGTTGATGTTAACCAGACCCTCGAAAATGTGGTCGGAATCCTCAGGGAGGAAGGTATGAGATTTTGCGAGATAAAGCGTAAAGGCAAGAAGACGAAGTTTTCGGAAGAAACTTTTAGGCTCATGAGGAAACGACGTGAGGACCCACCTGTCACTTCGTCCGAACAACGGGCTCTTAACAAGAAAATTGGTAAACGGGTGCGCTACGACCTCCGATGCTTAAATACACGTTCGATTAAACGAGCAATTGAGCAAAACCGGGGGTCGAAAGTGTTTGTCCAGTCTCTTAGGAGAAGCCACTTGACGAAGTTGACTACGGCCAGTGAAGTAGTCGTTGCCTCAAAGCCAGAGGTTCTTTCGGAAACCGAAAACTTCTACAGCCAGTTATACGCATCGCATGCATCTCAACCTGATCCCAAAAATGAGGATACCAGAGCCACATTGACCCGCCACTTTACCGAAGACTTGCCAGAAATCAGCCTAGGTGAAATTGAGATGGCTCTAAGGCAGCTTAAAAACGGAAAAGCCCCTGGCGAAGACGGTGTTACATCTGAGCTCCTCAAAGCAGGCGGTTAACCTGTATTAAAGGAGCTTCAAAACATCTTTTACGCCGTTCTTTTTGATGGGAGAACTCCGGAGGCGTGGAGTAGGAGTGCTGTTCTTTTTTTTTTTTTTTTTTATAAAATAAGGAGGCAAACGAGCAGGCGGGTCACTTGATGGAAAGTAATCACCGCCGCCCATGGACACCCGCAAAACCAGAGGAATCGCAGACGCGTTGCCGGCCTTTAAGGAAGGAATAGGCTCGTTTCTTGAAGATTCCGAGGTCGTAACGGTCCGGAAATACCGCCGTTGAGAGCTGGTTCCACAACACTGTAGTACGAGGCAAGAAATTTCGCGAAAAACGCACAGTAGTAGACCGCCATCCATCAAGGTGATGTGGATGGAATGACAGTCGATTGCGTGTAGTGCGGTGAAGGAAAGCAGCGGTAGGGATCAAGCCGAACAATTCCTCTGAACACTCCCCATGATATATGCGGTACAATATACAGAGAGACGCAACGTCTCTCCGAAGAGATAGTGGATCGAGCCGACCTGAAATAACCATGTCGTCGACAATTCGAGCAGCTCTGCGTTGAATACGGTCAAATGGAAGGAGTTGGTACTGGGGTGCTCCAGCCCAAAGATGGGAGCAGTATTCCATATGTGGCCTGACCTGTGCTTTGTACAGTTGTAAGCGGTGGGCCGGCGTGAAATACTGACTCGCTCTGTTAAGCACACCCAGTTTTTTCGAAGCTAATTTAGCTTTACCTTCCAAATGACCCCGAAACTGAACGTCACTCGAAATATCGACGCCAAGGATTCCAATAGTCGGGTTGGTATCAAGGGGAGCTCCCTCAAAGTTCAGAGGTACGACGAAGGGATGTTTTTTTGCGGTAAATGCGCAAACTTGTGTTTTGGTGGGGTTAAAATAGACGAGGTTACGTCGGCCCCAATTCGAGACATGACTTAACATGTTCTCGGTGTCAGTCACAAGTTTATTCCGGCTCTCGATGACGCTTTCCAGAGAAATATTAGCTCGTCCGGTGTAGAGCGTGTCCCCAGTACTGTCGTCCGCATAGCAATGAATGCTGTTGTTATGCAACATGTCATTGATGTGCAGAAGAAACAGAGTAGGGGACAGCACACACCCCTGCGGGACTCCAGCATTCACGGGCTTCATGTCAGAGCACGAACCGTCGACTACGACCTTGATGCTACGCCCAGAAAGAAAGCTGGCGACCCACGAACACAATTTCTCAGGAAGCCCGTATGATGGAAGTTTAGCGAGAAGAGCCCTGTGCCATACCCTGTCGAAGGCTTTCGCTATGTCCAAGCTAACTGCCAGTGTCTCCCCTTTCCTCTCGATTGCCTCCGCCCATCGGTAAGTGAGGTACACTAAAAGATCACCAGCCGAACGACCGCGGCGAAAACCATACTGGCGATCGCTTAGTAGCTGGTTCTCTTCTAGGTACCTCAAGAGCTGGCAGTTTGTAATGGACTCCATTACTTTGGAGAGCAAAGAGGTGATGGCTATAGGCCTGTAGTTGGACGGATCCGAGCGATCGCCTTTTTTGGGAATCGGGTGGACAAGGGCTGTCTTCCAAGAACTCGGGACAACGCCAGTAGTGTAGGAGAGCCGGAAGAGGCGCGTTAGAACCGGCGCCAACTCAGGAGCACACGTCCGAAGCACAATGGGAGGGACTGCATCAGGCCCACTCGACTTATGGATGTCAAGGGAAAAAAGAGCCTTACGAACTGACCTTTGCAGGAACCGAACGTTTGGCATAGAACTAGCGCAATGCGGTATGGTTGGTGGCGACTTTTCCCCATCGTCCAAGGTCGAATTTGACGCAAAAAGAGTGCCCAAGAGATCGGCTTTCTCCTTTGCTGTATGAGCCAGACAGTCATCGGTCTTGTGCAATGGTGGTAGGGACGGCTGACAAAAATTCCCTAAGATAGCTTTGGCGAGAGACCAGAACGCACGCGTACCGGAAGGAAGACGCACTAGCCTCTCGCCAATTCTACCTATGAATGATGACTTCGCCTTGGCAATATCCTTCTTAAAGGACCTGGTGGCAAAGTTGTACCTCTTTCTGAGCACGCTGGTGTTTGGATCCTTTGATGACACCGCATTAGCCCAGGCTTGGTAATGCTGTCGCTTTCGGCGAGACGCCATTTTGCAGCAGCGACCAGACCAAGCCATTCGACGTGGTGGGCATTGAAGTCTCCCAATACCACAATCTCGGCAGAAGGGATCCGTTGAAGAAGGGAGTCTGTCGCCGTTTGAACGCTCTCGATGAGTTGGTCAGTTCTTTCGTTACCGCTGTGGGACCTATACAGGCATGCGTAGACGCGAGGATGGTGTCCGCAGTCGACGTGTAGCCATAAGATGGAGAGGTCCCTATCTTCAAGATTGCCGAGGCGACGGACGCACATATCCTCCCTGACGTAGGCGCAAACACCGGCTCGAGGCACAAATGCATGTTCCAAATTATATCCCGGGTAGCGCAAGTAGGAGATGTCAGGAGGGGAGGATATCTGCGTCTCGGTGAGGAAGAGCAAGGCCGGCTTCTCCGTCTCAAGGTGGTAATGGACGGCGCTCAAATTAGAGTGGATTCCCCTGATATTGCAGAAGTCCACGCGAAGCGTAGGAGGGGGTGCCAAAGGTCTTGCCTTTCTACTGCCTGCAGCATGCCTTGACACGAGCGGACTTTTGCCCTCCCCAGAATACGTAGGGCAGCCTGAGCGAGGACGCTCAGGGGGGGATTCTCCGACACTGGATGTGTCGGTACCCCCCTGGGGTAAATCTAAATTTAAGTTCGCTGCCATATCAAGTGCGAGGGGGGGGGATAGGGGCCTCCGGAACCCTCAAAAAAGGAAACAGGACCCTACTGAAGAACTACCGACCCATTTCGCTCCTAAGCCACGTCTATAAGCTGTTTTCAAGGGTCATCACAAACCGCCTTGCGCGCCGACTCGACGAATTTTAACCGCCAGAGCAGGCCGGGTTTCGAGGAGGGTACGGAACCATAGACCACATCTTCACAGTGCGGCAGATTATACAGAAGACCGAAGAGTATAATCGGCCCCTGTGCTTAGCATTTGTGGACTATGAGAAGGCATTTGACTCTATCGAAACCTGGGCTGTTCTAGAATCCCTGCAACGATGCCAAGTCGATTGGCGACATATCCAAGTGTTGAGGTGGCCATGGCCGTCCAAGTACAGAACCAGCAAACTAAGCATATCCCCTTGCATCGAGGTGTGAGACAAGGGGATGTGATATCCCCCAAATTGTTCACAAATGCATTGGAGGATGTGTTTAAAACGCTGGACTGGAAAGGACGTGGCATTAACATCAACGGCGAACACATCTCACACTTGCGATTCACGGACGACATCGTCATCGTGGCCGAAACGTTGCAGGATTTACGGTACATGCTGAACGGCCTAGCTGATTCTTCTCAATGCATCGGTCTCCGGATGAACTTGGACAAAACCAAGGTTATGTTCAACGAACATGCTATTCCGGGACTGATTGCAGTACAAGACGTTGTTCTCGAAGTTGTTAAGGAATACGTCTACCTCGGGCAGATTTTGCAATTGGGTAGAAACAACTTCGAGAAAGAGGCTAACAGAAGGATACAGCTAGGCTGGGCAGCATATGGAAAATTACGTCGGGTTTTTACGTCGTCTATTCCACAAAGTCTAAAGACGAAAGTCTTTAATCAGTGCGTCCTACCCGTCATGACATACGGAGCCGAAACGTGGACACTCACGGTAGGGCTGGTCCACAAATTTAAAGTCGCTCAGCGAGCTATGGAAAGGGCTATGCTTGGAGTTTCTCTGAAGGATCGACTTCGGAATGAGGTGATCCGACAGAAAACGAAAGTAATCGACATAGCCCATCGGATCAGCAAGCTGAAGTGGCAGTGGGCCGGTCATATTAGCCGCAGAACCGACAACCGTTGGGGTAAACGAGTTCTCGAGTGGAGACCGCGCATCGGCAAACGTAGTGTAGGACGCCCTCAGACTAGGTGGAGCGACGACCTTCGCAAGGTGGCTGGCAAGAGCTGGATGAGAGTAGCCGCGGATCGTGCTCGGTGGCGTGCACTTGGAGAGGCCTATGTCCAGCAGTGGACTAGTATAGGCTGATGATGATGATGGGCGAAATTTCATACTCCTCCGTCCGCGCAATTTTTCGTAAAAACGGGTACAAAGTTTTTGCTTCACGTATTAATATAAAAATTAACTTCTGCATGAAAAACCAAAATATTGAAATAAGTTTTTAAAATAACTTAATCCATACAATTAAAATATACGCTCGGTCATGCACTCGGCGTAATGGTGTCAGCTTGTGACCATGGCGCAGTGCCGGAGGGGAGCGTATACCCGTTAAATGAACCAGAATACTGATAAACATTTTTATAAAATATCAGTTTCAAACTAGAAAATTCTGATAATGTTTACCAGAATATGTAGTTAAGTTAAACATAACTTTGGTAGTATAGAAAAAACATTTTCGTCACAATCACAATCTGATTTGTCGATATTTAATTATAATTCAAAATCTCGATAACCAACAATAACTAAAGTAAACTTTTAGTATACACTCTACGGATAATTGTATTTTTGTCTTTACAATTATAAAATGTAAAATACTAGTATTTCAGTTGTCAAATAAAATATGACCTTGTATTGTGAAAAGCAATTCCTGTAAATATATCCAACTAAATTCTGCTTATTTATTAAAACTAGATTGTTATTTACCATCTTCTTCTTGTAGTGCCTCTCCATTACTACAGCAGTCAGTTTTCGAAACCTTATCTAATCCAAAGCTAGTCTGAACAATTGAAACCGGTCCATTCTTTGATGTCACGAAGCCATGACATTTTCAACCTTCTGTGTCAGTAATTATTTCCATTACAATGGGACATAAGAACTGGTATCTCTCGTTACGCAGAACATGGCCCAAGTAGGCAATCTTCATTTGCTGGAGTGTGCGTACCAGCTCTACCTTTTTCGCCATTCATTTGAGGACCTCTACGTTTGTGACTATATGTGTCCAACTGATGTGGAGCATACGAAAATAGCACCACATTTCGAATGCTCCAAGTCTTTTCCGGTTGTCCTCTTTTATAGTCCATGCCTCGCATCCTCGCAGAACGACCGGCTAGATATAGCATTTCAAGTCTAGTGCGAAGTTTTATAGACATCCGTCTCATTTATTTATAAATGATATGGCAATATAGTTAATATTTTTTTCTTTATATACAGCTTTGACAGGCTGCCTACCGTTGATATAAAGGCAATTAACTTGACCATCGTCACGCACAACACCGAACTTTACGGGCCGGCCCACGTTTACGTCACCGTGTACTGCGAACTCAATAGCAACAGAGTTGTCAAGCAGCCCAGAGGGATCGAAGGGATCGGAGGGGTCGGAGGGGTCGGAGGGGTCGGAGGGGTCGGAGGGGTCGGAGGGGTCGGAGGGGTCGGAAAGGTCGGAGGGGTCGGAGGGGTCGCAGGGGTCGGGATGCGCGCAGCGGTCGTGAGAGTCGGCGGGCGCGAAGTACTCATCACGGTGCCCTTAAACTAAACCACACGCTTCGCTCCAGCTAAGCAAAGCAAACCATAGCAGAGACGACATTCACAATGCGATGCAATCCTTTTCTAGATTACATTATATGCTTCAGTTAATAAATTAATCGATTTCTTATAAACAATAACAACTTTTATTTACCCTACGTAGTACCAAAACGAATCAAGTATGTATGTATGTATGCTATTTTTGGAGATCTAAGGCTGATTAACAGAAGAAAGGATAAGAAGAGTAAACGAGGATATTAGAAAAGATTCCGTTACCTTTCGTTTCGCCACGCTATCTGTTGATCCAGTATTTACACTCGGAGTTTGTCTGTAAGTTCGACGTTACACTTAGTAGTAAAACACATCAATAAAATACCGGGGTACCACAGGGCACATCTTGTCCCTTTTTCTTTTTTTGCCAGTTTTTGTGAACGACTTAGGTTAAGATGTTCATCAGGATATCAAAATTGATTGCTGACAATGATCATAAGTTGTATTGTATTGTAGTATAACAGGATCTATAAACATTTAGATATTTTCAATACAACAGGTAGTTTACATGCAGTGTTCGCTTCTGGTAGGTGGTCATTGCCATTTTTTGTAAGTATGCTTAATCTCTTGTCTGTCGAGCGACCGGCCACCGGCCGACAATAATTGAAATTATATTGTGTCTGGTATTCACGCAGACGAGCTCTTAAATTTAATTATGTAATGACTAGGTAGTTTAGTGAGCCAAATAAATAATAAATAAAATAAACACTGAATACCAGAAGAGGTAAAGAGCGCAATAGTGAAACATTATAATAATTTATGTCTTCACTTCTGGAGCCCAAGCCTGCCCTAGATGGAAATACCAGAGGCAGAGCGCACCATAAACTACCACGCAGCACCAGTGCGTTTTGGTGGTTGTTAGCAACTGCTGAAGTACTGACGTAGTCGTGGCATTCAAAAACAGAATTCGTATAACAAAAAAAACGAGTGAGCCTTCAATGATGTGTAACATTTGACATCTCACCTTAGAAATAAGCATTTTAACATTATATTCTGAAAAAAATGGGTCAGGTATTACATCATTTTATAACTATAACATAAATGCAGAAAATACTCATTAAAAGACATTTTGACCTTTGATAGTCAAATGACACAATATGTCACATATAATAATAATATGTCATGTTCATAATATCGATTTTAAATTTACAAAATGACGCGCGCTTGCGCGCTTCTCCGACTTCCTGTTACAATGTTACATATTTCACGAAATCACTCATAGAAAGCGAGCGGAAAGATGTTACAAATCAATAAAGAAAGTCTGTAATTACTCAAATTATGTTTGCCCATGTATAATTATACTTACGTAAGAAAGCATAAGCTTAATAAACAAAAATACAAGTCAAGATAAATCAGGGACAAATATCAAAAATAACGGAACCCGCCATGGAAAAAAAGCAATATCTGATATTGACAATTATGTAAATTATATTGGCCTAAGACATTACAAATAACAAGAAGTGAAGCCACAAAAAAACAGGATTTTAATTATTAGAAAAGTGAGGGTTAGTAAAAAACGAAGCAACAAAGCACATGGAAAATAAAAGTACTTACAGAAACATACATGGTAGAAGAGGTGTTACTTCTTTGCAGCCACAACACGCTTGCTTCTTATAGATATTGGTTTGGATGTAGCGGCCGGTTTTGTCGGCTCCGTCTCCGTTGCGATCCTGTTAAGCTCACCAAATGACGAAACACGATGACGAGTGCTATCCGGACTAAGAACGTAGACGTAACCCTCTTTTGTCCAGCAGCGATTTATGCTATATTTTTCTCTTGCACTCATAAAAGTCTCGTGACGCGACTTAGTCAGGAATTCTGACATAGTATCCCAGACCCCTTACTTTGGTAAACCACACTTTATCGCGAAGAGCAACATCTTGGAACTTAATCACAATTGGTCTGGGTTTGTGATCCGGTGACCGTCCCATTCTATGGCTACGCTTCACATCACTGAGCTTGAACTGGTCAAACTTTAAGCTGTGCTCAGCACTTTTATCACTGTTTGAGATGTATTCTCACCTTGTTGTTCGGCCACACCATGAAGCAACCGCATCTTCCTACGGCTCCGCATTTCCAGACGGTCAACACTTTTGACAAGAACTTCAAGCTGACCCTGGAAGCAGCTCAAAGACTCAGCGACATAAGTCTTGAAGGTGATAAAATCAGCTGCCAAACTTGTAGTGCTAGTCGATGTTGTGTCTTCTGCAGTTCAGCTTCAAAGTTAGACATCTGCGTATTAAAAAGTGCCATCAAATCCGTGAGTGACTGCTTGAGATGTTTTTATAAACAATATACCTACAATTTAATATTTTTTTATAAATCAGAATTCTTAAGGAGAATGTCCATTCTTGGTATCGTCCTTGTTCGAATTGTACCTCCACCTAATTTATATCAAAAATCAAGTTTTTTATTTTCATAAAACCTTGTTATATAATTTGCCTTAACTTCTCCGACGAGAAATCCCCATATTATTTAGTAATTAAATTCACTTCCATTGGTAAATGAGAAACTTATTGTTTAGAACTACTTTATTGAAGTCTGTTAAACTGTTTTATCTACATTGTATGTAACCCAACATTAACTAGATGGCGCTACAGTGCATCCGAATAGACTGCTGTTTTATCCCTACTTCCGCCCTCTCTCTCGCGTAATGTCGCTGTGCGTACGTTTGTGCGTTCTACTAATAAAATTGCTATAAATTTGATAAACTTGAGTTTTGCTGCTGGACCTCTCCCCCACATTTTCCATGGTCCAACGAGCCGTCGAAAAGTGATTTTAGCGCATTCCATTTGTGAGGGGTTTGTGATTTTACCAGCCGTTTGTAACTGCGTATTAACATCGTGTCACCAAAATGGCGCAGCAAAGTGCAGCGCAAACCGGCGACAAGTTTGCTGACGTCGTCGGCGAGACTCAAGACAAACAGAGGCTAATCAATGTAAGAAGATACATTAAGGGACGCATTTCTCTCGTAGAGAATGAGCTGGGGGACATGTCTACTGTGACCTCGAATGCCGCGTTGGCTGTCGCTGCAGATCGATTAAACGGTCTGTTCACAAGATTAGAGGACGTCAATCTCAACTTAGAAATTATGGATCCGGCCCAGCTCCACGAGGGTTTAAAAATTGAACGCAAGTACCAGCGACTCCTTACTCAAATACGTGAGCGGCGTGAGGCATTGAAGCAGCCTTGTTCCACTTCAATACTAAATGAGTCTGGAACGACGCCTGAGCATCAGCGTAAGCCGAATCTTCCTAAAATATCACTACCCAAGTTTAGTGGAAGCTACGGAGATTGGCTGTCATTTAAAGATCTGTACGTCACGATGGTTCACGAAAATGAAGATCTGAGTCCAGTTCAAAAATTTTACTACTTGAAGTCTTGTTTAGTCGCCGAGGCCGCGTCGTTAGTAACTACATTGGAATGTACTAACGAAAACTACATAAAGGCATGGACGGCTATAACTTCAAGATATGACAACAAAGTGCTCATAGCAAATTATTACTTGCAACATATTTTGTCTTTGAATAAGGTGAATGGTAAATCTTATACATTAAGAAAGTTATTGAATGATTTCATGCAGTATTATAATTCACTATTATCACTGAATATTTCAAATTTACAGGATATTATGCTAATACATATTTTGTCCACAAAAATTGATTATAGTTCTTTACGTGATTTTGAATTGCAAAGAAATTCCAGTGAATTTTCTAGCTTGCAACAGTTTCTTACTTTTATACAGCAGCGCTGTCAAGCATTGGATATGCTATGCCGTGAAGAAGCAGCGGGCACTTCAAAGGTTATGGCTGTCATGAAAAGCCCTGCTCATATGACTGTTGGCAGCAACAACAATGCTTTTAATGGTAAGTCCATTTGTTGTTTATATTGCAACAAGAATCATTCAATCGTAAAGTGTTTTAAGTTCATAAAATTAACGCCTAATGATAGACAGACATTTGTAAAAAATGCAAATTTGTGTGTTGTATGTTTATCAAATAAACATTGCTCTAGTAATTGTTCAAGAGATATTGTTTGCAAAAAGTGCTCTCAAAAGCATCATAATTTATTGCACCTTGAATCCCAAGCATGCAATCTGACTAAGGGCAATAGCCCTATCTTTGATGAGACCCAAAGTGATCCCCCCATGAACATTGTAATGACATCTTCGATAATTGCACAGGACAATAATGCCTCTGTATATCTGGTGTCCCTTTTGCCTACTGCATCGGTGTATGTGTGTGACAATGAATGTAAACGTTATGACTGCAGGGTGCTTTTGGACATAGGCAGCCAGAAGAATTATATTAGTTCTGCATTTGCTAATAAATTAGGTTGTGTTCAATTTGAGGATACAGATTTGACTGTGGCGGGGGTGGGTGGTCATACATATAAATTAAAGCACAAAGTTGCACTCTCAGTTTATTCTAACTGTTCTGATTTTAAATTTTGTTCAGAATTTGGTGTGTTAGATTTTATTACTGACCCTTTACCAGCAGTGAATGTGTCCAAAGAGGCACTACCATCTCTTATGCATTTGCATTTAGCTGACCCTAATTTCAATGTCTCTAAGGAGATTGATATGATACTTGGTGTTTCGTGTTTTGCAAAATGTCTTAGAGAAGGCAAGCTGGATTTAGGCCCAAATATGCCTACATTAATAAACACTGCATTTGGATGGATATGTTGTGGTGATTTGTCTGTGGTAGGTCAACATGTTACAAGGTTACAGAGCCCATGTTATTTGTCTGTCCTACATAACGACATAAAAAAAATTTGGCAATTAGAAGAAATGCCTAATGATAATATTTTGTCATTTCAGGAGAAAATGTGCGAGGAGAGCTATCTCAACTCCGTATCAAGGGGTGAAGATGGACGGTATTATGTCGATCTGCCAGTTAACAACGAGCTTCTACCAAAATTGGGTAACTCGTACAATGTTGCTTTTCGCTGTCTTATGTCATTGGAAAAGAAATTCCAAAATAACTTTGACTTTTTTGTAAAATATAAAGCATTTATAGACGAGTTCATTAAGCTTGGTCATGCTCATTTTGTTGATATAAATCCTCACAAAACAATGGAAAATGAATATTACATGCCACATCATGCTGTAATAAAAGATAGTTCCTCTACTACTAAACTTAGGATTGTTTTCAATGGTTCACAGCCTACGTCATCGGGCTTGAGTTTAAATGATATACTTCTTGTTGGTCCAGTAGTGCAACCTGACATGTTTACCATACTACTTAGATTTCGTACCAAAACTTATGTTTTTGTGTCTGACATAACTAAAATGTACAGGCAAATCCGAGTGAAGCCCGAATATCAAACACTTCAGCGAATTTTGTGGAGAGATGATCCATCGCATAATATAAGGTGTCTTCAGCTGAATACTGTCACGTATGGGACAGCATCTGCCAGCTTCCTTGCTACCAGGACATTGGTGAAATTGGTTGAGGATGAAGGTGAAAAATTTCCTTCTGCTTCTAAAGCATTACTAAACAGTACTTTTGTTGATGACATTTTGCATGGTGAAAATGATCTTCCCTCTGCGTTAAATACTATGAATGAATTGCAAGTGTTATTAGGGAAAGGAAAATTTGAGTTGCATAAGTGGTACTCTAATAGCTCGGAATTAATGTCATATATTCCTCCTGAAAGACATGAGAAATGTCAATTCTCTTTTAATAATAAGGAAGATTCTTGTATTAAAACATTAGGTTTAAAGTGGGAACCAACTTATGACAAATTCCAGGTCGAGGTCCCTACATATATAACTTCAAATAATTATACCAAACGAAGCATTTTGTCAGATATTGCTAAGGTCTATGATCCCTTGGGGTTTATTGCTCCAGTTACAATTTATGCAAAGTTAATAATGCAAGATATCTGGAAAGCAAATATTGACTGGGATTCTAAAGTGCCTGATGCTATTTTGCTCAAATGGAAATCATTTTGTGCTAATCTTAAATGCTTGAATGTCATTTCAGTGCCTCGTCTCATGCTTGATCCGAATGGAGGTAAAATTGAGCTTCATGGCTTCGCAGACAGCTCTACGAAGGCGTATGGCTGTGTCGTGTTCATTCGTTGCAGTCGTCCTGAAAAAACTACAGTCCACTTAGTCTGTGCGAAGACACGAGTCGCTCCTCTCAAACCTGTCACTCTTCCAAGGTTAGAGCTTTGTGCTGCACTGTTGCTTACCAAGCTTATGAGCACTGTTTCTAAAACTTTAAATGTTCGTTCTGAGAGCTTAATTTATTGGACTGACTCCATGATCACCCTTTGTTGGATTAAAAATGATCCTGCCAAGCGCGATGTTTTTGTGTCAAATAGGGTTGCTCAAATACAAAGCTTGTCTCTTAAAGACAATTGGTTTCATGTAAGTTCTTCAGAGAACCCTGCTGATGTGGCATCACGTGGATTAAAACCACAAAACCTTCCCAATTGCAAATTATGGTTTGCTGGTGTCCACTGGCTTTCGCAGCCTGACTCGCCCTGGCTTCACTCTCCTCAAGCGGCTCCTGCCGAAGAATCTGTAGGTACTGATGTTTGTAATGCTTTGCCAAGCGTATTACTGCTTACTCAAGAGGATGAAGGGAATAATATTCTTAATATATTTGAAAAGTTTTCTTCTTGGAGTCGATTGATTAGGGTCATGGTTTATGTCCGCCGATTTATCAACAATATTAGAAATGCAAAGTCTAAATTCACTGGTTTTCTAACAGGTAAAGAGCTTAATCAAGCTTCAATTTTTATAATCAAATGCGTGCAGCATGCACATTTTCAAATTAATGCTGATGGTTGTGTTTCCTCAAAGCTTGGTAACGGTTCAAAGTCTTTGAAGTATTTAAATATATTTTCTGATAGCGACAAAATGCTACGCGTGGGCGGTCGCTTACGTCATGCTGATATTCCTATAGCGCAGAAGTTTCCGTTGCTAATGCCTGCTCGCTGTCATGTCACTGACTTGTTAATTAGGTACGAGCATGAGAGACTGTTGCATGCTAGAACGCAGACGACGTTGTCAAGTTTACGAGGATTTATATGGCCTCTGGACGCTAGAAATCGCGTGCGTCATTTAATACATAAGTGTGTTCGCTGTTATAGATATAAGGCTGAAGCTGCTTCGCAGATAATGGTTGACTTACCTAAGTATCGCGTAACACCTTCTCGGCCATTTCTGTTTACCGGCATTGACTTCGCCGGACCGCTGTCCGTCAAGGCTGCTCGCATAAGGAAACCTAACATAACTAAAGGTTACATATGTCTTTTTGTTTGCCTAAGTACTAAAGCAATTCATATAGAGCTAGTGTCGAATCTCACTACTAAGGAATTTCTAAATGCATTACGTAGATTTATTTCTAGACGAGGTAAATGTGCTAAAATATTCAGTGATAATGGTACTACGTTTCATGGGGCTAAAAATGAGCTTCATGAGTTGTATAAGATGTTTAAAAACGATTTTGAAAAAATCTCAAATTATACATATAGCTTCAGAAAATATTGAATGGCGTTTTATAATTCCTCATTCAGCTCATTGGGGGGGAATATGGGAAAGTTCTGTGAAACTTGTAAAACATCATTTAAAAAGAGTGTTAGGAAATACTGTACTTTCTTATGAACATTTGTATACCCTCCTTGCGCAAATCGAAGCTATTGTAAACAGTCGACCAATAACTCCATTGAGAGACTTGGATGGTGATGAGCAGTGTCTCACATCAGCTCATTTTTTAATTGGCAGTAGCCTAACATCATTCCCAGAAGGTGATTTCACAAAATTTCCTGATAACAGGCTGGATATTTATCACCAACTGTGCAAGCTGCAACAAACTTTCTGGAAGCGATGGAAGGCAGACTATTTAAATACGTTACAGATGAGGTACAAATGGTACAAAGAAAACCCAGATTTAATGTTAAATAATATTGTATTGTTAAAAGATGATAATCAGCCTCCAATGTGTTGGCCATTAGGTCGTGTAGTTGAATTGTATAAAGGTTAAGATAATCACATTCGAGCTGTTGTTGTAAAAACTAAAACAGGTCTATACTCTAGACCTATTACAAAAGTTGTTCCATTGCCTTTTGAACAGAAATTAATTGATTTGTAACCTGCTTTAGCTAAGTTTAGTGATCCCAACATATTATTATAAAATACTGTATGTTTTACATATTATGTATGTGACCAACACATAGAACTATGTACAAGCCGACTGTAATTTCTACTATTTAAGTTGAATATTAATAGTTTAACAATCAGTTCAGATGTTGTAAAATGTAAATTCTGTTTTTTGATAATTGAAATAAATTTAATTTCAATGGGGCGGGTGTATGGTAAATGAGAAACTTATTGTTTAGAACTACTTTATTGAAGTCTGTTAAACTGTTTTATCTACATTGTATGTAACCCAACATTAACTAGATGGCGCTACAGTGCATCCGAATAGACTGCTGTTTTATCCCTACTTCCGCCCTCTCTCTCGCGTAATGTCGCTGTGCGTACGTTTGTGCGTTCTACTAATAAAATTGCTATAAATTTGATAAACTTGAGTTTTGCTGCTGGACCTCTCCCCCACATTTTCCATCCATTTAATTTGATTTTTTTGACATGTTGAGTTGCCGTTGTCTCCTTGGTGTTGCCATTTTGTAACAAGCAAATCGATTTATCAAAAATAATCGATTCACTTGTAGTTATTTCATTAAAATAACGAGTTGGCTTAATGTTCATGTGTCAATAATTCAATATAATATGAAAAATTATTAAATCACATTACAGTATTGTAATGCGACCTTTGTCGCGAAAAAAGTAGTCGGATCTGTATTGAACTATCTATGATGTACTCGAAAGTCAATACAAGTTTAGACCTCTTGTTACCCGTTTTTTTACCGGATACCGGGCGGTACCATACGGCTGTCTTTACTATCGAGGGGTCCAGAAAAAGATAAATATATCGCACCGGCTCGGTGTCCAGTTAAAAAAAAAACAGCCGTTAACAAGCGGCCTTAGGGTCGTACATGATACATGTAGGTATGGCCCTAAACGTTAATGCTGCATCACATGCATTTACGTCAACGTGCATGACATGACAGACGATCATGCATACGTGTCATTTATAGCTATTATTTTTCAGCATGTAAATGCTGAAAAATAAAAGGGACTCATCAATCAACTGCCAGTATCTAGATTGAATGCTGTTCGTTCGTATTGATATGATTAAATAAACGGTTTGTTGCTTTATCAAACATCTAGTGCTGCATTACCGTCTAGGGACCACAGCAACACATTATGTTGTCAGAACTGTCAGATGTTATACGCTATACGTGCAAATATGACATTATGTTTCTACTATTATGATCATAGATCTATGATAGTGTAATTAGCGGCCTTAGAAAAATATGGTTCATATACCTGCACAATAGAGCACAAGGCCTCTGAAAACCAATAATTATAAATAATAATAACAATTCATAAACTATTGTGCCTCATGCTACGGCCACACTATCGCGGTATCGCGAACATTTTCTGTTTTCACGACAAGTCGGGTCAAAAATAGTTACATTTCAGAACACGGTCAAAAAAAATCCTTGTCGTGAAAACGGCAAATGTTCGCGATAGCGCAAAGATTATTGATAAATCGGAAAAGATTAATATCGATTCTTTTTTTTTTTTTTGTAATTTAGTAAATTTGCTTGTTACAAAATAGCAACACCGAGGAGACAACGACAACTCGACATGTCAAAAAAAAATCAAATTAAATGGAAGTGAATTTAATTACTAAATAATATAGGGATTTCTCGTCGGAGAAGTTAAGGCAAATTATTTAACAGGGTTTTATGAAAATAGAAAACTTGGTTTTTGATATAAATTAGGTGGAGGTACAATTCGAACAAGGACGAACTTACACCGTTTATTTCAATTAACAAATGGCCTTCTTTGTCATTCGTTTATGTCAATGGTCCTCACTCAATGTTCCTCGTTCAGCCACTAACTATGGCAAAAATGGTGTCATAACGCGTATCGCCCGTACATATAATACCAAGTTTGCGGATGTCGACATGTTTATTCACTCCAAAGTAAGTTTCAAAAAACATATAAACAAATTACTTACTAACTAAAACAGGAACGGGTTCCGTAGTGTATGTGAAGAAACTGAGACATACAGATTTATGTGACCTTTCTAATTTATTTGTTTTATTATATTATTATCTACAATGAAAATGGTATCATAAATTAATTAATTTCTATAATATTATCTAAGTATATTATTATAATTACCAAAAATATTTTTAATTTTTAAGTATTTTATTATTATTTATACGTATTTATCAATGAGTTTAGTAACTACACTGTGCGTATTAGTGTTATTCTCTTTTTTTTTCATCTAAAAACACATTAAAATTTATGTAAATGTTTTGTTTTAGTATTTTTGTTATTTATTAGTGTAAATACGGATGCACAACAACATCTTAATGTGTTAATCATATGAGCTTCTGTTCTTTAAGTAGTAAGTTTGTATTAATTTAAACAGGGAAACCTATAATTGGCCTTACTCTTTACCTACCTGAAAAATTGTATACATTTTCTAACGCTGTTGGTTTTCTTATTAAAAATAAAATAAATAAATAAATTTCTTTTTGTTCCAAAATGTACTTATGTTCTTCGATGCTCCCAACTCTGGCTTTTTTTTGCTCTGTTGTCCAACCCAGATAATTTATTATAAATACTCTTGTTGAAGTTCTAAATTGTCAAATGAACGAACGCATATTATGGCTACTGGCTTCACTTCCTGCACGATTCGAAGGAATCAGGAATTTATCCAGCGTGACCCTGCCAGAGTTTTTGTCACCTGCTACGTTTTTTTATATAATTCGATTGGCTTGCATTTGACTACTATCTCACTTGATGGTAAGTGATGATGTAGCCTACGATGTAACATGCTTGCGTAGAAGGTAACAATTTACTCGTGATTTGAAGGCCCCAATATTATATTTGATAGGAAACACAGACTGAGGCAAGGAGTTTTGCGGTACGTTAGAAAAAAACGCTTCGTACACATGGGTGGAATCTCTACTATGGGCGTCGCGCGGTTTGTCTGGTTATCCTGTGATAGAAAGGTGATGGAGGAACCAAATTCAACAATTCCATTGCACACTCTCCGAAGTGAATCCGATAAAAAATCGAAAGACTTGCGACCTGGCGCCGATGTTCTAAGCTCAGCAGCTTGGCGTGAAACAGTTCGTCATCGTCAATGAGCCTTCTGGCTCTCCTGTCAATCAATTCCAGTGCTCCAAGTTGGTATTTTGAGGAACCATATCAAAGGAGAGAACAATACTCCCTACACGACCGGACTTGTGCTTGATATACATAGAGTAAGCAGCTGTCCCGGTGTGAAGTACCTTCTCACCTTTGAGAGCATATTTAGCTTTTTTGCGGCAAGTTGTGACTTTGATTCCAGGTAGGAGTTAAAATTTAGGGTCGATGACAGTTTCATACCAAGAAGCTCGAGATGGTCTCAAATGGGAACAGAGACACCTCGGAAAGTAGGAGTCAAGTTGAAAGGAGTCCGTTTAGCGGAGAATAGACACGCTTGTTTTGGTGGCGTTGAACTTGACCAGGTCGTTGATGTGCAGCAAAAAAAGTGTCGCAGAGAGTACTGACCCCTGTGGGATCCCAGCATTTATCGCAAATTGATCGGATGAGCAGCCATCAATGACTACTCGAATCGATCGATCTCGCATTAAGTCTGAAATCCAGGCACACAGACTAGCAGGTAAGCCATATGATGGAAGTTTATTGATAAGGTCGTCCTGCCAAACTCTGTCGAAAGCCTTAGAGTTGTCCAGGGAAACGGCAAGCGTTTCTCCGTAATTCTCAATGGCCTCACTACAGATGTGTGTGACGTATGCTAGAAGGTCTCCCGTGGATCGATTTCGGCGAAAACCATATTGACGGTCACTAAGGAGATCCTTTGCTTCTAGATAAGTCAAGAGTCTGAAATTCAGAACACGTTCCATAGTCTTACAGAGAATGGAAGTGATTGATATTGGCCTGTAGTTGGCGGGTTCGGCACGACTACCTTTTTTTGGCACTGGTTGAACGTTAGCCGACTTCCAAGTTTTCGGCACTATACCAGTCTTCAAGGAAAGACGAAAGAGGCGTGTTAGAATTGGTGCCAGCTCCGGCGCATATGTCCTCAGGACTATAGTTGAAATCCCATCCGGTCCGCTAGCTTTGTTCACGTCAAGATTGCGTTGCGTTTCACGTTCCTCCATCTGGCGTATGCGGATTTCCGACATGGTCATTTCGCAGTACGGCACCGCCAGCATCAAGACGCGAAGATTCCGCAAAAAGAGTGGCAAATAAATTGTCCTTCTCAGTAGCGGTGTGAGCCAGCAGCCCATCTGGTTTCAGCAATGGAGGAAGTGAGGGCCGACAGAAGTTCGCTTCGACCGACTTAGCCAGGGACCAGAACGCTTTCCTACCCGAGGGATATGCAGCCAGTCTGTTCCCAATTTGGTTAATGTGATCGAAACGAGCCTTCTTTTGCGCCTTTTTGTTTGACATGGCGGCTCGGTTAAAGGCTTTCTTCTTTTCACGGACGTCCACGGTCTTGCGAATTCGAGCGTCAGCCCAGGCTAGATATGCTTCATGCATAAACTACTAACAAAAGACGAAAAGATATAGTTTGCCCTCAAAATGCAGGAACAAAACATGCCTTCTCTTTTAGATTTTACTTGTTCTTAGGTCCACTTCTTTATAATAAGGTTAAACGCTAAATTAGGCATATCATGATTGCTGAATATACTCAAAGAAGCCCTTCTCAATATGTCCTACGAGGATAAAGAAAAATTATTAGTTGTCCTAAAATGAATGTTGCTTTTATCTTTATACCTAGTAGTTTAAAATGAATATTGTTTAAATTTTATAAATTAAGTAGTTAAGTTTATAAATTAATGTTGTTTTGCTATTTATTTATTTAGCCACAAAGCATAAAAGAGTAGTTTGCATTATTATTTAAGACTTAGTAAGGCTCCTAGATTGAAATAAATAATATTTAATTTATATACATTAGGAAGATAAGTTTTTCAAATGAGTATAGTTTAGTTTTATTTTTTATTTTTATTTAGTCAATAAGAGTAAAATAATGTATTTTGCATTGCTAACTTAAGAATTTAGTAAGTCCTTTATTTTTGCCTGGAAAACAGGTTAATCTTAGTTCAGGCACTTGTGTATTTTTGACATTATATAGTATGTTTAGTATTCTGTATATATTGTAAAAAAAGTTATTCAATAAAGATTATTATTATTCTTCAGCGTTTCCGCACTTCTACATTCGGCTTCAAACCGTGGTCGAGCTTTACTGTACAGAGAAACATCAGAGAACGGAATATAGTATTCCATTCCTTGACGCAAAATTTCTGCCACAGCTACTTCACAAGTCGAGAGATCGCTAGAAGAAAAGCAGGCCTGCCGCCAAGGGTAGTTTGCAAAGAAAGAACGCATCTCATCCCCATCCCGTTTTGTGCCTCCTTGATTAGGTTCGAGTGGGGAGTATGCTGATACAGTTTTTACCAGACAGTGATCAGAGCTACCTTAAGGAGAAGAAACTGACACTGAGTAGCGGTCTGGATCCGTTGTCAGCAGAATGTCCAAGCAATTGGGTGTGTGGCTATCGTCGGGTATCCTTGTTGCCTCTTGGACCAATTGGTTCCTGTCTATCATTGATATGATTAGCCACCCGGCTCCTGTTTGTAATAAGTGGATTTTGTGTACATGTGTATTTTTTTTAATGTGTAATATCGTATGCTGTCCGCGTCTATTATAAGTAAGTAATATACTCACCGATTATTTTATTGTTATTAGTTATAGCAGAATACGAGTAGCAGAGGCTGCGGATCCTCTGCAGCCACTGAGTCATAGACCTTTTTGTCTTAACGTCAAGTTATGTTGGTCAATGTGCACTTTTTTTGGAATGGGTAAAAAATGTTAAACTCGCGTCAGGACACGTGACCGTCAGGACACGTGACCTGATCGAAAATTCGTAAGACGGATGGAGAGTAGAGGAATGGGTAAAAAATGTTAAACTCGCGTCAGAACACGTGACCTGATCGAAAATTCGTAAGACGGATGGAGAGTAGACAGCTGGCGCGGCGTAATATAAATTTTTAATATAACTTTTTAATGTAATATAAATTGTCATGTTTGTGTACAATAGCCAATAAATAAATATTGTATTCTACCACATAAATGAGAGTACTTTTATACTGATAATTAAAGCAATTCGTACAAAATTATTCCTTAACCATTCCAAAATATCAAAAATGCACAACGTTAATATTCAAGTTTTCACTTCTGCCGGCACTCCCAGAGTGCAACCCGTCGTTTTTATTTTATTTTACTGTGTTTGAGACATATAAACAATTTTTTTTTATTTTTATTGAGTGAGGTTGAGGGTCAAGGCAAGCTTACGCGTTTCTCTTCCAGCGTGGTCAGTGCTTTGGTATAGGTATAGCCACTCTTGGTGGTGAGTATTAAATTCCCCCAGAATTAGGATCTAGGATGTGGAATACTTTTGTTGAGCCACATCTGCTTTTTCACTGAAATGGTTCATGAGCAAGGTCGTCTCTTCGTCTCCGCTGTGCGATCGGTAGACTATTGCATATAGGATTTTGTCCATGCCGATATCTACAAGAACCCACAACGTTAAGAAATTAGGGTCTTCAAGGTGACGGAGACGCCAATAGCAGATGTCATCACGAGCAAACAAGTACACGCCTGCACGAGCTCTAAAGTGGTGCTCTTGGACGTAGCCTGGGTAGCGCTAGATAAGCAGCATCGGCTGGACATCTGATCTGCGTCTTGGTGAGGAATAGAAGGTGCGGTTTAGCAGTCTAGAGGTGGTGATGGACTGAGACGATATTTGAGTGCAGACCTCAGATATTTGAGAGGTGCACTTGGAGTAGGAGGACGTGCAACCTCATGAGTGGAGTTAGAAAGGAAGTAGGTAAAGAGTTGCAGCGCTACTATTCGTTCCAAAGATGCAAAAACACAGCACTACTTAAAGTGGGGGACCAAACTGGAGACCGCGGGGAGGCCCTAGCCCCCCCCCCCCCCCCCAAGAGCGTCTATCGGGTTATCGGGTCCTCCCGTCTGTGAGTGGCTTGGTCAGTACTTGGGCCCCTAACTGTCTGCGGTCGGCCAGCGGAGAACCGTGCCTCGGATCCCGCTGCTCTCCAAGTTTGGCCATCCAAAGCAGTGCCGACGACTGCATTTTAGACCGAACGTCAAGTAAGCGCAACAAAAACCGACCTTTCTCTTGGTACGGCTTATCCGGAAATCATGATGGAACGCGAACCGCTTGGCACCATGGCTTTGTCCGGAGGGTGGTGATTGAGCCGGCGGCTAAAGCCTACCTCTTGAATCTGCACGGTTAGACGGCTCCTGCGTCATGCTATCCGGCGGCAGTAGGGAATTGTATTCTGACCCGTCCCTACACGGGATACGTGCTATGACGTACAACCTAAGAAATGCTGTTAATTAATTATTTTTTGTTACATAGTGTACGTCGGTATCAATCATTTTCTAAAATGTTTTTTATAATATGTGTGTGCGTGTGTATCAAAATTGCAGCTTAAGGAGTGAAATAAAACATGAAACAAATTGCTATGTGTATTTAGTACAAGCTACTTAATTGACAGGCTGCTCCTAAGTGGTTGATGTGTCAATAAATACTACTAGACGGATTGTTATAATACTTCTCATATTGGTCAAAAAATCGAAATAAATGCGTAGTATGATTGGCTTTGGACATCCCTTCATAATTTCACAACCACTTTTATTAATCGAATAGTTTCGGTAACTCTGAGTTATTGATTTTAACCCATTTCATTAGGAGTAAAATTGTATGGTTTAATGCGTGACTTCATACGGATAATTATATTGAAATTAAAAAAAAATTCACGTATAAATATAGCTTATAGCAGCAGCACGGCACTCGTCCTCCAATCCAGACAACAGCACAAGATGGCCGCAGCGGTAACGACGTTCCTCGCGCTGTGCGCATTTCTCACCGGCAGCAGCGCCGACCCTTACTGCACCACGGAAGTCTTTGGTATGAAGAATCCTTCTTATCCAACTTAATTGTTATTAGTGATGATTACTTAAGACATTCATCCGTGCGGTGATGGAAAAAGAATACAACTCACCGGCTCTCGCTTTTCACCACGACACCCATAGACACTCATCTATGGATGTCGTAGGAGGCGACCAAAGGCGCCGGCATCAGCGCCGACAGCCAATGCACCACAAAAACCTATAGTATGAATATTCTTTACTTAACTTCAATAAATTAACTTTTTTCAATGATGAGTTGCAAACTGTGGAATGAGCTGCCATCCGAGGTTTTCCCATGCTACGAGCTACGTCATGGACTCTTTCAAAAGGGGTGTAAAGAGGTTTTCTTCAGGTCGGTAACACAAAAGTCAATGACGTCCATGGGCGGCGCGGCGGTGACCGCTCACCATCAGGCGGCCCACCTGCTCGTTTGCAGACAGTAAACATAAAAAAACTTAACTTGAGCTAATTTCGCTCCAGAGGGGTGAGTAACCATTATACTTCCGAATTGTAAACGTCTCAATTTTAAAATCCCGGAAATGTTTGAAAATATTCTCAAATTCCATCCAGCATAGACCATACGCCGCTGTGAAAGCAACTCTAGGCTTCCCTGAGCTGAGCTTAGTTCTCTTGCTCCCACTTCATTGAAGTTTGTGGTCCAGTAACACCCAGGAAAACGGTCGAGATTGGATTTCAGCAACTTCCTCATTCATAGTGACACTAGTATCAGCCAGGCCCACGTTGGGCTTCGACTTTTTATAAGAGGGACATTTCTTTTCAAGTTTTGTCGATTGTCGTACAGACGCTTGGCATAATAAATAATAATAAATTTTTGCCGCCACATAATTTTTAACTGTTATGCCAGTCATATTTTGTGAAATCCCTTATTCAATTTGATCTAATATAGGTAGTTCTAAAATTCTTTAGCATAATTTAATCTATACTATTATTAAAGAGGTAACGTTTGTGATAATGTTTGTTCGTTTGTTAGTTTGTCGGGGCTAATCTCTGGTCTAACTACTGGTCCAATTCCAAAAATTATTTCATTAATATACGTTGCGGGTAACATAGGGTATGTTTTCTTTAATAAAGATTAGTCTTAAGCTCGAAATCTCTAAATTTGTAAATCAAGTCGGTAAAAAAAGCGCTGCTTAGCTGCTTCATCGGCGCACGCTGATCAAACGGATGGGTATACATGAAAATAAAGAACTACAAAAATGTTATGCTTCAGTTCATGAAATAAAAGTCAGCAACACGATATACCTAGCTTTTATAGTAAAGCCACAAGAACGCTATTTATTCACTAATGTTACGAAAAGATAAAGTTCGTAAATTTGGATTTAGAAAGTATTCTCCGAAACTACTGATCCAATTTCAAAAAATATTAGCAGTTATAATTTAGTGTAAAATATAAACAATATAAATATAAACAACACTTCTAAATCTTAAAATTACCTTATGAAGTCAAAATAAAGAAGCGCAACTTGGCTGCTTTATCAGCGTGCGCTGACCAAAAGGTTGTGTATTGTGATAACTTTATGAATAATAACACCAAAATAACTAAAGTTGTGTATTTTATCAAGAAACGAATTATAATACCGCCTTCGCTAGCTGTCCTCAAATCAATAATCTTCATCTTCACTTGTTCTTTTTTTTTCTTTTTTCCTAAGCTTCTACGTTTAAATTCATCACGTTGTGTGCCACAGAGCTGCCCGTAGCAAGGAGTCCCGATCACTACACAGTATACATGATAATAATGTACTACAAATATATTTGTCATTAGTAGATCTAAAAAAAAGTCAGTGGCACGATATATTTAGCTTTTATATTTAAACCACAATAACATGTCTTAATCTTTACTAAAATAAATAGTTTCATCACCCGAGAAATTTTATGAAGATAGAATTCGTTTTTTACTGCCATAATTTGGTAGCTTAGTTCTGGAGATATTGCGAAATCAAAAATAAGTCACAGTGAAATACATGCAAATTTTAGTATTTCCCTCTTTGACCATGTACTTAAAGATAAGATAAGATTTTTATTGCCATTATATTATTGTTCTTACGACATATTTAGATAAGATGGTTGTAACTAGCCATACAGACTTAAAACAAGCCCTACCCAAAATCGAAACCGAGACCTGATGATCGAACCCGTAGACCCCAGAGGCGACTGCTGTTCTAACTTGGAGAAAGAAAAATCCCTTCTCCAGCATTAATGGCAGTGACGCTGAAATCGAACTGGGCAATAAATAGTATGTCATAGTTAGGTAAATCTTGAATTTCGATTGGCATAATATAAGAAAGTAAGTAAGTAAATAGCCTATAACTGTCCCACTGCTGGTCAAAGGCCTGCATCATTTGAAATCAAGTCATCATTACAATTGATGAGATATGGCTTCATTACCACGCTTCCCAAATGCGGTCTGGTGATCGCCACCGAGGCATAATGTCCTAAAATTAGTCCTAAAATTCTTTAGCATAATATCTAATATGCCATAATTTTTTCGGCTTTATTGTGGTACAAGTAGTGAACTCATGCAGTTGGAATGCTAAGTCTTTAACCGGTACTGCGTGATTTTAAAGTAAAGTCTCCCAGAGTCATTAAAATGTGTCATACCAACATTTTTTTGACCGCATTCAACGCAGAGCTGCTCGAATTGTCGACTACATGGTTATTTCAGGTCGGCTTGATCCACTGGCTCTTCGGAGAGACGTTGCGTCTCTCTGTATATTGTACCGCATACTATCATGGGAAGTGTTCTGAAGAATTGTTCAGCTTGATCCCTGCCGCTGCTTTCCTTCACCGCACTCCACGCAATCGACTATCATTCCATCCACATCACCTTGATGGATGGCGGTCTACTACTGTGCGTTCTTCACGAAATTTCTTGCATCGAACTACAGTGTTGTGGAACCAGAGGGCCTACCACGAACCACGTTCGACGTGTTGCTTCCCTGTCACACTTATGCACGAATTTACAAGTGCGACAGAGAGGCAACACGCCGAACGTGGTTCGTGGTAGGCCCTCAGCTCTCGGCGGCGGTATTTCCGGATCGATACGACCTTGGGATCTTCAAGAAACGAGCCTATTCCTTCCTTAAAGGCCGGCAACGCGTCTGCGATTCCTCTGGTTTTGCGGGTGTCCATGGGCGGCGGTGATTACTCTCTATCAGGTGACCCGCCTGCTCGTTTGCCTCCTTCTTATATAAAAAAATAATGCTAATGAAGATCCAAATAAACATTAAACATTTTTGCACAGAAGCAACCAAAATATTTTTAACATTTTTGTCGCGTTTTTGTATTCATGGCCATATAAAAAAATAGTTATGCGACTGGCATAGTCAGATTGCCTCCACTTCCTTTTTTTGTAGAGAGTTTGCTGATTGCCTCAGACGGCGTTTTCAGCTTCACCGGGCTTGTTTGGGGGCGGCGAGAAACTTAATGGGTTCCTCAAGCTATGTAAAACGAATCACCTTCGGAGGTTTTCTAGAGGGAAGGACATTACGCACTAAGGCGTGTCCCCGTGCCCTACTAGATTCTCCGAAGGGTTCGGATCGGATCGGACCTCCACTTCATTTTTGTAACAATGTATGAAACAATGTTTATTTAATTGCATTGTGTATTTGTAACACATTTATACATACATTTTATTTTTTGGGAATCCTTCTTCATGAAAACTTTACTATACCAATATAAAACTCCTTCGTGCGCCCAAAGTGCTTAAAAAAGAGCTTAAAGTGTACGCTTCACGCATTAAATGTACCTAGCCTTACGTATTAACTATTGGCATCTTAAAGACAAAGTTCTGTCTGGATGACAAACCGGCCAAACGACATAAGAATTATTAAAATTATGCTTCGTGATTAGTATGGGTCTATACGATTATTTCAATTAAATTTTTGGCATAATTATGATATAATATTATGATAATAAGCATAATTATGATATAATATGATATTATATAATATTATGTTAATATACAAAAATGTTTGTAATGAGAGAGCCACTTTAATTAACATTTTTGACTTCTGGAATTTCATAAAGCATTGATGCACCCGGTCTACTTTCAACGCTAGCTTTCATTACCCGACACAGATCACGCCTTCCTAATATCTTTTCGATATAGATATACAAAAATAACATATCTTTTTACAATCCTATATTGAGAATGTGTCGTTCATAAAATTAAATAAAATTATTTGTTTCAGATTTACAATTAATCCATTAAATTTTGTCATTAAAATATTATAGCTAGTGTGTTAAATGATACAATTAATAAATTCATTTATTTCATACTAATAATATAACGACTTTTGACTTTACTTCTTTGTCTTTAGCACGTTGTGTACACTAAATGTGGATAACTGTCTAGCCTAAATAATGTTTACTCTTTTTATGTTATACCATGACCTGATAGTATTCTGTTTGTGTACCAAAGTATACATAATAAATTAGCAAATTTCATTTTCATACAAAGACTCAGTATAGTAAAGAAAGTCTTTTATAAATATAAAAAATAAAAATGCCATCGCACGGACGCGCAGATGACACCTCCGGCAGGCCGGTGCCGCTGCCAGGCGTTCCGTTGCCAGCGCCCAACAGCACTTGGCATCTTCGGATCGACGCTGTAAGTACTCGTCCATTTGTATCACCACTATCTCATCTAAATATGTCACCATAACATCGACGTTAGTACCAATGTTGTGTTCCGACAGGTGGGGATAAGATAGCCAGTGCCTCAGTTTTTGAGGATTTCAAGTAGTTACTTTCCACCTTAGGCCTATCATCACATAAGATCAAGTGAGACGGAAGCATTTCATTTCATTCATTCTGAGTGACAGCCAAGCTGCGCTCAAGTCACTCATATCGCCCCGGATCAACTCTGGCCTTGTTCTAGAAACCACTAAAGCTCTAAACAAGCTAGGTGGACATAACATGGTGAGATTGATCTGGGTCCCAGGCCATATGGGAATCCATGGCAACGAGATGGCGGATGCACTTGCCAGGGAGGGGTCGGAGTCCAAGCTCATTGGTCCTGAGCCGTTAGTGGCACTTGCATCAAGTTCCATTAACAAGGCCTTAAAAGATTACATCGTAAACAGGCACAGCATTCGCAAACGACGTCGCGGGCGACAACTAGTATATCATATTATTGTAGAAGAACAAGCGACTTTGTATGTAGAAACACTATTTATTTATAGTACTTTTTTATTCATAAAAAACAATAAAAATAAAAATAATAATCAAATTCACAAGTAAAAAACTTCAACTAACTCGCCTGTCCGAGGCAAGGTGCCCAAAATGCTGGCGGCATTGCCCCTTTGAATGGCCAAGCTAATGCGCTGAGCGAAAAAATGACCTGATCTCCGGTCACCCGTTACCTCGTACAGGCGAGCAGTTAAGTCCTTTAAAAACATTTTTGCATTAGGTCCCCATGGGCCCATCGTCTCCACAGCAAAGGGGAGGAAAAAGAAAGTCTCACCCAAATCCCGGTATTTCCGTACTTTATTAATTTCTGCTGTGATTGCAGCCGCACATGGCTGGGATGATGTCGCGTCAATGTGACACGGGGCCAAAGTGTCCACACATGTCGCATCCCAAACCAGACTCCTCCCCATGCTCCAAGGCACAAGAGACATTCCGTCCGGCCTCCTACCATCGGATCGCAACACCCCATACAGTACATATAGTATATATAGTACAGTATGTTAACTGCATATACTAATTATATACGCACGAAGCAAATGATCCTCCTCTGGTGCTGGGAGCAATAGCAGATAACAGCCTGTTGAATTGGTCTTCGGTGAAATTCGACATCTTTTTTCTACTTTTATACTAGTAAGCAACTTCTTTGGTTGACTGTACAACTATCGTTGATCTTCCAAATTTTGTTGTGTAGAAGCGCTAATCGTCGGCTTTCACGTTGGTCACCAGATTATAGAAGAACAAACGACTTTGTATGTAGAAACACTATTTATAGTACAGTATGTAGTTACACAGTAAAGTAGAAAGATAGTAGGTAAACACGGTCCGAGTGCATTCGCGAACGAAGTACACCGTACGCATGCGTTAACTATTTTTATTTATTTATTTATGAGCATGTGAGTCTGCTGGCTTACAGCTTGGGCCAAGTCGCCAGCAAACTAATTATTACATTAAACAATACAAAATTAAAATTAAAATTAATATAAATAATAGTGCATTTCGGGTAAAATTACGAAAATGTCAACTTATAATTACAATGCAAAAATGTCAAAAAAATAAAAGATAAAAAAAAATTACAGATAAAATACAAAAATAATTAAAATATCACGAAGTTAAAATGTCTAATATACAAAAAATGTCAACTTATATTACAAATTAAAAAATGTCAAACATAAAAGATTAATAAACATTACTTACTTACAAACACTACTTACAGAAACATAATAGGTATCACAGATTTAAGTGTTTTCTGACCGTGTTAACCTTTTGGTTAGACGGCTTAAATGTTTGGCACAGTATACAATTCTTTACGTAGCTGTCAGTGTATTTCCGCATTCCCTTCCAAATGTATCTTTGGGAGATTCTAGAGTGCGTTTTCTCAGATCCATAGTGACCTGCCATTCATGGTATACTGCTAGTATGTTAGCCTATTCGTGTTCGGGAAGGACAAGTTGTGCATCGTCATTGTCTACGTCAGGCGAATAGCGATACAAGAGGCCGTTATGCAGCAGTAGCCCTTGTTGGTCCAGTAACCAGCATTTTCATTATATAAAGTGTCTTCTAGGACATTCACTATTCGCTGAACACGAACTTCCTCCTTTTTAAAGAGATTGGTGTCCTGACAGTTGCATCTCAATATATTTATAATTGTATAGTTTTTGTACGTTGCAATATCAACTCCTTTACTAAACATGGCGACGTATACAATTTCAATACTAGAAATAAGACAAAACTTGTAATGCCACTGTTCAGGTTACAGAAGGTTCTTGGTTCTTTCTTGGGGCAAGGTATACCCTATTACAATTAAATACCAAGTGTTACGCAGCGAGAGTGAAATTGCTTTTTTTTTTTAAAGAAAGTTATTTATTATGAAGACTTAACTAGGCGATACAGAGGTAGAGTACAAAATGTGTCTTAATATAAGGGAACATTATATTTTATAGGGTTGGTGAAATGGAGAGGGAAAGGACGCGGCGTGGGTCCTTATCGGAGAAGAATTGTGGGAACTGGAGTAATCTTTATGGTGTTAAAAGAAATAAGACAGGCAGTTCAACTTAATTTAGTAACTTATCTCTAATGTCTTACTGTTAACATATTAATAGAGGTTTAGTTTAAATTATTATCTAAAGGTTTTGGGTGACACATGATATAAGACAGTTATTGAGTCTCTTGAGTGTTGGCATCGACGGACATATAACACAAGTTCTGTACTAGATTTACCTTTAGATAAGTTTAAAAAAACATGTGACATGTGTCTTTATTACTCATAAAAGGTTATTATACAGTCAAAGAATATTTAGATGATAAAACAGCCTGTTTAACACATTTAAAAACACATTAAACTCTATTTGAATCAATATAATAAAATTAATTTATATAATTTTCATACTGATATGATAGCCTTTATCAGCAGTGTCTTACAGATAACAAACAGCGTTGCGTTAAATAGATCATTAAGTTTTTATTTAGAGTATCTTAAGTGAGTCATGCTCTCTCTATTGTCTCTGCGGTGGTGGCATGTGTGTCGGGTCGTTACGTTCGTAAAATATGGTTGAGCGAAGCGATGGCTGATTCATATTATTATGTCAAACTCGTGAACGGGTGCTGCCTGTGGAGGCGGTCTGGTCTGCTCTTGCATACTTATCTTATTTTTAGTATTATTCACTATAGTTTGACTTTGTTTTGACTTTTACGAGAGTACTGTAGTGGTACTGCATGATTATCATACTTTACAGGTGATCAATAATATTGCTTGATAAAGTCAGTCCACAGTTTTAATCTACACAGTATAATAGTTCAATTAATGTTCACTGTTATAGTTATGATAGCACAGCACAGCACAAAATATAGTCACCATTAAAAATAACTGAACATCCCACGAACGCAACGGACGTCGGAACTCGCGATTTTCGACACAACCCGATACCCGCTTTAGACCGCGCGTGCTGGATCAATTGTTTGAATGACCATAAATGTGGGATAAGTTCCCACACTTGATGATATAATATTATGATAAAAATGATTACAGGTTGTTTAAATATTATAATTGATATTATGATATTTCGATGATAAGTGAAATAACCGTTTGATACGAATGCCTGTAATACTGATGTTCGAAATATGTACGTTTCACCGTGTACAGCAGGATTGAAAAAGACATAACACTGTGGCAGTAACTAAAATAAACTAATCGAGACGTTTTTTCATCCGTAAGCTGAAAATTTTCTTCTTAAGCAGCGGAACTGAGTCTCCCCGCAAGAGTACTAATATGAGGGTTCCACTCTATTTTTGAGTCTGAGATCCAAAAGTTTATCGTTTAATTTTATTGTACCAACACCGTTTTTAACATTTGGAAGAGTAAAATTATACATTTAGTTTACTTTGCGATTAATTGAACATTGTTTGTGTAAACCATTTAAGCTCATTGCTCAGAGCGTTGTTTACGTCATCAAAACTATTTTTATTTCGATACGTCTTAAAAATGAAAGATATATCGTCAGCAAACAATTTTTTTTTACAGAAAACAGTGCCTTAGTGGTACTACTAATGGTCACTGTCTTGTCACTACATTCTAAAGTTAATATTATTAGCTAACAAGGTGACTATAATTATAGACCGACCGACCATATTGTCTTTAGTCAGGTAAACCTCATTTACGTATCGTCATGGAAAATAGTAAAATGACTAACTGAAGCTGCTTTTTAATAATAAAATTTTTTTATATTCGCAGTTTAAGGCATGCTATCCAAATCGTGCAGCCGGCTTAGAGGTGAAGGCCTGCGACCCTGAAGGCCCGCCGCCGCCCACCGTCGTGATACTGTCGCTGTACGAGGTCTTCATCACGCGCAATACCTACGACCCATACACCACGGCCCAAGCCTACGTCACCGTGTTCTGCAAGTTCAGAGGGGTTAGAGGGGTCGGAGTTGTTGGAGGTGTCGGAGGGGTCGGAGGGGTAGAGGGAGTCAGAGGGGTCGGTGGGCGCGGGCGAGGAGTGCCCACCGCGGTACCCTTACTTTAAACTGCACGCTTCGCTCCTGCAATGCAATGCCGTAGCATAGACATCTCGCAATGCGACGCAATCCGCTTTTGACTACATTATATTCATTAATTAATAAAAAAATTGGTAACTAATAAACCCCATCGTCTTTTTATTTACCAAACCAATCAAGTACGTTTTCTATCTCAGGAGCTCTAAGGCTTACACGAGTAAGCAAGGCGAGAATTATAATTTTTAAATGAATAAAGCTCTTTTTTATAAAGAATATTTAATATTACAATGTTAATGAACATATATTTATTTAAACAAATAAGTAATTAAAATGCGACCAAGCCATGTGCGTGCCTGTTCCTATCTATCTTGAACTCTTCATGTTTGCATTCTAGTGACGCCGTACAGCTCTATGATAGTGCGGCGTCAGCTTTTCTTTTCGTGACGTCATACCTTGTCTATACATAACACGCGTGTTACAGGATTGGCCATTTGCGTAATGGAATTCAGGTCATCTACGTATCAGAGAATATACGAATGAAAATCTGGTAATCCGCGTATAAGGTAATTTGCGTTTCTGTCATTAGCGTAATTTTAGGATTCTGGCCATTTGCGTAATGGAATTCAGGTAATCTATGTATCAGGGAACTTACGAATGAAATTCTGGCCGTCCGCGTTAAGGTAATTTGCGTTTCTGGTACTATGCGTCTGAAAGACTTGCACGATGCCCAATTCGGATTTTGGCCGGGGTTGTCTACCGAAAGTGCAATTTTGTAAAGAGACTGTCAATTACTACTCGGAGAGAAAAAGGCCTACTTATGCTTGCTTTCTCGATCTCTCTAAGGCTTTTGATCTGATGTCGTACGATGTCTTATGGGGAAAGCTATGTACTATCTGAAACCAGTCTACCTAGTGAGATCATATATCTCTTTAAGTATTGGTATGGCAATCAGACCAACTTTGTAAGATGGGCAAAAGGACTCTCAGACGGTTATGGGTTGGATTGTGGAGTGAGACGGGGGGCATAACGTCTCCTCAGCTTTCAACCTTTATATGTATTGCCTAATCGTTTAGCTTAGCAGCGCCAGGGTCGGTTGCCATATAGGTGACATCAGAGTCAATAACATAAGTTACGCTGATGATATGGTGCTGCTGAGCCCATCGATAAACGGCTTGAGATTACATGGTTTCATTCATGGTTTTTAAGACGCGAGGTAAAGATCTTAGCACTGTACCAGCTGTACATCTCGATGGAAGTCTATTAAATAGAATAGCTCAATTTAAATATCTAGGGCACTGGGTCACCGAGGATTTGAGCGATGATTTAGACATAGAGAGAGAGAGAGAGCGGAGGGTGTTGTCAGTCAAAATTTGCACGATGTTCCACTGATGTCAGAATTACACATTTTAAATCGTACTGCCAGATCTTTTACTCGTGCAGTCTATGGGTCCACTTCACGCGGAGGGCTTACAGCGTTATCCGTGTTCAATATAACAACGCGTTCAGGGTGCTGATGGGGCTGCCGCGGCGCTGCAGTGCATCGAGCATGTTTGTCGACATGAAGACGGACGGCTTTCACGCTACCCGCTTGCGCGCCAGCCCCAACAGCATTCTGTGCGAGTTGGCTGACAGGTGAGAATTTTCTCTTCTATAGCACTGGGTGTCTTTCCTCATATTGTAAAATGAAATAATATAGGTAATTTTTTTTTAATAAATTTATTTATTTTTATGTACTTATATAATAACTGAAATACCTACTGTTAAGAAATATAAATGATTTAATTTAATAATGAATTACATTGCTTAGATTAAGATTACTCCTGTAACTAACACATCAATATGGACTTAGTATGAGTAGGTGTATATTGGGCATTCTACCCCACCTTCCTTCGTTCGGGCTGATGCCCTCACTCACTGCGGTGAGGTAGAATGCCCAATATACATCACATTCATGACAAGTGTTCATTGGTCGTTGATTTCATTAAAATTTTATGCGCCGAGCACCACCCATCTGTTTATATAATATCTATGTATCATGACTTTAACGCATTCAATTGAAAACATCGTAGCTGTATATAGTCTTGTACAGCTATCAACTGATGATGAAGTTTGTAAAACAAAAACAATCTTTAAAACTAGAGTGTCTTTGTTCTCCTTTACCGACTGAGTCAAATCGACATGGTAGATTACTACCCAATACAATTCGCTGTGTCGTTTGCGGTCCATCAAATTGCGGGAAAACCAATTTAGTGATAAGTTTATTACTGCATAAAGAGGGTTTACATTTTCGTAACCTGTATGTTTATTCAAAATCCTTGTACCAGGCTAAATACGTATTTCTAGAAAAAGTTTTAGATATGGTGCCCGCAATTTCATACAATAAATACAACCATAACAGTGAAATATTGAGTCCACATGAGGCTTTACCTGATTCTATTATTATTTTTGACGACGTTGCATGTGAAAACCAAAATAACATAAGGGATTATTTTGCTATGGGACGTCATAAGAACATTGATTCTTTTTATATAAATCAGACTTATACAAAAATACCTAAACAGCTTGTAAGGGACAATGCAAATCTCATTATATTGTTTAAACAAGATGACATTAATTTGAAACACGTTTATGATGAGCATGTTGGTTGTGATATGTCCTGGTCTCAATTCCGAGAAATGTGCTCAGCTGTTTGGAATAAGCCTTACAATTATCTTGTGATAAATAAAGATTGTGAAAGAAATAACGGATGCTACAGGTTAAAATTTGATACATTTATAATACTAGACTACAGTACATAACAGGTTGATTCACTGTGAATGAATTACTCTCATTCGTGATTCAGGATCAAGCAGTACCCTATCTAAAATGGAGAAAAATTTGAAACAACAAATTATAAAATCTGCTGCAGCTGTAAAAAGAAAAGTTGAGATGATAAAGGAAGCAAGAAATTCGAATAATATGGCTCTGGAAACCATATTTAAGCCTATAGTCAACCCTCTTACCTTGTTAGTTAATAAAAATGAAGAAAAACATCAAGAGCATAAAAATCAATCTATGCCTTCTGTGAAAAAAATTAAGAAAGATCAAAGCGAGACCTTGTCCTCTTCTAGTGAAGACTTCAATGATATATATAGTGAAGAAGAAGAAATAGAATCTGACAATGACTTACACAAAAACAAAACAATTTCAGTATCACCATCCGTAGACCACAATGTCAGCGAGGGGTCATTCAAGTCCTTTCAGTCATCACCAAACGTTAAAGATCATACACTATCATGGTCAACATCATCGAGTGTAATGGGTAATATACCTTTTGGAATTAGAAATGAACGAGGGAAATTGATGCTTGGTAAAACCCGCGTTTATGATGATGGGAAAATCCTAAAAATAGGAACGTACAGATTGAATAAAACAGATGGATTGAAAGAGCTCTTGTTTAAAATGAAACCAAATTTAAAAATTACTACAGAGGAAGATTTAAATAATTATAAATTACTTTTATCAGAAACTAATGCACACAGACGCAATTATGATTCATCTAAACCAATAAAAAGCAATAAAGGATTTAAGTACATGAATATTATAAAACCTTTATTTAAGTTTGCTAGAAATGCAACTACAAGTGTGGAAAGTCTTTCACATGGAGAAGGTATTAACGTACTAAAAAAAGTTAAAAAAAATACGGACTTGGTTTATTGGGATGATCCGAATGAGTTAGTAGAACGTTTGAAAATACTATTCGCCTCACGAGATGCGGGTAACACTGGCTTAGATAATGAAATTATCGCAATTATGGAAGAACTGTGGGAAGCAGGAATAATCAAGAATATGAAATATAAAGAACGTTTGACAGGGAAATAGTTCACTTTGAAGAACGCATCAGTGCAGCAATGAACATTGACAAATTTGGTCATCATGTTCATAAGCGTCTACGCTTAGCGGAATATATTGATACCTTCAGCGAAACATTGGTGAAGTCAGATACAGGACACTACGATTTGAAATCATCAAAACTGAAAGGTTTAACGGCTCCGGAAGAAGACGACGAAGCAGTAAATAAAGCTTATTTAGACAAAACAATTCAAGAAATAAGAGACGAAATAAAAAAAGTATCCCTTGATGTTAAGAAATACCTAAATAGCTTGGAAAAAGCGACTTCAAATCGTTTTAGTAATTTATATTATACTAAAACAGAGATTGATTTTTTGATTAACCAAAAAAAATAAAAATGAGTAAAAAAGACATCGTCAATGAACTACACAAAGCAGCAAGAAGAAATTTCCCGCGTCGATGTACAATCATAAAAGGAATAGATGATTTATGGCAAGCTGATCTTATGGATTTTCAGAAATATTCACATTTTAATAAAGGATTCAAATACATTTTGATAGTTATAGATACTTTGTCAAAATATGTGTGGGTGAATCCTCTAAAATCAAAAGAGAAACAATGTGTTACACATGCGTTGCAAAAAATACTAACCAATTCTTTACGAATACCTAAATATTTACAAACTGATCAAGGCAAGGAGTTTTATAATGATACTTTCAAAAAATTATTAGTAAAATATAATATAGTCCATTATTCTACCTACTCTGTAAAAAAAGCTTCTATTGTAGAACGAGTAATACGAACGTTAAAACAAAACCTTTACAAACTTTTCAGTTTGCACGGTCATTACCAATGGCTGGGTCAAAATTTAGATTCGGTTGTTAAAAACTATAATAATACTACTCACCGTATAACAAAATTTAAACCTATTGAAGTTAACAAAGAAAACCAGATGGTTGTAAAATCTAACATAATTAAAACACAAAAACCTAAAATAGTTCGTAAACCTAAGTTTCAACTTGGTGATCATGTTCGTATTAGCAAATATAAAGGAGATTTTTACAAAGGTTATACTCCTAACTGGTCAACGGAGATATTTGATATAGTTAAGGTAAATAATACGCATCCACCTACTTACCATTTAGAAGATAAACACAAACAGAGGATTTTAGGATCTTTCTACGAATATGAATTACAAAGAACTAACTTTCCTGATCTTTATCTCATTGAAAAGGTTTTAAAAAGAAAAGGTAGAAAACTTTTTGTTAAATGGTTAGGTCTCAGCGATGAAGAAAATAGTTGGGTGGACAAAAATGCGCTTGTTTTATAGTATAAATAAGGCATTGCTATTAGATATAACTCACTCGAAAGACCTCAATGAAGGAAGGAAGTGGTATTATTAACAACTTAATAAATAAATTACCGTTTGAGTTACATCTCCCTGGTTATCAGTTTTGTGGTCCCGGGACAAAACTTCAAAAACGGTTACAAAGAGGTGATCGAGGTATAAATAAATTAGACGAAGCTTGTATGTATCACGACATTGCTTATAATAACAGTGATTTGAGTGTTCGACATAAAGCCGATTTACAACTTTTGAATATGGCTAAGAAAAGGTTGAAATCAAAGGATGGTGGAAAACGAGAAAAAGTAGCTTCATGGATTGTAAAAAAAGCAATGCAAGCAAAACTTAAGGCTGGAGCCGGAGTTCGGTCATTTATGTCAGTTGTAAAAAAAATACAGTCACAATTAAAAAAACTAAAATCTAAAGACAATCATACTGCTATAAAATTGGCTCATGCAGCTGCAAAAAAATTGTTTATAAATAAAAAAGGAATACGGTTGCCCCGGTGTATTCCTATTCCGAAAAGTGGTGGTTTCTTACCTCTGATTCCAATTTTCGCTGGATTATCAGCTCTTGGTTCACTTGCTGGAGGTGCAGCCGGTATAGCAAAAGCTGTCAATGATTACAAGGCAGCTCAGAAAAATCTTCAAGAATCTGAACGACATAACAAGATGATGGAAGCTGTGGCTCTAGGAAAAGGATTGTATATCAAGCCCCATAAAAAAGGAACTGGTTTATATCTGAATCCTTCAAAAAACTAATGAAACGGCTACCCAGACGCCCTCTCACTAATTTCGATATATTGGAGCATGCTACTGATATTCCACACTTTCGAGGAGTTTTCATGAGAGATGCACTTCCTTCAAAACCAAGAAAGATCGAGTGTGCTATTATAAATTTAGATAGTTCTGATAATCCCGGAACCCATTGGGTAGCCTACGTTAAACATAATGACTACTGTGAATATTTCGATAGTTTTGGCAATCTAAAGCCACCGTTAGAATTGATTAATTATTTAAGGTACATAACTGTAAACTATAATTATGTACAGTATCAAAAGTTTGGAACTATAAACTGTGGTCATCTTTGTTTGAAATTTTTAAAAGACTATTGGAAAAAACATTTAAAATGATAATGAAATAAAAAAACTCATCAGTACAAATATGTCTTTCACTGTGTCAATAACTGGCAGAGGAGAATCGTTGATAACAAATTACTCGCCAACCTTACAATTACGTGGAGAATATGAGTGTGGACTCTTATATTTTTCAACTTTCAATTCTATCCCGAACATAGATGAAAGAAATAATAAATTTTATTATGGCAAAGACAAAGTAATCGAAATACCTGAAGGGTCCTATGAACTTCAAGATATTTGTGATTTTTTGAAAAGTAATATTATGAATGCTGCACTAAAATTAACTTGCAATAATAATACATTAAAAACATGCATTTACTGTTCTGAAAATGTGTATTTCAATAAAAATGATTCTCTTGGTAAAATTTTGGGTTTTGGTATGGATACAATAACAGCTAATATAAGCACCGAGTCTCGGTATCCCGTCAGCATTTTATCAACAACTGTAGTGCGCATCGAATGTGATGTAATCAGCGGGTCATTTGTGAATGGGAAAGCAAGTCATATAATTTACGAATTTGTTCCTAACGTACCACCAGGCTATAGAATCATTGAAATACCTAAAAACCTAATTTATTTTCCCGTAAATCAAAGTTCAATCAACTCTATTAATATAAAGTTGCTAGACGCTGAAAATAAGCAGATCAACTTACGCGGTGAAGAAGTACAGCTGTATTTACACTTTAGAAAAAAATGTTAAGTTTTAATAAAACCCCATCTACATCTACTGTTCAAGTCATTTCCAAAAGATCCTCTCAGAAAAGAACACCGCTTCGGTTAAAGAAGAAGCTAACTAAAAGCAATAAGGAATTTTTAAAACTACTGGGTTTGTTAAAATGAATATTTTAAATATTACTCAACCGGCATCGTATGATAACAGCATCGAAAGTTTCGAATATCATTCGTATAAACCATATGTAACAAGTTTTAACAAGAACGATGAAATTCGAATACCTATTAATCAACAAGATTTGTATGTGTTGCCTGCACTCAGCAGTTTGTACATTGAGGGCAACGTCAATGTGTATAAATATGACAATACTACGAAACAAAAAGAAAGAATAACAAGTGTGCATTTTGTTAATAACCCTGCATTATTTCTTTTCCAAGATATTCGATATGAGTTGAATGGTGTAGAAATAGATAAGGTAAAAAATGCGGGGATTTCCACAACTATAAAATCTTATCTTTCGTTGAATGAAAACGAATCGAAATGTGCAAAAGTTTGGGGCTGGTCACCTACAGGTACGACCACCGGCAACAATGGAGTATTCTCCGCATCAATACCTCTGAATAAAATATTGGGTTTTGCAGAAGATTATGAAAAAATCATAATTAACTGTAAGCACGAGTTAGTACTGTTGAGGAGCAACACAAATCTCAATTCTTTGAAACTATCTACAGATGAAATCGTGGAGGATATAATAATAAGTAAAATTGTTTGGCGAGTTCCTCATGTTAAAGTATCAGACCGTGAAAGAATTAATTTATTAAAGCATTTAGAGAAAGATCGTCCCATTACAGTGGCATTTCGTAATTGGGATTTGTACGAGTATCCATTATTGCCTAAAACACGTAAGCACGCTTGGTCTATTAAAACTTCATCACAGATTGAAAAACCACGATTTGTAGTTATTGCTTTACAAACTAACCGTAAACATAATGCGACAGAGTCTATGGCAGAGTTCGATCATTGCTTTATTCGTGATGTAAGAGTATTTTTAAATTCATCTTATTACCCTTATGAAGGACTGAATATTAATTTTGCTGACAACAAATTTTCATTAATATACGAACAGTATGCAAGATTTCAGCAGTCTTATCACGGCCGCAGACCAGAGCCGTTGTTGAGTTTGAAAGAGTTTAAAG
Organism: Eudonia mercurella; assembly: GCA_963082485.1. Taxonomy (NCBI): domain Eukaryota; kingdom Metazoa; phylum Arthropoda; class Insecta; order Lepidoptera; family Crambidae; genus Eudonia; species Eudonia mercurella. The sequence goes on along the minus strand of OY720024.1, from coordinate 278,645 downwards.
AAGTCGCTCCTTTATTTGTTGTTGACTGTTCTCGCCAACATGAAACGTTAAAAGGATCGATTGACGTACGTGTTGAAATAGAAGCAGATCAAGAAATACCTGATCAGACGGCTGCATATTGTCTTATACTGAACGACTGCATATTTGAATATAAGCCTCTTAGTAACATCGTTAAAAAACTATCATGAATAACGATACGATAATAGTGGACGTGCAAGGTTTTAAAAGTGAGAAAAATGAATTTATATTAAAAGAATTAGTTATATGCACATCCGAACACACTCAAATCTTTTTAATCAAACCTCCATATCCATTCTCAACATTGACTCTCGAAGAAAGGAAACATGTTTGGTGGATAGAAAGAAACCGAGGATACCGATGGAGTGAGGGATATATTGACTACAGAGAATTTAAAAGACTCATTAAACCTTACTTAAGAGAACGTAAAATTATAGTGAAAGGACAAGAAAAAGTTAAATGGGTGCGAGAATTATGTGGGCATGAAAATGTTTTAGATATAAGTGATAAAGGTATACCTAATCTCGAAACCCTAAGTAAACTTTACTGTAAAGATATGTTTGCATACAATTGTTTTAACCACATAAAATATTGTGCATTGAAAAATGTTATTTGTATAAGAAAATGGTTAATAGAAAATAATGTATCATTGTCAGATTTTTTTTAAATAAATAAATTAGTGTACCTGCCTGTAAAATGTGTTTTATTTTTAAATATTCTCAGTAATTAAAAGTAAAATAATACAACATAATACAACGTGTTCATTTTGAATTCCCATAACTCTAGGGTTTCAACGAGACTGCGTATAAGAATCAAATAGCAAATTCATATTTTCTGAATTCAATATTTATTTTTATTTTCTTATTTCATACAAAATAATTCAAATAAAGCATGATTATCTATCTAAAACCCCTTTATGTGAAATATGACAACATCGCATACTCTTACCTAAAGTTATGAATGATAGGACTTACTTATGAATGAAAGTTAGGCACTACGAGTCAGAATGCAGTTATTGTACGGCTTGCAAAAAAATAAAAATGAAGTGACCTTTTATTCATACGTGTTTAATTTGCTAAGCAGTAATTTTAATTTTACAAATTATTTTATCTTAAGCTTTTACTAAAACATTGTTTTTGTAAATAAACTAAGATTAATTTTGATTTTTTTTCGTAGTTACATTTAGTTCGCATTGAAATTGACCTACATGCGAGTACCTGCATGCCTGTATTTTACTAATTAACTAGTAAAAAATGCACTTACAATCGTAGCCATGATTTCGCAGTGAACTTACTACAGCACGCCGTAACTAATAACCATAATGGTTATGGGAGTGTCTTTAAAAATGTACAACAACTATTTTATTTGATGACGTAAAAAAAATAAAAAGTTAGTAATGAACGACTGATTTCAAATTCTTGACAGAGAACCAAACTTACATTTGGGATACAAAAGTTAGAAGGCGTGGTAAATAAAACATTTTTTGATAAAAAATATCAATTTAATTGGTTTTCAAAATGTCCTCCATTACATTCTAAGCATACAGTTATTCTTGTACGAATTTGCCTATTTAAATTAACTTCATTGGCACGCATTTCATTTGCTTCATGTTGAATCCGCTGCAACAAATGATCCCGGGAAAGAATTTTTTTAGAATACACCTTACTTTTTAAGGTACCCCATACATAAAAATCAAGAGGGGTCAGATCGGGTGATCGAGCCGGCCACGCTAAGATCGGGCTTCCGCGGCCGATCCAACGTTGTGGATACTGCTCATTTAGGTACTCTCGTACGTGTGTTCCGTAATGCGCAGGTGCTCCATCGTGCTGTATCCATAATGACCGGATACTTTCCAGATCCACATCTTCAAAAAAATCTAAATTTAAAAGGTTTTGTAGAAATTCAAGGTAGTTGTTAGAATTTAAACGGTGCGGTATTTCTATGGGACCTACAAGTTTATTATTTAAAATACCCGCCCACATGTTTACAGAAAACTCTCTTTGGTGCGATGTTTCCCACACTGCTTTCGGGTTTGCTTCTTGCCATTGATGCTGATTTTTACTATTGAATACGCCTGCTCGTGTAAATTGTGCCTCGTCCATACACAGAATTTTTTTAATTAATAGTGGATCTTGAATGAGAAACTCACTTATCCGCTGACAAAACGCGATTCGTGAGAAATTATCACCGGGTAAAAGGCCTTGCACTTTCCGATAATGATAAGGATGAAGTCCATATCTCTTCCATAATCTCCACACCATAGTATGAGAGACGCCAACTATGCGTCCGACACGTCGTGTAGATAAAGTAGGATCTTCGATAATTAAATTCATTATCCTCATTTCTTGGTCCAATGAGAGGTTCATGACTCGCTCATGAGAAGCTATTCTTAAGCCTTGCTCACGAAATCGTCTATGTATCTGTAACAAATAAAAATAATTGTTAACTGAAGCTTACGCGAACACTACACATTGAATTAATACTACTTATACGGATTTACACGATAAAATAAAAATAATAATAAATCAATGTGTACAGTAGAGAGAGTAGATCCGTGAAAGTGGTTCTATTTCAAATAAAAATAAGCTTTACATTTGACATACAGTTAATAGTTTTTTCTCCATAGTAGTATTCTACCCCCGCTACCGGGAACTCACCCTGCTTTAAGTGATAAAGTACACATAATGCAACGTTAACAAATGCTTGGTTATTGCATTATTACTGTTATTATTATAAGCCTTACACTCTGACCACCAAAACGTTGACAATTTATCTCTATCGAATATCGGATCCCAGAAACAGCTTTACCCCTGAGTAGTCCCAGCCATCATCATCATCATCAGCTCATTTTTATGTCCCCATTGCTGGGGCACGAGCCTTTGCTACGGATGGATAGGGAGAACGGGCCATAAACCACCACGCGGGCCCAGTGCGGATTGGTGGTTATTAACGACTGCTAATGCAGCCGGGACCAACAGCTTTACGTGCCTTCCGAATCACAAAAGAGCTAGAGGTGATAAATTTTTGGTCACCCATCCGATGATTGGCCTTTGCGAAAGGTGCTTAACATCAGCACTCGTAGATCGGGCGCGTTAACCACTGCGCCATCGAGCTCCTCAGTCCCAGCAAGCATACATGAAATTAACTCGTATTTTATAAGCAACTCCAATAGTTTTTTCCACAAGTCACCACTCATTACACCTAAATCACCTAATATGCTAGTTCTCTTACTATCTCGTGAATTTTTTAACTACTGCCTATTCGGTTTTTTCGGTATGTCAAATTATAGGATTGGTGTAATGATTGGCGAACTGCGACACCCTCAACATTCAGAAAAAAAGTGTAAACGAGTAATTTCATGTGCACTATGACCAACAAGAAGTAAAATCACTTAAGGTTAGGCCTTAAGTGCCAGACCCAGTACTCGATAAAAATCAATTAACAAAACTTCGGTGGCGTCAACCACTCACAAGCCTTGTCTCGTCGGCCATCTCAGGCAAGTTAGCCCGATTCATTTCGTTCACTGCCTATTACTAAAGAAATAAGTAATGTAAACTTACGTTGACGAAAGTATGATTGTCAGGAACGGTGCGATTTGGATATCGACGCCGGTATTCTCTCACAGCTTCCGCGGAATTTCCATTGCAATATCCATACACAAAATGAATATCCGCTTGATGTTGTGGCGGATAGTTGCGCCTCGGCATTTTAACCAAGTTAATAACTTACAGTTCAACAAATAAAAATAACAACCAACACTTTAACAATAACAAAAATAAAAACCAATAGTTCATCAATAACAAATTAATAACAAAACTTAACAGCACAACGGTTTAATAACAATTCTAATCACGGGCACCAATACTTGTAAGCAAGACGAAGGTCAGGAAACAAGTAAGTCAATAAAGGTAGATACATGTAGTCATTGGCGGCTAGTTATTTGAGTCATTGTGAAATCAACCGTATTTCCAAAGCGTTTACTATTAATTTTACTTTTTTTGCTAACGGTATTTGGCTATAGGTCTGCCGGCTTCATGTCGGCGCGGAGCGACTCAGTTCCATGTGTGCGTTCTTTTGTCACTCATCGTCATCGCCGGCATAATAATAGGGTTGTCAAAACTAAGACGAGTCTCAAAAGCTGTTGGTGGGCTTTCTTCATCAAGTCAAGTTTCGTATTTATTAGTAGTTTTTACCCTATTCGTGATCAAATCATTGTGAGTGTCTGATTTTTTAAAACGTAAGATTATGTAAATTGTCTTTGGTTTCGTTTAGTTAGGTACAATCACCTACCCAAATTGTTTATGAGTAATTTGGGTTATAAAAAATAAACGTATTACAGATTTTATGATTACTTATAAAATTAACAAACAAAGAAGACTTCAAAATCCACATTCTGAGTGCCTAGTGTGAGTTTTGTTTACTATCCGTATTCATTCGATTACGTTAACGAAAACGAGAATTTGTATGGCAAAATGTTAACTCTTCTCTTAAGTCGCCATACTAATTTTCGTTTCCGTAAACGCAATCTAATGAATACGGATAGTAATAACAAAACTCACACTAGGCACCCTGTTACTTTAAACATTATTTTGTGTAGGTGATGTACATCCCTGATATTTCGAGTAAACAACCCTACGCATACATGGAACTCATTATTATTACACTACATCACGCAGCGTGGCCACCCGTCACACAACACAAGCATTCTTTCTCGCTTACACTAAGAGATGCACATATGTAAAGATGAAAGATCCGACTTCGAAGAACTACTTAAAGGTCGTACATTGATGATCAAATTACACTCGTGCGCCGCTGGGGTATGGTGTAAGCAATTTTGTGATGATATCGATAATCGATATCTCCCGGAATTATTATTTTGTTTTAAGTTCTTATAAATAATTCTAAATTAACTTAATGTTTTATTATGGAACTATTAAACATTGGTCTGTGATCTCGGGGTTCCGGGCTCAAAATCCTAGTCATACAAAGGCTCGGACATCTCGAACGCAGCTCTGTGGCGGTAGCCAAAGTAACATTAAGAAAACGATAGCGAAGTTCGAAAAGAATAAAATGTATGGGATTGACATAAGATTGACCACGTGATTTAGCGCGGCTTATGTCAATCCCATAGATTTTATTCTTTTCGAACTTCGCTATCGTTTTCTTAATGTTACTTTGGCTAAGCCTACTGGTAGGTTAACTATGAACCCGCATTTGGCACCCGCTGCAATTATTACATTATCATCCAGTAATTCAGATGTTTCAAAAAATATGGTAAATATCGAATGACTGCGCGTTTTCGTAATAAATTAAAGGTAGGTATTGTTTAGTATTTGGCTGCAATCCAGCCGCCGGATATTCATGGTAAGAGTTCTTTAAAATTTTCATAATCATAACCATTATCGATTGAAATTATGTTGAAACAATTTATGTTTCGACAAATACCATTCATAGTCTAACTTTTAAAATTTAAAGAGTTGCAAAATAAGCAACTAATGCGTAATTGCTCACAAGAGTTTACTAAGGAATAAGAACTAACCAAAGCATAAATTATTTTCGTTCTAATTGCATTACGTAATTCCGGTGTAACAGGTAGGTATGATTTTATCGATAGCGACTAGTTGGCTTTCACTTCACTAGTTGGTTGATACGGGGAAGTCCCACGCGTAGGTTTTTTACAACTTTGCTGTCGTCGTACGTAGTGCGTGTAGAAGTTTGGCAACGTCGCAAAAATAAGGAATCGACTTACTGGAGACATTTTATGAACTATTTTAACTAAAATTAATGTTATCTTCGAAGATATGCGTTTTGGAACCCATGTTCTTTGGACTTTTTTAATTATTTTTAGTGTTAGAATATAACCTTAGAGTTATGGGAATTGAAAATATGCAGGTTGTATAACAGAGTATTATTTATTAAAAAACTAAACTAAAATACATTAATCAAATTAAGATTATATTAGACACTTTTTTTTTTAAATAAATGTTTCTCTCTGTAGGTTTTATACGTGACTAGAGATGTTACGTAAAAAAACCTACTCGAGATGTTTAATTTTCCAAAAAATATATATTAATAGCTTTACAGACTATAGCTATATCCACATATTTTTTTTGATATATTATTGATGAGACCTTCAGTCTGATCCATAATTTGGTCGACGTGTTCGACCACCACATACTGCGCTGACAAAAGGGTTGAGTCATCGTCATCGGATGCTGCGGCTTCTTGTTCGAGGTCTATAATTTCTATTTTTATTAAACGGCGTCCTTTTGCCGGCGCACTTTTCACAACAAATGATTGCTGTGGGTTGTGGAAATGTTTGAGGTAGGATCTTTTCTTTATTTTTCTCTTGCGAGTATTTTGCGCATTCCGAAATTTGAGCTGCAACGGGGACTCTTGCGGCTCCACAACCCAGGGCGGAAACATCTCCGACCATCCTGCTAGAGGATCTTGCGCATTTTGTAGTTCAGGAGATGGTGAAAGTGGTTCTTCACGTGCTAGGATGGTGCTATTTGACATATTCTGTAAATAATAATAATAAAAATTATACATTTGAAATCAAAAACTCTGTATACAAAATTTTACTTCAATAAAACAAGTAACTTACCATATTCAACGTTCGCGTGAAAATAAAATTGTATTTTAGCAAACGTACAATATTTATACCTTTGCATCTTGTTCGTGTGTGTGTGTGTGTAATGTAAACAAATCCATAGCTGATACAGCAATAAGCCTGCATTGACAAGTATAAACTCAAGCAAGTTAAGACTTGTTTCTAAATCTTATTTACTAAGTACTGTACAATTACTTTGTATGTAAATAGAAACTACTGCATGTAAGTATTTAATATTTAGGTATGAATATTTAAGTACGTTAATATGATATGAAAGGGAAAAAACAAAACAAATTTAAGTGCATTATTATTATATTTATTTCATAACAAAATGATATTTGGCTAACAAAATGTTTTTATCATACAATAAAATGTATTCTTATATTTATTTCATAACAAATTTATGAGATTTGGTTAACAAAATGTTTTTTTATCATACATTGACTTATAATAAGTATATTATTAAACATGCTCTACCTATAAGTATACCAAACAAACAAATGTTTTACAAATATGTAGATATCAATTAAAATCAATTATTATTTTAACATTATAATTATTAACTTTATTAAAGAATACAAACATAATTCAAAAATTTAATATACTGGTGTGTCCCCACGCCTTAGTAGAAACGTTATCTTTCGCTATCAAGCGCTTGTCATCATCACCAGACAAAGCTATTTTATTGACAGCACATGTGAAAATTTCATGTTTAATTGATTTAAATAATACATTTGTTTTTCGAACAATATCGCCCTGGAAAAGTGTCTTTTCATAGTCCGTGATACTGAATTTATGAATTATATTTTTTCGAATACCCTTTGCTTTTTTTATTATGCTGTCTACAGTTTTAATGCAATATAGTTTAGATCGAAGACCTACAAATTCAGATATAATTTTCCCCCCCATTTCATCTTTAAACAGACCGGGAACTTTTTTATTTTGAATAGGTAAATCATATACATTTAGAGTAGAGTAATTACTCGTGTCAAAATAAGATACAAAGTGTTCTTTTACATCACTATAAAAATCACGAGTCTGTATGAGATAAACATAGCTATCTGTATCCGTGTAACACATCTGTACGTTATTGCCGTAAAAAGGTTTAATGATAGAGTAGTGGAAATCATACATATGGCTTTTTGATAATTCTAAAACAGTAAAACCAATGTATATTGGTTTATTCAGAATAATTTCCTCTGGTTTTAATTGCACTGCAACTAAATTTTCTGTGAAAACTGTTGCGCTATGAAAATTAGGACGCGCAATGAGTTGTTGTGCACTTTTCCGTTTCTTCGTTATATTATTTTTGTCAGACCACTGATTTACAAGATCAACTTTAACTCGTTTTTCATTATTCTCTAATGTTTTGCCGAATACACTATTATTTAAAAGTTTAAAAAAATCTTGTTCAAAAGTTGACACGCTATTCTGTCTTAAAGAGGTATTTAGATCTATGTATTGTTTCAAATAGGGACTTTGTCTAAAAGTTATAACTCGATGAATTTTTTTAAGTAATAAACCATGCTTCAAACTAGTTTTTAAATGAATGTAATGTATGACATATGTGAATTTATCATACAAATTTGGAACGAGTTTATGGGTTTTTCCTCCAGGTGGGATACATTTTTCGGGACAAAAGGGTAAATCATTATGTAAGTTGTGTAAATGTTTTGGATACTCTATGTCCACTTCAAGTATAAAACCATATGGTGCATCATCGGGAATTTCATTGACATCTAAATTAATAATTTCATTTTGTTCCAAAAATCTAAAATTAGACAACGGTAGGTATTGACACATACTATAACCATAAAGATTATTGCAATCAATATAGCTTAAATATGAACTAGGTTTAGAATTATCATAATCAGTTAAATATTTATTGTTTGCTTTAGCATATCTATGCGAACACAAACACACCCCACCTCTAATACCGTTTTGTAACATTCTCACCATTGACAAATCGTCAAGAAGTTCGAGTTGTACCCCGGTTTTCAATAACATCGCGTCGAAAGATAAACTTGGTGCAGTTAAATAAAAAGCTGGATCTAACTGATAATGTTGTTTGCAAGTGCGTCTAAAATTTTCGAAAATATCTGCTAATAAAAGCACATCGGTTTTCAGATATAAATCTGTGTAATTTCCTAAATCGAACATATTAAAAGTTGACCAAATTAATTCTGCATGTTGATAATCTTCAGAAGAAATATCCTGATTAGTGAGTGAACTATAAAATGAATCTCTTTTGGGGAGGGATCGTTCTTGATAACGCTCCCAACAATTCATATACTCATAGGGATAGACGCCTTTGCGAATAAGTAATTTAAATTTATCTTCACCAGGAAAAAAACTTTTTAAATGTTTAAATTCTTCTGGCTTTAAGGTATCTGCCAATTTACTTAAACTAGTTCCCAAAAACTTAAACGAATCAACAAAACGAAGTTGAAAAAACTGATTATTTGACACTGGTACAAACTTCGTGAAAGAAATATAATTTTCTTTAGTTTTTGGAATGATTTTTATGTCTCCAGGTACCTCACCTAAGGCTTTTATGAACAAATGGCAATCGTATCCAGCTAAATTGTGGAAAAATATTGGAACGAACGAAGGACGCTTATACTGCAAATTACAATACGAGTGCGCGGCTCCACGGTATCGACCCGTCATATGACAGTGGTCGCGAACTCTATCTGAGAATAGAAAGTTTTCACAAATATGACAAAATTTTGCATTAGTAAAATCAGTTCGCTCTTTTTCAGTAAAAATAATCGAAGTATTTAAATTTAGTTTTTTATAAATTTTTTGTACATCTTCTATTATTGATTCAACAAATTTATCAACACAATCGGGTCCACGATGAGATACATAGCGGTTAAAGCTAGGATTTTCACAACACACAATGTAATATGCAAACGCGACAGGCACGTGATGGTGCAAAATCGTGGTGTTTTCACCAGCGGTAGAACAACCAGAATCAGTTTGCAACATTGATTCAAAGTCTGCATAAATACAAAATGGAACATTTTGTTTATGATCATAATTCTTGAATTTAATTACTGACCCTTTGTCAGGTAGTACTGTTACTACACCACTACACAAATGACTATCGACTTCCTCCATAGTGTTAAAAAATATAAGACACAAATCACAGAAATACAACTTTCCATGGTGAGCTGTCACCTGGCTTCTAAAAAGTCTGGAACAATCTTTAATCAAACAATAGTGGGTGGTATTATTACTTTCAAGCAACAATAAGTGTATAACTGTATTGTTACCATTTTTATCTATTACTGATTTATATAATGGACCTACTAAAGTTTTGTTGTTTTTTAAACCGTAAATAATAAATTTGAGGCATGGGTTATTTTTTTCAAATAACTTTATATCTTGAAAAGTAACAGGAAAACACATTCCCGAAACATCGAACAGTTCTTTGAAATTAGGATATGATGAAACTCTTTCCGGGTGCTTTTTAACAGGATAAAGGGCAGCAGTCACGCACCATAAAAAGCAGCACTGATCTTTGTTTTCAATATTCAAACACGCCTTTTTTGATTGAATTAATTTAGGCAGTGGTATAAAACTTGAGCCACCTAATGGTTGATATTTATTGAGGTTAACCTCTAAGTGCGAATTGTTTACAAATGTCCATCCACTATCACCGTCCTCAAATTCCTCAATACATTTTCTAAGATAATGTACAACGTCAATAAACAATTGATTGAAATCATAATTAGAATATAATATTTTATTTTTTGTGCCAAAAGATTTTATTTCCTGAGAATTGTCTTTAAATTTTAAAAATGTAGCAAACAATTCAAAATTTACTTTTAGACATGTATGAGTGTTGAGATACTCATCTAAGAGGGGCTTTATCTTTACACATATTTCTGTAAAAAACCTATCTACCGATCCTAATTGTTGTTCATTTGTAGCTACTAATTTATATGTTACTATTCGATTGCGGAATGCAGATGATACGATTTCCACACCATCGCTATGTTTAATTGATCGGTTATTTTGCTTATGCAAATTACTCCTCAAATGACCTACCCAAGACTTATTAGGAACAGCTGTGTTACACGACGCACAAAACGGCATTTTAACTACAGTATAAAAAAAATATGTATCTAATGTCACCTACCTATGTATCCGATTAAATGAATAATGTATTATTAGATCAAAAATTCAGTATCTTACTTACATTATTTTTATTTACGTAGTACATACCTACATAATATAATTGAAACATAAAAAGCAATAAAAATACAACTAAGTTATTATTACCTACTTAAAATTAATTTTGTCGGAGTAATGAACGGGCTCCGAGTCCTCAAACACCATCCACGCTTGCCCTAAGAAGGTCTGCAGCGCCTCCCAGGATGGCGACGAGTCTTCACACTGCAGCTTTACTGAAACCAGCGCTTTTTTGTAGCGCACATCGGCAGGGTTGTTGATGTAATCAGCGCTTTTGTAGACTTTAAGGTCTATGAAAAATTCTCCAGCGGTGGACGCGGTGCGACGGCTCGTCCCGGTGGAGACTCGGCTGGCGAAACTGGAAGTCACTGTCGCACCAAACTTTGGACGGCTACTAGCTGCCTCCTCCGACTGCAGTATTTGGAACAAATCGTCTTTCTTGTTTCTGCAAAAAACAAAAATCATAATTATTATAATAAATAAAATAAATATAAATATCAGACAACATCACACACACACATTAATCTGATTCCGAGATAAGTAGCAGCACTTGTGTTACGAAAAATCAGAACCAACAGAAATATTACAATTATATTGATATAAAACACCTAGACAGAACAAACACTAATGTTCATCACAAAGTGTTTGACTTGGGTGGGGATCGAACCCACGACTTCTGACGCAGAAGGTAGGATTAGTACCCTTGCGCCAACGGGCCGTCAATGTAAGTTATGTCAAATCATTAAGACAACATAATCGGAATACGTATTTATAGTACATAATAATATATTGAAAGTAATAATACAAACAATAATGTAAAAATTTAAACAATGTTTATAATTTTTTTTATTATTGTTTAAAATAAATGTTTATATAGAAATAATACTACTTTACAAACACGAATGTTCATCACATAGTGTATGTTCTGGGTGGGAATCGAACCCACGATCCATGACCATTAGCGCAGAAGGTGGGATTAGTTGTTACTCACGCAAAGTTCTGCGCCAATGCGATTATGTTATAATCAGTAATATTATATGAATAAGACTTACTTGCGAAAGGATGGTAATTCGAATGTTCCTGGTGAAGCGGCTCGTTTCTTGCTGCGTTTGGGCTCGACGATGGAGCTGGCGGCGCTGCTGGCGCTGGCTGAGCTCTTGCGTTTGCTTGCTGTTGTGCTAGCCGCGGTTTTCTTTTTTTTCTGAGGTGCCTCGATGATTGACGGGGCATCAAACTCTGAGTCAGACCTGTTGAATAAAAAAACATTATAATCATTGCACTCAACACATTGTAAATAAACCTGTAAACGTGTATGAAAAAATTGATACTTACGTACATTTTGTATTGTGACGTCACACAAGCTATTTAATAAATTTATTTTTTATTGCTCTTGCAATATTTACTTCTGCACTGTGGTGGTGGATATAGTGGTGGATACCCAACTGAATTAATTCTCGAAATGAATGAATTTTCTTCAGTGTTTGGTATTTTATGCGGAAAAAAAGTCTGTTGTCATCAAAAATACCCCAAAGTGGTCAAGCGTGAAACCATTATTGCGCAATTCAATTTTATTTTACGTACATATAACTTTTATAAGTTTATAAATTCTAAAAGTAGTACTTGAACAAAAACAGTAGCTAATGATAGATTTAATCATTTACGTTTCCTTTCAAAATTATAAACTAAGTATTTCAAAGAATATTAATAAATCAGTATTAGATTAAATAACTTAAATTGGAACTCGATTTAAGTTTTACTCATAGTTTTTTTTGATATTTTAAAATGTATTAAACTCAGTAACGCAACCGTACCCAGGGTGATGTATTATATTTTTCCTGTAAGCTTAGCGGCATTTACAAATAAAACATTTTATTTTCTAATGGTTTAAACTTTGAGCCATAAGGATATGAAAATGATATCTTAATAATAAATTAATCGCATGTTATAAAATTGTGTCATAAGACATTCTATGTTCGTGCACATATTTGTATGCGGTTACCGCTTGAAATTTGATCATAGCCGCTGCTTGCAAAATTGATGACTTAACTTATTATATCTGTAGAGATGTTTCAATAACAATAAAAAGATTGTTGTAAATGATAATCGTAATCGTTCTTAAAACAAAGAAAACTATTATATGGTTTGTGAAATGATTACTATAGTGTAAGATATTCAACTTTAATAATTGGTTCCTTACTAATAACAAAGTCGATTACGTTTCCATGCCATTGAATTATTAATTTAATTTATCGCTAGTACGAGTAGATTTTTAAGAGGAATGGTTGAAACGTATGTAATATTGGTTTATAGTTAATCCACTGATTAACAATAATATCTACTATATGAACTTTAAAATCACCAACAATACAACCAATCGATTAATGTGGAAGTGATGAAAATTTCATGAATCATTGCATTTTGGACATCACTAGTAAAGTCCTAGAGCGGAATTAAAAAGTTTTTAATATACTGATCTACTGATGACTGAAAATTCTTGTAATTGTTGGTGTTTATTTTAAGAATCAGCTAAACAATAAAAACAAGCTATACGTTAGTACATAAATATAACCAAATAACGCTTTCTAAATATACTAGTAAGAAAGAAGGACCAGTAGGGTTTTTTGATGTGCCGTGAAAACGATAAAATATTTACAAACTAATAAAATTACTTTAAACTAATTACATGCAATTATTTGTTATTTAGACAAATACAGTTGTTTAAGGTAATTATAAATAATTATGTTTATTTTCACTCTGGAAAAAAGTACCTAAAACAGAAATTAAGAATTTTATGAAATTTCCCTAAGAAGAAGATTATGAAGTTTTCCTAAACATTATAAAATTATCTTCTCTTGAAACTTATCTAAATAAAAATTGTGATAGTAAAAAACTACCAACTCAATCACAATTTTTCATTTAAGTACTTAATGCAAAAAATAATATAAAAAACAATATATAATGGTTTAGTGTTTATGTAACTAATTTTACATTGTACAGAAAGCCTAGTGTGAGTTTTGTTTACTATCCGTATTCACTTACCGTGATTACGTTTACGAAAACAAAAATTAGTATGGCATTGAAAAAACCCCTTCTGGTGTCCTAAGAGAAGAGTTAACATTTTACCATACAAATTTTCGTTTTCGTTAACGTGATCGAATGGCGAATGAAACTCGCACTAGCCACCCTGTAATGTCAAAATTAAAATGTACATCTCTTGGAGTTTCATACTCGCGTGGGATCAAATTCATGTTCCCACGTTCGGAACCATTTCTCACAAGGCATCGACGCGCGTTCACTGCTTCATACGTAGCATTTCAACACTTGTAAACTATTTAAAATATATTATTGGTGAAAGTGGAACTTATAAATTTATATAAAAAGTGTGAATTCAAACGAGAAGACCAAAAATTTAATGTAAGTAAACCTATTTATACATTTGTTTAGCGCTTGTTTCACTGATTAGGAGATACTTTCAGTTTACTTGACAGTTTTATGTGAACTATCTGTTATAATAGCTAATCAGAACTTACTTAGACATTATGAAACAGGCCCAGTCTCACAATAATTTTCTATAAGTAAAACTTTTTTCTATAAGTAATCTAGAATACTATGAGCTAAACTAAAGTAAAAATTTGAAACAAATATTAAGTTATATTTTTTGCATCTTAATTAAAAAATTAAAAAAGAAAAAATCTTGTTTTTCTTGCCAATGATACTTATGATACAAGAAAAAGAAAATCATAACGTAATTTTTATTTCCAGGTTCTCAAAAAACGCTGAAGAAGAAGATATTTAACCATTTACATAATGTAAGTACACATTTATAAAAATAATTTCAGACATTTTTTTGTCTATCATCATCATTATCATCATCATCATCATCATCATCATCATCATCATCATCATCATCATTAGCCTATACTAGTCCATTTTTGCCCGATATTTTAAAAACTCTACTGTTATTTCTTGATAACTTCAATTTTATTAACTTTTTATTTATCTTTTGACATTTACATTATAATTTTTAATAATACAATTTTTATTTTTATTTTTAGATTCTTCCACTGGCGAGCGCTGTAGAAATTCGTTTAAGGCCACACTGACAAGGATTTAACTGCTTCTTTTTGTATAAAATAAATTATTATAAATAAATACACAACCTCCTAACCACCTAATCCTTCCCAAAAATTTAATGTTTCCCAAAATATTCCCTGAGTATGAGGTGATCGAGAAAATGTTGTAAGTTACCATATGATGTGGTGACTGAGGTATTTTTGGTAATGGTACAGCTACCACTCACTTATTCACTTATAAGTGTGTGACAGCTAAGGTAAACAAGGTTATGCAAAAGGTAATTTTTTTAGTTATTATTTTAGTAGTTACCTTAACGAAGTTTGAAAAGATAGGTCGGTGCGTGATCTTACCATGGGCTCGCAGAGAGATACTTACCACGGTTCTCTCAGCCGACACCAGTTAGGATTCAGATCGGTGCGTGACCTTACCACGGGCTCGCAGGAAGTTACTTATCATGGGGCTTCCAACCGAACTGTTAGATGATGCTCGGTGCGTGATCTTACCATGGGCTCGCAGAGAGATACTTACCACGGTTCTCTCAGCCGACACCAGTTAGGATTCAGATCGGTGCGTGACCTTACCACGGGCTCGCAGGAAGTTACTTATCATGGGGCTTCCAACCGAACTGTTAGATGATGCTCGGTGCGTGATCTTACCATGGGCTCGCAGAGAGATACTTACCACGGTTCTCTCAGCCGACACCAGTTAGGATTCAGATCGGTGCGTGACCTTACCACGGGCTCGCAGGAAGTTACTTATCATGGGGCTTCTAACCGAACTGTTAGATGGTGTTCGGTGCTACTTATGGAGCTTCCAACCGCACAGTAGAAAATGTTGAAGTATATTTATACATCTCTGAATAGTAATATTTAAATAAAATCAAAGACCAAAGAAGATATAATGGTAACGGTACAGCTACCACCCACTTATTTACTTATAAGTTTGTGATAGCTAAGGTAAACAAGGTTATGCAAAAGGTAATTCTATTAGTTATTATTTTAGTAGTTAGCTCAACCAAGATTGAAAAGGTAGGTTGGCGCGTGATCTTACCATGGGCTCGCAGAGAGATACTTACCACAGTTCTCTCAGCCGACACTGGTTAGGATTCAGATCGGTGCGTGACCTTACCACGGGCTCGCAGGAAGTTACTTATCATGGGGCTTCCAACCGAACTGTTAGATGGTGCTCGGTGCGTGATCTTACCATGGGCTCGCAGAGAGATACTTACCACGGTTCTCTCAACCGTCACCGGTTAGGATTCAAATCGGTACGTGACCTTACCACGGGCTCGCAGGAAGTTACTTATCATGGGGCTTCCAACCGAACTGTTAGATGGTGTTCGGTGCGTGATCTTACCATGGGCTCGCAGAGAAATACTTACCATGGTTTGCTCAGCCGACACCGGTTAGGATTCAAATCGGTGCGTGACCTTACCACGGGCTCGCCGGAAGTTACTTATCATGGGGCTTCCAACCGAACTGTTAGATGGTGTTCGGTGCGTGATCTTACCATGGGCTCGCAGAGAGATACTTACCATGGTTCGCTCAGCCGACACCGGTTAGTATTCAAATCGGTGCGTGATCTTACCATGGACTCGCAGGAAGTTACTTATCATGAGGCTTCCAACCGAACTGTTAGATGGTGTTCGATGCATGATCTTACCATGGGCTCACTGAGAGATACTTACCACGGTTCTCTCAGCCGTCACTGGTTAGGATTCAAATCGGTGCGTGACCTTACCACGGGCTCGCCGGAAGTTACTTATCATGGGGCTTCCAACCGAACTGTTAGATGGTGTTCGGTGCGTGATCTTACCATGGGCTCGCTGAGAGATACTTACCACGGTTCTCTCAACCGTCACCGGTTAGGATTCAAATCGGTACGTGACCTTACCACGGTTCTCTCAGCCGTCACTGGTTAGGATTCAAATCGGTGCGTGACCTTACCACGGGCTCGCCGGAAGTTACTTATCATGGGGCTTCCAACCGAACTGTTAGATGGTGCTCGGTGCGTGATCTTACCATGGGCTCGCAGAGAGATACTTACCACGGTTCGCTCAGCCGACACCGGACAGGATTCAAATCAGTGCGTGATCTTACCATGGGCTCGCAGAGAGATACTTTCTACGGTTTTCTCAGCCGACACCAGTTATGATTCAGATCGGTGCATGATCTTACCATGGGTTCGCTGGAAGTTACTTATCATGAGGCTTCCAACCGCACAGTAGAAACATGTTGAGATATGTATACAACTCCGAATGGTAATATTTAAATGAAATCAATGACCAATGAACACATGTCATGAATATGATGTATATTGGGCATTCTACCTCACCGCAGTGAGTGAGGGCATCAGCCCGAACGAAGGAAGGTGGGGTAGAATGCCCAATATACACCTACTAGTATGGTCTGAAATAAATTATTTATTATTATTATTATAAAACACATACATACATAAAAATAAGCTATTGCAGTAAATTACTGTAAATAGCTTATTTAAGTACATTTTTATACACGACGTTTTTAATTTTTCCATCTTTTGCTACACGTGCTTGATACACGTGAGCATGCCACACTGTCATAGAGTTGCCCATGGGAAAAACATTTTTTTCTAAATGAACACCTGTAACTTTAAGCGTCTGTCTTTGAGTTTTATTTATTGTAATTGCAAATGCTGCTTTCAGGGGAAAATGCACTCCTTTATACTAATGGCAAATCAGGCGGAATTATTGGAATACGGGGAATCAAAACATTTTCTCCTTTTGCCATTCCAGTCATGATTATAGCTTTTATAATGTTGTGTCCCAGATATGTAGTTTGTAGGCGTGTATCATTACCAAAGACATTTAACTATTTACTATAGACAGGACGTAGAGATCGAAACTGTAATCCACAACTTATTACCAAGTGGTAACAAGTCGCTCAGTTTGATGTGATACGCCCTCTAGTGCAGTCGTGTTTGTGCGCGAATAGATTTGACAAAATCTACAGAAAATATGCCAAATTGCATATTGCGATATTGCAAATCCCGATATGGTAAAACGGCTGAACGTGAACGTGACAGTTTATTTTCGTAAGTATTTTGTATATTTACCCAAAAATCAGCCTATATAATAATTTCCAATAAGTTATTCTAGAACATTTGCCTATGCCCTATACCGACCTCTAGTGGTGAAAAGCAAAAGCACAACTTTTAGACTTTGTAGATGATATAGTGATGTTCAAGTGATGTCGTTTTATTTATCGATAAATGTTATAGATAATATTTTTATATCGTAAGTTTAAGTTTAATATAAGTAGTAATATTCTGATACAATGATCATTGCATTGGAGGACTGTTATGCACTGTCACAGTAAAACTAAGTGATACCTCTGCGGTCCCCCGACGGGATGATCATTGAATCAGAATATTACTAATTATATTAAACTTAAAGAGCCAATACGGATTTTATTTTATTTTTTCATTTTTTTTATTATTATTATTACTTATTCAAATTCTAATTCAAAATCATTTATTCAGTCTAGCTAACTACCGGCTGTTAAAATCTACCATATTATCTTATCATTCCCACGAATTGATTCGTAAATCCAATCACACAACCATGTTAGATTTTGCTTTGAAGTAGATCCGTTTACACGAAAAGCAGGGCTGGCATATTAGGTCCTTACTTATGAAATTGACGTTTTGTATGAGGTTTTTTTTTTAATTAGAGAGTTTTGGAAGTATAAGTATAAGTCAATTTCATAAGTAAGGACCCAATATTTTTATACCGATTTTGGTTAACCTTTATCAAAATTATCGATACGTCGAAATCATAACGGAACATTTCTACTGCAGAGCGACACCTACCGTGTGGTAGCTGAAACTTATTCTAATTGATTTTAATACGCTATTTTAACATCGACAGCATGGGACTTGCTTTATCGACCCGTAGATATAATCGGTAAATTTTATCTATTTTGCTTAAAAGCTAGCACAGAACTCGAAAATGACATTTCTTGTGGATAAATTATATCGATATGTAGATAAATTTATCGGCATCTAAAAGTTGGTAGATAAAGTTAACGACGCTTTCAACGCCATTGGAAAGTTACTAAATATTACACTTTTCTTGGGCGGTCGTGAAAAAATGGATTTTGGGCACTTTTTGCTGGTTGCAGAGTAAACGCAACGGTGACGACGTTGCGAAGAAACTAACATTCGGCGCCAACTGAGGGAGAGAAACAACCCATGGATTCAGAAAAATTCAAAATTTAAAATTATTTATAGAACTCATTTAGAATTAGGTGTGATACTCGTATAATTAGCCAATTATTATGAAAAAATAAAATTTAAACAAAATATTTTTAGATTATCGTCTCCAAAACGACTGTACCATCCTTTGAACAAATTGCCATCGAGTCAAGGCATTGATGTTGGAGTTCTCATAGCTGTAGTCTGGTACATGTACTAAAGGTTCCCCGATTAAAAAATGTGCGGGAGTCAAAGGAAGAGGCTCCCCTGGATCTTCGGAATAAATAACACTCATAGGTCGCGAGTTCAAGCATGCCTCCACTTGACAAAGGAGTGTACTCATTTCCTCATACGTGAGGGTACTGTCACCTATAACCCGTTTAAGATGAAACTTTGTAGCTTTCACCCCGGCTTCCCAAAGCCCACCAAAATTTGGGCTATTAGGGGGAATGAAATGACATTCAGTGCCGTTGTTCTCTAGATGTTCTGCTGCTGACAACTGAATGGCTCACAATTGTTGCAACTCTCTTGAAGTACCTACAAAAGTTGTCCCATTATCGCTCCAGAGTTTGACGCAGTGACCACGTCTGGACACAAAACGTCGGAATGCGGCTAAAAATGCTTGAGTGGTCATATCACTAACCACTTCAAGATGTACGGCACGTGTGGACATGCATACAAAAAGGCATAGATACCGCTTGTAAGAGTGATGTCCACGCCCTTTGGTTGTCCTGATATTGATAGGGCCTGCGTAGTCAACGCCGCTATGCAAAAACAGTCTCGTTGGCGAGCATCGAACTGATGCCAGTGAACCCATCAGTTGGTTTTTTGTACTAGCCCTTTGACGTATACATGTTACACACCGACGGACATGTGCTTTAATTAAATTTCTAGCACCTATGATCCAATAGCCTGTTCTTATGTAATTAGTCATCAGTAGCGGACCTCCATGTAGGGTTTTGATATGAGCGTCGGCTATTATCAAATGAGTGAGACGACTCGAACTGGGTAAAACTATTGGGTGTTTAGTATGTTTGTCCATTTGCGATTTTTCGATTCTGCCCCGAAGTCGCATAATACCCAAATTGTCAATAAAAGGGCAAAGTACTGTGAACTTGCTTGATTTTTGTACATAGCCTTTATCTTTTAACTGTTTATATTCTAATGTAAATAGTTCCATTTGAGTTACTTTAATGCAGCACTCTAAAGCAGATTCTAGTTCGTATCCTTGTAAATAGTTTGTCCTTTTTGTGTTGTTCTTTAAAAATCTACGACAATATGCGATCACTCGGAGTATCCTTTGTAATGAAGAGAATCTTTTGAAAATTAAGTCATACGCTTCTTCAGGAACTGTTACTAGGTGTTCCCTTGCTGATGCTTCCATATCAATGGTTAAGTTATTTGGTCTACTGTAGGCTGTAGCCTTGTTCTTAAGGAATGATTGTCCAGAAAACCATAATTCATGATCAACAAATGAGCTGGGTAATACCCCCCTGGAAGCACAGTCAGCAGGATTTTGCTTAGTGGAAAGATGAAACCATTGTGGCGACCATATCAAATTTAAAATGGTTGATGTCCTATTAGCCACAATGGTTATCCACTTACTGGGGTGGCTGTTCAGCCACGCTAAAACGACTGTAGAGTCAGTCCAGCACTTATGTTGCTACTCTCGATATTTAAAACTTCTGCTGTTTCAGATAACAACTGAGCTAACAGAACTGCTCCACACAGTTCCAAGCGCGGAATACTTATTTGTTTTATAGGAGCTACTCTGGTTTTCGCAACCAACAGAGTGACTCCTACGTTCCCTGAGACATCAATTATACGCAGGTATACAACAGCTGAGTACGCCACCTTGGCAGCGTCGCAAAATCCATGGAGCTCTAATCTGTCGCCTGGTTTTGTACCAAGCCAACGAGAGATCTTCACCTTGGTGAGTAGTAACAATTCCTGACGGTAAGTATTCCATTCTTGCACTAATTCTGTATTTAGTTTTTCGTCCCAACCAACTCCTGCAAGCCATAATATTTAAATAAATATTTTGGCTAAGACTACACTAGGTGCTAGCCAGCCTAGTGGATCAAAGAGTTGCGCTATATCTGAAATAATTAGTCGTTTAGTTACAGGTGCAGTCGTCGGCAGAGGAAGATTCACTGAGTACTGGAAGATGTCTTCACTTCGTTTCCAGGCAAGTCCCAAGATTTTAATTATGCTGTCTAATTTTATCTCAATTTCTCTATTCATCAAATTTTCCTTTGTGTTTATTTTGTCTTTATCTTCACTATTTGTGTGTAGCCACGGGGAAGTTCTTCGGGGAAGAATTAAACACTTTTTACTTATTTTTGATTTAATTAACACCTTGGCTGTACAGTTCGGTTCAATGGCGGAGGCCAAGAGAGGGAAGCGAACAATGTTGCTACACATAAAAAATAAAGGAGCATACTACTATGTTGCTACACACAAAAATAGAAGTAAAATAACGTCAGGATACATTTTTGTTTGTTCCAAACAAACTCCCGGAGGGGAAAATATTAAATCAAAACTAAAGTAGCTTGTGTTTAGCAAGCTCTACATTAAATTTCAACAATGTGACTACACATAAGTTCTTATATAAACAAAATTTTATATCTGTACGAATTTTACAGTTTATCTATTGTTATACAGTATGTATCATTAAGTCTAGAGTTAGTAGAAACCAAATTCTATATATAGGTTTAGTACTTAAGAATATATGCCTCATTCAAGCTTCAATCAAATATATCTCTTGGCGTCGTTAAAATTAACACATCCTGAGGAAGTCCTACGAGAATACATTTAATTTAATTGAAACCTAAATTAGTCATAAAGAGGGAGAAGAGAAACCTTATTAACAGCTACGGTTTTTTCACTCTTATTTGGTAATTTAATTTTAACAACGCGGACCTTATTGTCTTTGCCTGGAAATACGTCCACTACAATGGCTAAAGGCCAATCCAAAGGGGATGAATCTTCCCTAAATAAAACTAGCTGACCCTTTTCAATGTTAGCAACAACAGAACGCCACTTCGGCTTACTCTGGAGCTGGTTTAAATAAGAAACTTTCCATATTTTCCAAAATCGTTGTACTAACTGTGTACATTGATGCCAGAACCGTAATCTAGACGTTGGAATAAAAGTATAGTCAGGCTCAGGCAGAGCTGTTATAGGCTTGCCTGCGAGAAAATGGGCTGGCGTTAAGCACGAGAAATCTTGTCCATCCCTAGTCATGGGCATGAGAGGGCGTGAATTTAAAATACCTTCGACTTGAACTATGACAGTCTGAAATTCTTCATAAGTCAGTATGGATTTGCCAATTACTCTGCGAAAATGATATTTAGCGCTTTTCACGCCGGCTTCCCATAGGCCTCCCCAAGTTGGCGAATAAGCGGGAATGTAATGAAATTCGATGGCCTTTTGATTTGCAAAACTAATAATGTTGTCTCTATTTTTGGCATCATGGTGTAATTTATATAAACTGTTTAAATTATTATTACAGCCTTTGAACGTAGTGGCGTTGTCGCAATAAATTTTGGATGGTAATCCTCTCCGGAAGATAAATCTTTTTAAGGCTGCTAAAAAGGTTTCACTTGTCATGTCTGAGACTAACTCCATATGTATTGCTTTTGTAATAAAGCAAACAAATAGAGCTACGTAGCCTTTGGATATTACAGGTTTTCTTATACGCGCCTGTTTAATTTCAAACGGACCGCAATAATCTATACCAGTGACATGAAATGGTGTTATAGGAGTGACTCTTTCGCGAGATAGTGAACCCATCAATTGCGCTGCCGCTGCGCCTTTTAACTTAAAACACCTTACGCATTTGTACAAAATCTTTTTCACCTCTCTTATGCCGCTTACAATCCAAAATCTTAGTGAAAGGTTAGAAAATGTTAATTTTGGACCAGCATGTAATAAATCTAAATGTTCTCTAATTATAACAGAGTTGGTGATTTGACAGTTTTTAGGAAGTAAAATTAGATGCCGTTGACTGTAAGGAACGTTTGCATTATCTATTCTTCCGCCCACTCGTAGAACACCCTTTCCATCTAAAAATGGTGACAATGAAGACAGAGAGCCTTTAAAATTATGTTTGTTTTTCAAACAATGTAACTCTTTTTGAAAATGATTTCCTTGTATATAAATTATTATTTTTTCAAGTGAATTGCGAAGCTCAGGGACGGTCAAGGTAACCTTGTTTAAATTTTTACAGGACTTTACCTTGTTCTTACAGTTTAAATAGAATTTGTAAATGTATGCAACAATGCGCTGTAATTTAGATGTTTGAAATTTTTTCAAAAATCGGTAATTGACCTTGTTGATCCGAAATTAAACATCCCACAACAGGCTCTACTGATTCACTAAAAGTGACTACATTGTTGGGTATAATAACTGGCCTTACTTCAAAATCAGGACTTTGTAAAAATAATGGGCCATGCCACCACATGTAATTGTTTTGGAGGTCTTTCGGATCAACACCCCGAGACAAGGAGTCAGCTGGATTAATGACACCTGCCACATGATGCCATGATGCACTATTTGTAAGATTATTGATAGCAATAACTCTATTTTTTACAAAGGTTTCAAGCTTGCCATGCCGTGATTGAATCCATGCAAGAGTTACCATGGAATCAGTATATAAAATAACATTGTCTATGTTCAGGATTTCCTTAACCTTTGTGATTAATTGACTAAGCAATAAAGCGCTACTTAACTCTAGTTTCGGTATGGTAAGCTTCTGCTTTAAAGGCGCGACTCGTGACTTTGCACAACATAAATTCACATATACATCATTGCCGTGACATGCTCGTATATAAACACACCCACCGAAAGCATGTTGCGATGCATCACAAAAGCCAATCAACTGTACACAGCTAGCATTATGAATTTTTAAATTTCTAGAAACATGAATAGGCTCAAGTTCACATATGCTGACATAAAACTCAGACCAATCTTTTAAAATATCACTAGGAATTTTATCGTCCCAATGCATCCCTTGTTGCCACAACCGTTGCATAAAGAGCTTTGCTCTTACAATAATTGGACCTATAATGCCAAGAGGGTCAAACAGACTGCCAATAAATGATAGCACAGATCTTTTAGTCCATAACACATTCTCAAAGGGTTTTACACAACAAACCTTAAAGTTATCATTTTTTACGTCATAGTAGATGCCTAATGCCTTCATATATGCATGCTCATTTGACATTTCCTTTTCCTCAAAGTGTTGTTTATCAACAGGAATATCTATTAAAATGTTAGGATGATTGGTTGCCCATTTGTGTATTTCGAAACCGCCTTTGTTTAGTAAGTTAATAAGCTGGTCTCTTACCTGAATTGCATCAGAGACGCTCATGGCACCAGCTAATATATCATCTACATACGTGTTGTTGGCCAAGACAGATGCAGCTAGCGGATACTCCTTGCCAAACCGCTCCGTCAACTCCTTAAGACATCTTGTAGCTAAGTAACTGGAACTCTTCATCCCATAGGTTACAGTCTGGAGCTGAAAACATTTAATTTCTTCATTAAAATCAGTTTTCCATAAAATGTTTTGCAGGCATTTATGAGAGTCGTTTAATAATATTTGTCTAAACATGGCTTTTATGTCTGATATGAAAACATATTTGAAAGACCTGAAATGGACCAATATATCAAACAAATCCTTTTGTGTTACTGGTCCATTATATAATAAATCGTTTAAAGAAAATTTTGCATTTACTCGAGCGCTCCCATCAAAAACAACCCTGATTTTGGTTGTTCTCTTATCGGGACGCAAAACGGGATGATGAGGCAAAAAATAATGATTTTCAAATGGTATATTGCTGTTTTTGATGTCATATAATTTAGCATGGCCTGATTGCACATATTCATCAATAAAATTAGTGTATTGAATCCTTAAATCATTATCATTTTGAAATCTTTTTAATAAATGATTAAGTCGCTGAAAAGCTATAGAAAATGAGTCGCCCAACTGCAATGACTCTTGAGGTTGAATAAGAGGCAAATTAACGTGAAACCTACCTTCTTTAAAAATAGTGGTTTCCTTGAAGACAGCTTCACAGATGTCCTCTGGGTGGGGCAAGTCCTGTGATGATTCCTCAGGTGACCGCTCCGTTTTGGCAGGATCCATGCTGTTATGTGTTAGTGGTTTTACCTCCACCTCCCAAAAACGTTCCATTAACCTTGACAATCTGTCTTCCTCCACAATGGCATGCAAGACACAGCTTGTTAGTGTAGTTTGGTTAGTTATACAGTTTATTCCACCGGCAGCTATATATCTAAATTTAGTTTCCAGAAATGTGAGACCATTGGGCAATTCTATTTTTTCTGTTAGTATGACATTGAAAAATATGTCAGCTGCCAATAACACCGAAATAGGTTCAGGTGTGTTAAAATTAACATCGGCTAGTTTCATCCCCTCGGGTATTTGCAAATTAGAAACATTGATTTTTTGTTGTGGCAACAGAGAAGTTATTTCATCTACAACAGAACAAACAACATCATTTGAATAAGTTTTATCAAGATTATTAATATTAATAACAACAGCTTGTGATACAGGTCGCTCTCGCTGTCCCAAGGTTGAAATATTAATGTGTTTTTTAAAAGACTTTAATTGTAATTGTTTTACCAACTCAGTGGTGATAAAAGAAGTTTGACTTCCACTGTCAAGAATCCCACGGACGGTCAAATAAGTTCCATCCTTACAATATATCTGTAATTTAACTGTAGGCAACAGAACCATGCCGGTATCACAATGGCTGTCCATAGCAGAATGTAGATTAATGGGATCGGGATTCACTTCTTCTTCTGCATAATGCAGAAGAGTGTTGTGGTTTTTACAGTTGCATGATGCACACTTCAACCTATATTTACACTTAGCATTTTTATGCTTATTTAAACATATACAACAAAAGTCATTTTGTGTAATAAATTTTTTGCGATCATCAACAGAACACAATTTAAATTCTGAGCAATTATACAATCTATGCGAGCCTTTTTTACAAAATAAACAATCAATATTTGTTTTACTGTTATTAATAGATGTGCAGTTATTTAAAAATGCCTTCGTATCTTTAATAGGCTTCACATAAAATTTTGACACTAAAGGTAGCGAATGTTTTTGACTTTCTTCAAAGCTAGAAGCCCTAGACTCGAGAAATAACAAAAGATCTGATACCTTTGGCAATGTTAACTTAGGCCTGTCCATAGAGAATGACCGAGTACTGTATGGATCTAACTTCCTCAACAGCACTGGTAGCAGAAGCATGTCCCAGCTGTCTACAGGTTGATTCATGTTCTTGAGGGCTCCTAAGTGTTGACGCACGTGTGAAACAAGGCTGCGTAGGTTAACTCCTGTTCCTTTTCCTACGTTTGGCAAGTCGAGGATAGCGTTCATATGGCTAGTAATTAGCACGCATGTGTTGTCATAGCGCTGCTTCAATAATGATAGATAACGCTTCTTCATAAGACTCGTCAATTAGGGGCAATCCTTCTATCAACGTTTCTGCCTCCTTTTTGAGGTGATTCCGCAAGTGACATAATTTTTGAACTGGTTTCAGAGTTTTTTCGTTTCCAATCACAGCGTGAAACAAATCAATAAATGGTTTATACTTGGTTATATCTTCGCCAGTGAAGGTTGAGATGTCTAAATACGGTAACTTGCTGTTCACTTGTTGCGCCACGATGACAGTCTCTGTGTTGATAGGCCCCTCGGCAACCAAAGAATTCACCTTTGTGAAAAGGTTATAATAACGATCCTCAAGTTCATTTATTTGTAAATCTTCCTCTGATTCATTTTGTTGTAATAGGTACAATCGAAGGCAGGTCTCCTTGTATTCAGCAAGAGTTTTTTCGAGGGCACTAAATCTTGCCTTAATTGTGGCTACGCCGATAGCCGTTGTAA
The DNA here is from genome assembly GCA_963082485.1 of Eudonia mercurella. Lineage (NCBI taxonomy): Eukaryota > Metazoa > Arthropoda > Insecta > Lepidoptera > Crambidae > Eudonia > Eudonia mercurella. The sequence goes on along the minus strand of OY720024.1, from coordinate 251,583 downwards.
CATCTTTGTTTTCATCGAAGTATTTTTCAAAGCGCGTAAATGCGCCTTTGCATTGGCCAATGGTGGCTTTTAGTTGTTTCTCTGTGGCCATTTTTATTTTCTATACGAAGAGACCGCGTTGAGAATGAGCGAGGTCACTTAAACACAGTTCTGTATTAATTTTCTTCTTGTTTACATTAACGCTCACCATTAAAAAATGTTTGACGTCTTGAATTGAAATCTGTCAAATTACAAATATGGCGGCGTTGCTCTTGGCCAATCAGCACTGTGATACCAACGCACCGGATATGCGCCTATACGCAGGTAACCCGGCTTAAACAAAACGTCTTCGTAGGTAGGTACACAAAATACTGCCGTTTTCCAATTCCAATGGTGGAAATCAAAATGTATAAATGTTTAATCCAACACTAAATAAATGCGTTATGACACGGCACTTTGATCTAATCCGAAGATAATGAACCCGTATGGCACTGTATGAATGTTTAGTAATATTTGCTGTATGTCCAAAAAACACTCAACGCGAACACGCGTTTGCAGAAACTGCAAAGTTCAAACTCGCGTTAAAAAGTGCAGCGGCACTGGTAACTGCAACGTTGTTTACCCGAAGGACCACTTGTGTAGCCACGGGGAAGTTCTTCGGGGAAGAATTAAACACTTTTTACTTATTTTTGATTTAATTAACACCTTGGCTGTACAGTTCGGTTCAATGGCGGAGGCCAAGAGAGGGAAGCGAACAATGTTGCTACACATAAAAAATAAAGGAGCATACTACTATGTTGCTACACACAAAAATAGAAGTAAAATAACGTCAGGATACATTTTTGTTTGTTCCAAACAATTTGTCCTTAGCTCTATTTGTCCTTCATATTTACTTCCTTCCCTATTGAACTCGTCTACTTTATCCTTTGTCCTTGTTTGTCCTTTCATTATGTTCTCTTCCGTTTTCTTTATTATATTTATTATTTCTTGATTGTTACTGTTCCATTTTTGTAATTTAAATCCACCCTTTCCTAACAACTCTGACATTTGCTTATATAACTGTAATCCCTGTTCTACATTACTACACCCCGTCATCAAATCGTCCATGTAAAAGCTATTCAATACCTTATCGGCGGCGAGCTCATAATTTTTCCCTTCATCGTAAGCGATCTGATGTAGCGTTCTAACCGCCTGATAGGGTGCTGAAGCCAAAGTTACAGTCATCAACTCGTAATCCTTCAGTTCTTCATTAGGGCTATCACGCCAAAGTATTCTCTGAAATCTAGCATCTTCTTCAGCTATTTTCACTTGAAGGTACATTTTAATGATGTTCGTAACAATCCCAATTTCATGAACTCTCCATCGTGAAATCGTGTGTCTTAAGTCGGGTTGTAAGGTAGGTCCGACCATCAAAGTGTCGTTTAGAGATATGCCCTTGGTCTTTTTCTCTGACGCGTTGAAGACTACTCTGACCCGCGTGGTGGACTTATCGTTTCTGATGACTGCATGGTGTGGTAGGTAAACAGCCTTTTCTTTCATATTGTCGTTGTCATTTACTTCTCTCATGTAACCTAATTGAAGATATCCTTTTATAACTTCTGTGTAACTTTCCTTTAACTACAACGTCTACGGAATTTAAAGGATATGTCCAATTTTTCTATGGACGTAGATGATATTGCTAAAGTTACAATTGTCCGTATCAGATTTTAATAATTGCATTAATACATTTAATAAACGCGAAACATCTAAATATAATGAATGCAAACATAGACAAATAGATAAATTCCAAACGTTAGTATTGAATTTAAATAAAAAGTTTGTAAAATGGAACACGTCACAAACGTCAAAATCAAAAAAATGATCGCACAATTGTTTATTTATCAAAACAAACACTGGACGAGCCTACCGTTGAGGTGCTAAAAAAGGGGCAAAATTTCGCCGTAACCCCTTGCAGGATACCGTATGAAAACATCATTAGCAACGTCGAGGATTGCTTAGTTAAAAATAACGTTAGGAAGGCAGATGCAGAGGCAATACGTCAAGACATATCGTCTGTCTTGCGCCGGAGCAAATTGCCGAAATCCAACCTCCCTCGTGATCAGTATTTCGCTTTAAGTCCTCGCGCGCCATATGTACGCACGGTCGTACGTAAGGTGGCCCGCTAATTATACCTACAGTGCGGGACGGGTTAAAGAACCTGCGAGCTAAGCCCGAATTAACTATCCTTCGTGCTGATAAAGGTAATGCTACGGTGGTAATGGATACGTCTGATTAAAACGAAAAAATAACAATACTTTTATCGGATGACAAGACGTACAAACGCGTTAAATGCGACCAAACCAACAAAATACTTAAGAAAACCAGTAATCTTGTCAAATAACACTCCGAATGGTTAAATATAGACGCTAACTATTTAAATCCTTCCTGCCCTAAACCACCAAAACCGTATGGGTTACCGAAAATTCACAAACCCGAGGCTCCGCTACACCCTATTGTAAGCCAGATCGAGTCACTAACTTACCGACTGGCCCGGCATCTAGCTAAGATTCTTTCACCACCTAGAGGTAATACAAAAGCTTATGTGAAGGATTCCTACCAATTTGTCAACAATATCAAAGACCTACATCTTGCTGACAATGAAACTATGGTTAGTTTTGATGTGCAGTCCTTATTTACATGCCTACCAGTACAGGATTGCATTAAAATTACCAAAAAACGACTAGCAGAACAAGATATGCCTGATGAATACGAAGTACTATTAGAGCATTGTCTAACATCTGGCTACCTTTTGTGGAATGACAATTACTACCTGCAAGTAGAGGGTGTCGCCATGGGTCCCCTGTTTCGCCCGTCGTCGCCGATATCTTTATGAAAGACTTCGAGGAGAGGGCCCTGAGCACAGCACCGGTCACCCTAGGTTCTACAAGCGGTACGTAGATGATACTTTCACTATCCTACCAACTGATAAAGTATCTGCCTTTCTAGATCATCTTAACTCCATACATCCAAAAATACAATTCACAATGGAGTTAGAGGCAGATAGTAAGCTAGCTTTCTTGGATACTTTAATCATCAGGAATCCGGACCATAGTTTGAGTCACACTGTGTATCGTAAAGTAACCCATAGAGATAGGTACCTCATTGGTGATTCTCACCACCATTCTAGACAGTTGGCTACTGTAGGGAAATCTTTGTTTCAGAGAGCACGCGGCATCTGTGACACCCAACACCTGGCTGCTGAGCTTCAGCATGTCAAGCGCGTACTACAGAATAATAAACTGAAAGTACCACGGCTTCGTCACAGAAAACGCAATAAACTAACCACAGTCGAGCGCTAACCTGCTGTATTTCCATATATGAAAGGTGTCACTGACAAGATTGGACATATCTTAAAGCGAGCTTCAATCAACACTTACTTCAAGCCGCCAAAGAAGATCTACCAATTCTTACGACCTGTTAAGTGCAACATACCCCTTCAAGATGCAGGCGTGTACAAACTGGACTGCGACTGTGGGCTCTCTTACATCGGGCAAACAAAGAGAAGTATAGGGACCCGCATTAAAGAACACATAGCCGACGTCAAGCATAGGCGCGAAAATAAGTCTGCAGTATGCGAACATTCCCTAGAGGGGCCCAACCATTACATCAGATTTGATAAACCGCAAGTGCTCGCTAGAGAACAACGATTTATCCCTAGGATGATACGCGAGGCTATTGAAATTATAAAACATCCTAATTTTAATAGAGAAGATGGTTGGAGTCTACCACCAGCCTGGGACCCCGTCATACAAAATATTAAATCCCAGCCCCAACACCATACTGCCAGACCAAAAGATACTGTAAGCTCTTTCTGCGTAAAACGGAACGCACCTGATTAAATTTAAATGAGGGTATACAAGCTACTATCTAATTATGAGATGACCAACACCTCAGTCTCCCTGTGACCACGGATCCTGCAAAGGATTCGAAACGTCAGGATAAACATTAAATAATGTGTAAAGTAAAATAAACGCGAGTAGATCCGTAAAAGTTGTTTCATTTAAATAGTTAATAATTTTTATTTAGGTACAGCAATGTTTTATGGTGTTTTGTTTTCGGGAATATTAGCAGATTTTACGAGTATTCTCATGTTTAAAAAACTCAAAGAACTTGTCAGTCAAAAGTACTAGACGTCAAGAGTTTCATTGCTGACTTGGCTTTAAAAGAGTAAGGTGTTTTAATATAATTATTTTATGTAGGTTTTGAAATGCTTGGTTATTTACTTTACAAAACAAAAAAGTATGAAATAAACCAAATTATTAAAATAAAACAAAAAACCCGACTACTAAAACAACTATATAAAAACAATTATATACTCGTAAAAACAGGACTAACATAAAAAATTACTGCAAGAAGAAAAAACTGAAAAGAAAAAAACAAGCTCTACGATACAAGAATATTTAAATGAGTATTTATAAATACATTGAATATTTATAGTTGTCGCAGACGGGGACAATCATCAACCAAGTGGCCGTGGCTAGCTCACTTAAATCCGCACTCAACCAAAACAAACCAAAGATGGTTGGTGATTGTCCCCGTCTGGTTGATTGCAGTCGGGTTTTTTGTTCAGCGAGGAAGCGCTGCAGTGGCGCCACTGTGGCGCGCTAGCCACGCCACTACTTGTTTTCATACAATTTCTAGAAGCGCAGTCGCAGCGCCACTACCGCAACACGTGCACGTCATTTTTGCATAAGGAAGTGATACGCTTTTAATTATTATTGAACATCAATATGAATGCAGATCAATTTGACATTGATGTGTTTATTGAGGAAGTTGAAAATCACCCTGCAATATGGGATGCTAGTTCTGAAAGTTATTCGAATCGCATACATAAGAAAAATGCATGGGAATTTTTGTGCAACAAATTTATTGAGAATTTCGAAATTAAATCTACGGCTGAGAAAAATCAAGCAGGTAAGTTATTTATATATGTCTATCTTGATATGGTAATTCGCCATCTGGGCTGATAAAATAAGCAGCTAACTTGTTTCGCATGTCTAAAGCACTAATTTGTACTTGGTTATTGGAAATGTTACCAGCGTGGTATTTTGATGATATTGAAGTGTTACTGGTTTCATGAATAATTTTTGTTTTAATGATATAATTATGTAAAACACAAATAGCTCGAACGATATTTTCAGCGAATTTAATATTGACATTGATTGGTCTATGCAATATTCTAAATTTATTGGCCATGATACCAAACGTACATTCTGTTGGGGCCAGTGCCCTTTTCTTTAGCGAATGGTGGAGAAAAGGGATTCCTGTCCTTTATTAAATAAAACGGTTGAGTGGACTGTAAATTATTTTGTATTGGTTCGGATCAGAAATATGAAAAATACAAGCTCGCGCCCGACAGTGATAATGCGTGTCTTGCGTATCCGCGCGCGAAACCCGAAGTCCTGGTTCGGCGGCGATCGCCATCCGTCGTGCCCCGTCGGTCCGCCGTCGTTCGTCTACGCCGTGTGTGCGCGCCCCTCCTCGGTGGGCACGGAGCCGATCGCTGCGATGCTGTCGCCGGCAGCGGCCTCGTCTTCACCATACACTCCCCGCGTTGAAGTGTTGTCTTCAACAGTTTCCAACGGCAGGGGGCATATGTTGTTGAATGTCCGGCGAATGATCCCCTTCTTGGTTCTAATGTCGGCAACCCTAGCAACGCCATCTTGCCCGGGAAGGGTGCGTACGATACGGCCAAGTAGCCACGTTAATGGTGGCAATGCCTTCTTTTTGATTAGGACCAGAGTTCCTTGCTTCAGTTCCCCTCGTGAGCGCCACCATTTGGTTTTCTGCTGAAGCCACAAGACATATTCATGAGAAAAGCGATACCAGAATTGCTGCTTCAGGAACTCTATGCGCTGGAACCGCTGCAGTGAGGTGACTCTGGTTGTCTTAATCTGTGGATGAGGCACGAAGATTAGAGACCGTCCAATTAAAAGATGCGCAGGAGTTAAAGGATAAAGGTCAGAAGGGTCGTCGGAAAGTGGAGTAAGAGGTCTGGAATTGAGGATTCCTTCTACCTGCACCAACAAAGTAGACATCTCTTCGTAAGTCAGATGAGTCGAATTGAGAACGCGCCTAAGGTGGTGTTTTGTTGATTTTACCGCAGACTCCCACAAGCCGCCGAAGTGTGGAGTGTACGCTGGAATACAAGAAAAGTTTATGCCGTGTTCTGTAATGGTTAAATTTAATTTTTTGATTACTTGGCGCAGTTCGTTGGATGCACCTACAAAATTTGTGCCGTGATCTGAAAATATATTGCGGGGTTTACCCCTACGAGAGATAAAACGGTTTAGGGCAGCTATGAAGCCTTCTTTTGAGAGATCTGAGACAAGCTCTAAATGCACTGCCTTCATTGCAAGGCACACAAAAACGCAGATATATGCCTTTATTAATGTGGAACCCCTTCCCTTACGGTTTACTATCATCACTGGCCCGGCATAGTCCACCCCTGTTTCTAGGAATGGAAATTCTAGATGGACGCGTTGCTTCGGAAGGTTTTCCATGATTGGCTGTGCGTTTTGACCTCTGTGTCGGTTACATGTGACACAAGCACGCACGATGCGCTTGGACAGGTTGGTGCCACCTACAGGCTAGTAATTGTGCCTAACTAAAGCCAGTAAAAGCTGTGGACCACAATGGAGATGCGTCATGTGAGTAGATTGAAATATAAGTCTGGTGACATGATGATTTCCACAAAGCAAGATGGGATGTTTTACGTTATAATCGTAACTCGAGTTGTTAAGCCTGCCACCAACGCGAATAAGGTTATCTGAATCCAAGAATGGTGATAAATTTAATAATCTGTTTTTGTGTGTCAACTCTTTGTGTGCAGCCAACAATTTGTACTCATCAGGAAAGGATTCCTGTTGAGCTATGCGGCAAATGAATTTTAAGGAGTTTTGACGTTCTGTAGTTGAAAGACGATCAGTTGCATTATGTTGTGATTTATGGCGAAGATTGTTTATGAAGCGAAGAATGAATGCGATTATGCGTTGTGGTTTTGTAAATTTTAAATGATTGTGAATTAATGTAGAAAATAAATTAGAGTCATTGTTTGAATGAAATGTTTGTATGATTTCAGGTAATTCCTTGCGTGCGTCATTAGGATTTTTAGGCCACTTCGGCTGATCTAATTTTAAGTAGGTAGGTCCCGTCCACCAAACTGACGATGCGCCCAATTCATCCGCGCTCACGCCACGAGATACTAAATCCGCGGGATTTTCTTTAGTAGGAACATAGTGCCACCCATGTTCACCCGAATCTTCCTGTATCTCCGAAACGCGATGGCGAACAAAGGACTTTAGCTGCTGCGGCGTTGACGAGAGCCATCCTAAAACTATTGTCGAGTCCGTCCAATAGAAAATGTTGGTAGGTTTGAAGGTCACTGATTCTACTACTTTTTTACAAAGCCGTGAACCTAAGAGCGCACCGCACAGCTCCAAACGTGGAGTGGTGGTCGGTTTGATCGGGGTGACCTTGCTTTTGGAGACCAACAGACGGATTGTGACTGCATCACCTGCAATGCTACGAATGTAGACACATGCACCATATGCATTCTCTGATGCGTCTGTGAAGGTGTGTATTTCGATCTGAGTCGGTGATTCACCAATGACGTGTCTTGGTATGTTTAAACTATTTAAATGGTGCAGTGTTTCCGCAAAATGCAACCATGCCCTTTTAATATTGTGAGGAACCTCTTCGTCCCAGGAACACTTAAGTTTCCACAAATGCTGCATGAGTATCTTTGCTTCCACAATGCAGGGTGCAACGAGACCCAGAGAATCGAATACTTGAGCAATTGTGGAAAGTATGATGCGCTTATTGACTTTGCATTGAGTGTCAACGCTGATTTGAAAAGTTAACGTATCATTAGTGCAACACCAACTCAATCCTAGTGTTTTGGAAAGTTCGTTTTCACTTAAGTTGACTGAATCCGAGTGAGGCTCCCTGCCACAAACCGCTTGCAAGATGGTTTGGTTGTTGGAATGCCACTTATGCAACTACATTTTTGCTGACCTCAAGGTATCGGTAATAGAATGACACAATTCGATGGTGTCTTGAATGTTATCCATGCCGGTTAAAAGGTCGTCAACGTAAAAATCACGACAGATGGCGCGCCGGACGTTTTCGTTGCTAGATTCAAGACCCAATTGCTTGAGACATCTTGTGGCAAGATACGGAGCCGATGAAGTTCCATAAGTTAGCGTGTTTAGTGTGTATGTGCTCAACTTTTCAGAGGGATCGAACCTCCATATTATTTGTTGAAGTGAGTGTTGTGATGGATGCACTTCAACTTGCCTATACATTTTTAAAATGTCGGACGAAACAACGTAAGTATGTTGCCTGAAGCGCAGTAAGATGGAAAGCAGGTCGTCTTGTACAATAGGACCGACCCTTTGGATGTCGTTAAAAGACTTACCTGACGTTGTGACAGCTGAGGCGTCAAAGACAACGCGCAATTTTGTTGTTGTGCTAGCCTCCCTTAAAACACCATGATGTGGAAGGTAGTATGATTGGTTTTGTGTATTATTGTTAAGTTCTGAATTTGTGATGTAAATATTTGTATTATAATTTGTATTTAGATTTTTATCGTTTGTATTAATGCTCATGTGTCTCAATAGAATATATTCCTTAATAAATTCGACGTATTTTTTTAAAAAATCAGGTTCTCTTTCCAGGCGTCGTTCTAAAGATAAAAATCTGTTTTTCGCCGATTGGAACGAGTTGCCTAATGAATTTGAAGTTTCTTTTAATGGCAAGGTTACGACGAAACGCCCATCAGACTTTCGTGTGGTCGAATTTATAAAGTTTTGCTCGCATGCACGCTCTTCAAGCGTCAGATCATGTTTTGGTGATATTGTGTCTTACTCCCAAAAGCGAGAGAGGTCCGATAGTGGTGACGTGTCTTGAAGTAGCATGCACACAGGCTCATCCGATTTAGGTTTGTGTAAAGTGCCTGAAACAAGCCAACCGAGCTTCGTTTCAAACAATGTTGGTTTGTGTTTGCCTAACTGGATACGATTTGTGCCTATTACGTTCCAAAATAATTCCGCGCCTACAAGAATATCAATGGCTGACGGTATGTAGAAAGTGGGGTCGGCTAAGCAAATGCCAGTAGGCATTTTTATATTATGAATATTTATGTGTGTGTTTGGCAATGTTGTGATGTTTGGCAAAATGAAACAGTCAATATCCGTCCTATAGTTACCTTGATAAGACTCCATTGTAAGAGAGCATCGCTGTGAGCTACGGGACGTCTGATTGTTGATGCCAATAATATTTGAATGAGTAGAAGATGTATAAAGACCAAGCTTATGACAGAGGTCTTGCGTTATAAAATTAGCGGTGCTTCCATTGTCCAATAAAAGCCTGACCACATGCGAAGTACCATTGCAATCTAGTACCTTAACTAGAGCAGTAGAGAGCAGTATTTGCGGCGCTGCAGTAAGGTCCGAGTCCCTAACTGGCAACGCGACATGACCTTGAACAGGTGATTGTTGTGCATGCTCGAAATGCAGCAGAGTATTGTGCCTTAGTTTGCAATACTTACAATGACTAAGTTTGCATCTTGATTCTGAGTGACCTACTCTAAGACAATTCAAACAGACCTTAAGTTCCCGGGCTTTATGATTGCGAGCTACGACAGACAATCCTGGAAAAGACTCGCAATTGTACAATTGATGACTTTGATTTTTGCATAGAGGGCAGTGAGAACTATTTGTGTGACCCTTGCTAGTTGAGGCTATAAAACTCCTTTGTCTAGAGATGGATGTGGACGTTTGATCTGTCCTGTTTCTAAGTCCCTGTTTCGATTCCTCAATCGTCTCTAAAAGATCTGCCCTATTTGTTAAAAACTTAACAAAAACATCTAAAGTGGGGGGGGTCATCTATTGAATTCCTACGTTCCTCCCACTCTCGACTAGTAACGCTATCAAGCTTTGTGGACATCATATAAATCACCAAAGTGTCTCAGTGGTTAGTTGGTTGGCCAAGGGTGGCAAGTGCTCTTAGATTTTATTGGTGGCGTCCACAATATAACGCAAGGCTTTACTCGACTCCTTCTGTATACTATCTACATTAAAAAGCGCTTGAACGTGGTTATTGACCAGCAAGCGTCGATTGTCGAACCTCTCACATAACAAATCCCATGCTGCTGAGTAATTAGCGGCCTTAAAGTCCAAGCTTTTAATAACTAAAGCGGCAGAACCTTGAAGCGAAGCGCGCAAATAGTGAAATTTATTGATCGGATCTATGCTGTCATTTGTGTGGATAAGCGAGATGTAAGTGTCTCTAAATTCGAGCCAGTGTTGATAGCAGCCATTGAAATGTGGTAAATCGATTTTCGGAAGTCTCTACTACGCGCATTCTACGCATGACTACTAAAAGGCAAAACCATTCGCATTCACTATCTAAGTACTACGAGTATAATGTTGTACTACGATGTTAAGTTAAAAACTAAATAATTGTAAACAAATAGCGCGATTAAGTTTTATAAAATAGTCTACTATATCTAGTTTACTAAAATTGCTATTACGTTGATTAAATTAAGCACTAACTGCAAACAAACTATTATGCATCAAAACGAGTTAAGATTGATAAGAAGCTGCTACTAATAAGCATTCGAATAATAACAATACTGTCCTTGATCGTAGCGGGCACAGGTAGTCGCTACGGTCCAAGCGGGGCGACCCGAGCACTCGTAACTTGTGCGGTTGGATTTACGAAGTACCGACCTTAAATTAAAAAACACAAAAATTAACAAATGAATTAGAAAGGCTTTATTTTACACGGAATATTGAAGAATGTTTGTTTTGATTATGAACGTGATTACTGTTATGATTTTTGTTGATTAATATTTGTGAATGTGAACAATGACAACTGTTACGTTATTGATATTTGAAAATTAACTTAAACTGGTTGACCGCCGCGCCCGTCGGACCCAGACACAATAGAAATTCTATTGTTTGTCGGTCAGATGGCGTTTAAGGTGTTAAGATTGTTATTTGTATAACGCAATTTGTGTTTGTATTTTTAAGATTTCCAATATAAATTGACATTTTGTTCATGTATGGTGTTTTAATTTTTATGCTTTAATTATGTTTTATGTTTCGAAAAATCACTTTGTAAATAAGATTATTAATTGATTAAGCTATGATTATGACTACTAGGGTGATGCTACAATGTAAAATGAGAGTAGAAAGTGAAAACAAAATGGAATAGGTGGTGAAAGAATAATTGGAACAATCTCACGGTCCTTGTGCACTATCCTCTTGGTTAAATGTCACTTTTCTTGATGAGTGATGTTGATGATTCCGTTGTTATTCCGTTGTTGCTGTCGGATGGTTGCAGCTGTAGTGGTAACGATCACCAATTCTTGACCGACGCCAGGTTTCGTTTCCGTGAGTGTCAGCAAAGGTGGCTTAAATCCGAAGTCCTCTGCTTTGTTCACCCGGATAAAAATGCCTCACAAGCGTAACGAGTTCTTGAAAATGTGGTGATGACCTCCAGTTGACCCTCGATGACTCGTATTTTCAAAATCTGACCGTTGTTGACGGATCGAAGACCATATGTTGGGGCCAGTGCCCTTTTTTTTAGCGAATGGTGGATTAAAGGGATTCCTGTCCTTTATTAAATAAAACGGTTGAGTGGACTGTAAATTATTTTGTATTGGTTCGGATCAGAAATATGAAAAATACAAGCTCGCGCCCGACAGTGATAATGCGTGTCTTGCGTATCCGCGCGCGAAACCCGAAGTCCTGGTTCGGCGGCGATCGCCATCCGTCGTGCCCCGTCGGTCCGCCGTCGTTCGTCTACGCCGTGTGTGCGCGCCCCTCCTCGGTGGGCACGGAGCCGATCGCTGCGATGCTGTCGCCGGCAGCGGCCTCGTCTTCACCACATTCAATATACCGCCGCGCTCTTGACAGTCGATAATTGAATATTTTCAGTTGTCGACTTAAATGATTGCCACTATAAGGTCTTTAAATAAAACTACTGATTGCGAATGCTTCGTCCCCGACATAAACAAAGGGCAGTAACTCTTCACTATTATCAATCGATGCGCTGTTTGGGATGTCAAGTCTTTGTTGCTGAAGCTCTCTATAGAAGTCACTATTTTTGAAAATCTGTGAATCCGCTGCTTTGCCGTACGACCCAACATCTATATAGGTGAAACAATAATTAGAATCACACACAGCTAAAAGTACAAGAGAAAAATAATTTTTATAATTATAATACAAAGATCCAGAATGTTGTGGTTGGATAATTCGTATATGTTTACCATCTATGGCACCTAAACAATTAGGAAAGTTGGATTTATTAAAAAATCCGTTTGCGATACCTAACCAGTCATCTCGATTTAGTTTTGGGATATAACTAGCATTTAGAACTTCATAGATTATTTGACACGTTTCATTCACAATCCCGCAAACTGTTGAAAGGCCCCGTTGATAAGAGTGGTGTATACTAATAAGGCTGGAACCTGATGCTAAATACCTGAAAAAAAAATGATTTTTTTTTATTTATATGTATTTTGCATTTTACAATTTGGTACCTATGTAAAGTAAAATGTTACCTAGGTATATTGGATTCCAAAATCATTTGGCGTTTTTACCATTCTTAACAAGCCTTAACTTAAAAAGTATTACCTTAAAAATTAAATTACCTACCGAATTGTTCCTAAACATTATCAATAAAAGGTTCAACATTTACATTATTTAAATATATATTTTTACAGCTGCTGAACTTCAAAGAAAATGGAAAAGTTTTAAGGATTGCTACTTCCGAGAGTTAAATAAACAAAAAACATTAAAAAGTGGGTCAGGAGCTACATCTCATAGAAAATATATTCATTTTGATAAGCTGCAATTTCTTTCAAAACTGCGTGATACTAGGCCGCCTGTGAGTGAAACGCCATCGTCTAGAAAAAGAAAGTTTGCAGACTTGGACGAAGATGAAACTAGTAAAGCTATAAAGGCTTTGACTGAAAAAAATAATATATATATTCTTTATTGCACATAAACACAAATACAGAGAATAGTTTACAAACAATGGTGAGCAAAGGTGGACTTATCTCTAAAAGAGATCTCTTCCAGCCAACCTAAGGTGGAATGGGAGCATCATGTTTAAGAGGAAGCGACAAAAGTTCAAACAAAATATCTTAACTATGAATAACAATATTATGTACATACATACAACACATATACTACGATATTCTTAAAACTACATAAACATACATAATAATACTACATAAATATGAACATATACCTACATATAATAATAATAGTAATAAATATAAATATAACATAGTGTCTATCATTGCTTCATTGCGATGACATAAGTGACAGAAAGTGATCCTTGACTTTCTTTTTAAAGGATGTAATGGACGAACTATCCTGGATGTCTGTAGGAAGCCTGTTCCATAGCTGCGCTGCTCTGACCGTAAATGAATTTAGGAGGAAGTTAGTATTGACAATAGGAATCTCAAGCGTCTTTGTTATACAGGCACGTCTTGAGCGGCAAGGTGGGGGCAGGAGTTGGAAACGGGAACGAAGGTAAGAAGGAGAATTAGGGTCATTAAGGATGTTATAGAGAGATTGGAAAGGATGTGCACATTACGGCGATGTCTGATCGGTAGCCATTTTAATTCAGTACGAAAGTGAGAAACATGGTCATACTTTCGTAGGCCAAAGACAAAACGTATGGCCAGATTTTGCAGACGTTCTAGTTTTAGCAGTTGCTCCTCAGTCACATCCAAGTAACAGACGTCGGCGTAGTCTAGTATGGGAAGAAGTAGGGATTGCGCGAGCATAATTTTGGTTTGAAAGGGAAAAAAGTATTGAAGCCGCTTGAGGGAGTGAAAACTAAAATATAGGCGTTTACTAATTTCACTGATGTGAGCTGACCAGAACATGTTACAGTCCAACGTCAAACCAAGGTTCTTTACTTTGTCGGCGTACTTGATGGGAACGCTGTCGTAAAGAAGCGCAGGTATAGAACTCCAATCCAGCCTGCCTCTTAACCTACCGCTGCCCACAATCATGGCTTGTGATTTTGCAAGGTTAACAATAAGACCGAAGGATTCAGCTCATGCTTGGACAGCAGATAAGTCCTGATTTAGGGTTTGAATCGTTTCCACGATTTCCGAAAGCATGAAATGCCTGTAAATCTGGAATAAAAAAGAATCGTCGCTAAAAAAAGATAGCGATAAATGTTTTTTGCTCTCATTGATAGATGATTTTTTTTAAATCCCACATCATCGAAAAACTGACGCGAAATACGAAATTATACGACTTATTCGCCGATTTATTAATACTGTGGTAACCGAGACTCCTTGCTCGGGCATGCTGACTGGCAGCCGCCGTGGCCTGAATTCAAACGATGTAGAAAAAAGAGATGGAAGCAAAAAGAAAGAACATCGCGGACTCGATTGACAGACCGCGACAACGATTGGTCTTGTAATTGTAATATTGAAAAGATAATATAATAATTAGTGCTTTGGAAGCCTTTTCATTTAATAAACCCCCCGGTACCTAAGTAACGACCCAGCCGGTTGTTACATTTGGTGGAGGCGCCGCGCCGACCACCTATTAGCTAAGGAAAGTTCGCAGTTTCGGTTAGCTAGGGCTCCATTAGATTTGTGCGTCGAGGGATCGACGGTCATTTTTTGAAGAAGAAGAAGTTGTGTGTTGAGAGTATCGCACAGACAAGAAAAGGCTGTCCTCGGAATACAGGCGACATATGATTTTTCTTATTTTGTGTTTTATTAAAAGTCGCCATACGTCGAGCGAAGTGCTTAATTCAATTTTAATGCATAACCATGCCGAGCGTAGTCTATTTCTCGGGAAAGGATGGCGGTGCCATCGCTGATTTTGCTCTCGAATTTAAATGTTTTGCTGCTATGAATGGATGGCACGAAAAAGACTTACCAGTCATACTCAATGCCTATCTGAGAGCTCCGGCTCTATATTTTTATAGGACGGTTTATAAACCTGAATTGTCATTGGACGATATTTTGTCTCTATTGGATAAAGAATTCCCATCGACAAGGAATGCAGCAGCTGAATTCTATACAGCTCAGCAAAAGAGTTCGGAAACTCTACTAGAGTTTTATTATCGTTTGATGGGACTCGCCATAGAAGCGAAAATAGAGAATGAAAATGATTTTATTTCAAATTTTCTGTGTGGAGTGGTCCCGGAAGAAAGGGAATTTCTGACAATGCAGAATTTTGTGAGTAAGGCCTCCCTAAAAGCCACGTTGTTTCATATGCATGACATACTTGAGACAAATAACAGAGATTCTCCAATAATCAATACTCAGGGTGACCGTAATTCGTACGATCGGAGATATGAAAGTTCTTCACCGCGTTATGAACGTGTCGAAAGATTTTTATCACGTTATGAACATGTTAATAATGCTTCAATTTTCAATAGTCCAAAACAAAGAAGCATTCACAACCAACTTGAAGGACGACAGCGAAATGACGTATCAAATTGGCGCGCATACCAGTTGAATGGCGTGGACACACACCCTGTGCCACAACAGTCCCGAGCACAATCGCCAGCGTCGTGTGCAGAGCTACGCATCGAGCACCGAGCACCAGCGCCTGTACGCGTACAAGCCAGCGAAGAAGTTACGTTGCAAGGCTTACATTTAATAGAAATTCCCGATGTTGAAATTGTAAAAGATGTTGTAGATGATGTTTGTAAGAAAGAGAATCAAACCTCTCCAATCCCAAATCAGTCTCTTAACCCCGATAATGTGTGTAATGATGATATTGTAGATGGTTTAGTTGTAGAAAATGTAGTAGATCGTCAAAGTTGTCATTCTTCAGAGGAAATATATAAGGAAAGGGATATTCCTACGGCGTGCATAGATGAGATGCTGTTTGAACCTGTAGAAGATACTGTTCTACAGGAATATAAAACAAGAAAGTGTAATGATCCTTTATTGTTGTGAATGTATCAGGTATTAAGGTGGCCAACTCAGCTGTGAATAGTTCGGTTGCAGTAAAGAATGGAATCCGAAATAATAGATGTAAGGTTTTTAAGGATTCGAAGTGGTCGCACTATGAACAGTACATTTGCTGTGGTGAGAAGACTGCTAGTCAGGTGTTTGACCCAGGTCAATTGGTAATGGATTTTGCCCCAGGTGGATAGTTAGTTGTAAAAGTAGATTTGTTAGATTGTTTGATGTTAGATTTGATTTTATTGTCCATTGGCTTCTATTTATTTATTCGTTGTTTTATTATTTTGTCGTTGTTGTTTGTAATCATTTTTTCCTTCGCATAGCTTAGTTATTATAATTTGTTGTTGTTAATTGTAATTTGTTGTCATTGTCATAATAAAATTATTATTGACGTAGAGTTGTCATTGACGTAGAGTTGTCATTTGAGCTGATGTCAAATGTCATCTATGGAGGGGGATGATTCGGAATGAAAGAGTTTTTATTATTTTTATTAAATTACTATTTAAAATTTTCATGAAAATAATATTAATACATAATGATGTTTGACAATCATTGTCAAATTGTTTTTCGTGTGTGTGCAAATAATCTTAGTGAGTTACAGGAAGCTGAGACCTCGTCCGAAGTAAAGTTACTTATCGCTAATGTAACCAATAGGAATGTGAACTTTGGTTCGATTACTGAAACTCGCCAACGGACTTATATAATCCGGGTGAGGTGTTCAAGTTGAATACACTCGGGAAACGAATTAATGTTTATAATACTTTGCGTTATGTTAGGTTTAAGATTACTTAGACTACTACTAGGGGTATAGATATAGGCGTCTCAGAATTGTTATGTTGCGTTAAACCAATACATAATCCTGGTGACAATCTAGAATTAGGTAAGTAGCATTTAAGAGGGTTTTAAGGGAAGATAATTGTTTAAAACTTGTGTAATGTCAAGGTGTAAAAATATGTATTTGGATTCAATGGGGCTTTGGGCCGGAGGTTTTCCCCATTGAAAGCCCACACCATGAATCCCCTTTTAAGTGCCTTCTCCAGGTGTCTTTGTTTCAATGAGGTGGTGTTGGTTAACAGCCATGCGCTGTATCCTTATTTTTCCTCCGGTGAAGGCAGGCATACTCTCATCTGTTTTTTATTTTTTGTTACAGGTCACGACGACTGCCGAAGGGGCGTAGCTCATGTGGTAACCGTGACTCCTTGCTCGGGCATGCTGACTGGCAGCCGCCGTGGCCTGAATTCAAACGATGTAGAAAAAAGAGATGGAAGCAAAAAGAAAGAACATCGCGGACTCGATTGACAGACCGCGACAACGATTGATCTTGTAATTGTAATATTGAAAAGATAATATAATAATTAGTGCTTTGGAAGCCTTTTCATTTAATAAACCCCCCGGTACCTAAGTAACGACCCAGCCGGTTGTTACAATACGGACCCGAATATTAGTTATGATTCGCAACACTACGGATACTATACTTCTACAGGCGAAACATCATCTCGGCCGAATACAGCTATTTATGCGGTTACAGATGATAGTACATCGCAATCCATTTATGAAGATTTCTTTTCTGACTCCTTGACGGGCAACGAGTTGAATTAAATTTAGATACCATGTAAAATACAGTTTTATATGATTAGAAATGACTGACTTTTACATACCTCAACGTAATTGCGAGCCTTTCTTCTGTAGAAATAGTGTTTCTGAAGGACGTGTTTTCTCGACGAATATAACCATCTATAATTTGAAGTAACTCTGTAAACTGGTCTCTGTTCATTCTAAAGTAATTTTTGAACTTTTGATCATTATATTGGCGTATCTTGTAATATTTACTATAATTATTTAGACAAAATAAAGGTAAGGAACGTTTTTTAATGTGTGTCCTGCATGTCCTTTTTAATCTCTTTTTCCTTTGTAACAAAAGTAACAAGAGTAATGCTTCTTCGTCAGAATCCATTGCGTAACTGTCGAACATCACTAGAATTTGCCAAAGCATTACAGACACACGTCTGCTGCGCCACAGTCGCGCTTCTCTTTGGAAGCGCCTCTGTTGCGCTTCTTCACGCCACTAATTTGAAGGCGCCCTAAATACGAACTTACCGGTGAAAAGAAATGTTTCCATGTGTAACATTAGATGTTTTACTTCGCTTTCTGCAGGTCAAAATAGCACAAGAAGGCATATTTATGTAAATATTCCGCAAAATCACAGCTCGATAGTTCGCGAACGACTGAGAAGTATCAAATCATGAAACGGACTGGATATGAGTGTTCGCTCATATGAGTGGCGCGCGGGTTCAGCCCACTTACACTTCTAACCTTTTTCTGTGTTCTGTGCATCCGACAGAGAACCAAAGTCATCGACATAGCTCTAAGAATTAGCAAGTTGAAGTGGCAGTGGGCCGGCCATATCTGGCGAAGAACCGACAACCGCTGGGGTAAACGTGTTCTTGAGTGGAGACCACGACTCGGTAAACGTAGTGTAGGACGACCTCCGGCCAGGTGGGATGATGACCTGCGAAAGACTGCAGGCAGATGCTGGATGCGTCAAGCTGAGGACAGGGCGCTATGGCGCTCATTAGGGGAGGCCTATGTCCAGCAGTGGATTAAGATAGGCCGATGATGATGATGATGATGATCAGCTGTATCTCCCGTTTAAATGGTTTCATAATTTAAGACTTACTTACTTTTATTAATCGAATAGTTTCGGTAGCCCTGACTAATTGATTTTAACACATTTCATTAAGATTACAATGTTATGGTGTAATGCGTGACTTTATACGGCTAATTATATTGAAATGTAAATTCACGTATAAATAGAGCTCGGATCAGTAGCACGGCACTCATCCTCTAATCCAGACAACAGTACAAGATGGCCGCAGCGGTGAAGACGTTCATCGCGCTGTGCGCGCTTCTCGTCGGCATCAGCGCTGACAAACACTGCACAACGGAAACCTTAGGTATGAAGATTTTTTACTTAATTTCACTAAGTTAACTTTATTGAATGCAAACTTTACTTGAGTTACTTTCGCTCCAGGATGTTGAGTTACCATTATATTTCCAAATTGTAACAGTACCAATATCAAAATCCCAGAAACGTTAGAAGAATGCTCAAATTCCAGACGTTTTATTTTGCTGCACATAATTTTGTTATATAGTACTATTTGCCTGAAACACCATTACATTACAAGATTATCTACCTGTCTACCCTACTGCCTGTCTGTTTGTCTACTGTCTGCCCTATCCCTATAGGTTCTATATTAATGTCTCCTGTCAAAACAACGTTTTTAAAGTTGAATGTTTAAGTAATAACTGAATTAATGATTCATAAAATCTGTAAAGGTTTTTGTTACTAGGGTGCCGATAGATAGCTATTATTATTGTATCCCGATTTAAGCAGTTCGAGTCAGTTAAGTCGGGTTCTTCTGTTGCAAGTTGTAATTTGTCGTTAATGTAAATTATATAACTTTAGCCGCGTAGCCGCGTAGTGGTAAGCCACGATAGTTGGAATTTGATAGGAACGTATGAGCCAACATCCGGTTAATATGATCTGATCCCAGTCCATCTGCGCCCGTTCTAATAGTGTATGCAGGCCGGTTTTATTGCAGTTAATGCTTCGTATATTATATATTATATATAGGCACAATTTAAGTAATGTAGCAACGTAAGTAATAATTTAAGTATTGAGAGAGCCATTTATAAAATTTCAAAAATCATTGAGGTGTCATTAGAGTATTGATGCTCAGACTTAAAGAACGTCATTTAAAAATATTTAAAGTAAAACAATTTCTGAAATCTTTAATTCATTCATTCCTAAACCATGCCACCGCACTGACCCGCAGGTGACGTGTCCGGCACACCGCACCCGCTGGACCCCCTTCCCTTGCCGCCGCCAGTCAAAACTTGGGATATTAAAACTAATGCTGTAAGTACTCATCTATTATTTTTATCAACAATTTAGATTAGGTGAGATAAAGGCCAAGTGCTTACCTGTAAGAAATAAAAAAATAGTTAGTTGCTATTTACTATTTATTTTTTTAGTTTTTAAAACGCCCTGTATTATTATATTACCCTGGCAATATTCTAAGTAGTGTCAAATGTCAAACTAAATAAGGGCCGATTTTTACTCTAAATCTAACAATAAAATCGGTAAATTACACCCAATACTTTCAGTGTCGATCCGCTCATATCTCGATACATTGTTCGTGCTCCAGATCCCTATCAATTAAACAAACTTACGTTATTGCGCAAGAAGTTTGAAAAAGGCACCAATCCCCCGCACAAATTGCCGAATGAATCATCTAAGTGATTCATATAAGTTTTCTGTTACAAAAGCTTGAATGGTACCTAATAAATCCATACTGAAGCTACTTTTTTCATAATATTTTTCTATTCGCAGGATAGTGTATGCTCTCCAAATCGTCCAGTCGGCTTAATAGTGAAGGCTTGCGATCCCGATGGCCCACCACCGCCCTCCGTCGACATATTGTCGTTGAACGAGGTCATCGTCACACGTCATACCGAAGCCTACACCTCCGCCACAGTCTACATCACCGTGTATTGCGAGGAAGCATGGGGAGGGGTCGGAGGGGTCGGAGGAGTTGGAGTAGATAGAGGGGTCGGAGGGGTAGTAGGAGTCAGAGGGGTCGGAGGGGTAGGAGGAGTCAGAGGGGTCGGAGGAGTCGGCGTGCGAGGGCGAGTAGTGCCCACCGCGGTGCCCTTAATTTAAACCGCACGTTTCGCTCCTGTGATGCAATGCCGTAGCAGAGACATCTCGCCATGCGATGCAACCCGCTTTTGGATTAAATTATTAAAAAAAATTGATCACTTAAAAACCCTATATACTTTTTATTTACCCTACTTAGTACGAAAACCAATAAAGTACGTTTTCTATCCTGGGAGCTATAGGTCAGATTAACATAACACGAGTAGGCGAGGTGCGTTTTACAGGAGATTTCGCTACCTCCTTATTGGTTACTTTTCCTTTTGCAATTTTACGAGAAAAACAACTAGCATATTATTATGTTAGCCATGAAGTTATAATATATTCGTAAGTACATAAATGCAAATAATATGATGTTCGTTTGTTTGTCCGTCTAATTGAACGATGGTTCACTCAAAGATAGTTAATTGTAATTGGGTTCCCTGCGTGGTATCGAACGTTTGTGTGGCAAAACTCGAACACTATCTATCGACACGTGTAACTGGTACCGTTGATTTGACAGATTTAATGCACGGTTGAATCAGAATCAGAATCAGAATCAGAATCAGAATCAGAATCAGAATCAGAATCAGAATCAGAATCAGAATCAGAATTATTTATTTGTGAGGTTAGTATGTCAATGATGAAAATTTATAAATTTGTTAGTTTCACTACATTTCCACCTTAGATAAGGTATACAAATAAAAGTTTAAACAAAACGGCAAATCTTTGTATATTGTTTTCTAACGTTTACGCGAAAACTACACATTTAAATGAAACAACTTTTACAGATCTACTCGCGTTCATTTTACTTTATACATTATTTAATGTTTATCCTGACGTTTCGAATCCTTTGCAGGGTCCGTGGTCACATGGAGACTGAGGTGTTGGTCATCTCATAATTAGTTAGTAGCTTGTATACCCCATTTAAATTTAATCAGGTGCATTCCGTTTTACGCAGAAAGAGCTTACAGTATCTTTTGGTCTGGCAGTATGGTGTTGGGACTGGGATTTAATATTTTGTATGATGGGGTCCCAGGCTGGTGGTAGACTCCAACGTTCTTCTCTATTAAAATTAGGGTGTTTTTTAATTTCAATAGCCTCGCGTATCATCCTAGGGATGAATCGTTGTTCTCTAGCGAGCACTTGTGGTTTATCAAATCTGATGTAATGGTTGGGCCCCTCTAGGGAATGTTCGCATCATCATCATCAGCCTATACAAGTCCACTACTGGACATAGGCCTCTCCAAGTGCACGCCACCGAGCACGACCCGCGGCTACTCATGCTACTAATGTTCGCATACTGCAGACTTATTTTTGTGCCTATGCTTGACGTCGGCTATGTGTTCTTTAACGCGGGTTCCTATACTTCTCTTTGTTTGCCCGATGTAAGAGAGCCTACAGTCGTAGTTCAGTTTGTACACGCCTGCATTTTGAAGGGGTATGTTGCATTTGACAGGTCGTAAGAATTGGTTGATCTTCATCGGCGGCTTGAAGTAAGTGTTGATTGAAGCTCGCTTTAAGATATGTCCAATCTAGTGACACCTTTCATATATGGAAGTATAGCAGGTTGGCGCTCGACTGTGGTTAGTTTATTGCGCTTTCTGTGACGAAGCCGAAGTACTTTCAGTTTATTATTCTGTAGTATGCGCTTGACATGCTGCAGCTCAGCAGCCAGGTGTTGGGTGTCACAGATGCCGCGTGCTCTCTGAAACAAAGATTTCCCTACATTAGCCAACTGTCTAGGATGGTGGTGAGAATCACCATTGAGGTACCTATCTCTATGGGTTACTTTACGATACACAGTGTGACTCATACTATGGTCTGGATTCCTGATGATTAAAGTATCCAAGAAAGCCAGCTTACTATTTGCCTCTAACTCCATTGTGAATTGTATTTTTGGATGTATGGAGTTAAGATGATCTAGAAAGGCAAATACTTTATCAGTTGGTAGGATAGTGAAAGTATCATCTACGTACCGCTTGTAGAACCTAGGGTGACCGGTGCTGTGCTCAGGGCCCTCTCCTCGAAGTCTTCCATAAAGATATCGGCGACGACGGGCGAAACAGGAAACCCATGGCGACACCCTCTACTTGCAGGTAGTAAATGTCATTCCACAAAAGGTAGCCAGATGTTAGATAATGCTCTAATAGTTTTGCATATTTATCAGGCATATCTTGTTCTGCTAGTCGTTTTTTGGTAATTTTAATGCAATCCTGTACTGGTAGGCATGTATATAAGGACTGCACATCAAAACTAACCATAGTTTTATTGTCAACAAGATGTAGGTCTTTGATATTGTTGACAAATTGGTAGGAATCTTTCACATAAACTGTTGTGCTAAGTGGTGAAAGAATATTAGCTAGATGCCGGGCCAGTCGGTAAGTTGGTGAATCGATCTGGCTTACAAAAGGGCGTAGCGGAGCCTCGGGTTTGTGAATTTTCGGTAACCCATTCAGTTTTGGTGGTTTAGGGCAGAAAGGAAGGTTTCGCCCGTCGTTGCCGATATCTTTATGGAAGACTTCGAGGAGAGGACCCTAAGCACAGCACCGGTAACCCCTAGGTTCTACAAGCGGTACGTAGATAATACTTTCACTATCCTACCAACTGATAAAGTATCTGCCTTTTTAGATCATCTTAACTTCATACATCCAAAAATACAATTCACAATGGAGTTAGAGGCAGATAGTAAGCTAGCTTTCTTGGATACTTTAATCATCAGGAATCCGGACCATAGTTTGAGTCACACAGTGTTCGTAAAGTAACCCATAGAGATAGGTACCTCAATGGTGATTCTCACCACCATCCAAGACAGTTGGCTAGTGTAGGGAAATCTTTGTTTCAGAGAGCACGCGGCATCTGTGACACCCAACACCTGGCTGCTGAGCTTCAGCATGTCAAGCGTGTACTACAGAATAATAAACTGAAAGTACCACGGCTTCGCCACAGAAAACGCAATTAACTAACCACAGTCGAGCGCCAACCTGCTGTAAGGTGTCACTGACAAGATTGACATATCTTAAAGCGAGCTTCAATCAACACTTACTTTAAGCCGCGGATGAAGATCGACCAATTCTTACGACCTATCAAGTGCAACATACCCCTTCAAGATGCAGGCGTGTACAAACTGGACTGCGACTGTAGGCTCACTTACATCGGGCAAACAAAGGGAAGTATAGGAACCCCCGTTAAAGAACACATAGCCGACGTCAAGCATAGGCACAAAAATAAGTCTGCAGTATGCAAACATTCCCTAGAGGGGCCCAACCATTACATCAGATTTGATAAACCACAAGTGCTCGCTAGAGAACAACGATTCATCCCTAGGATGATACGCGAGGCTATTGAAATTAAAAAACATCCTAATTTTAATAGAGAAGATGGTTGGAGTCTACCACCAGCCTGGGACTCCATCATACAAAATATTAAATCCCAGCCCCAACACCATACTGCCAGACCAAAAGATACTGTAAGCTCTTTCTGCGTAAAACGGAATGCACCTGATTAAATTTAAATGGGGGTATACAAGCTACTAACTAATTATGAGATGACCAACACCTCAGTCTCCCTGTGATCACGGACCCTGCAAAGGATTCGAAACGTCAGGATAAACATTAAATAATGTGTAAAGTAAAATAAACGCGAGTAGATCCGTAAAAGTTGTTTCATTTAATTAGTTAATAATTTTCATTTAGGTACAGCAATGTTTTATGGTGTTTTTTTTTAGGAATATTAGCAGATTTTACGAGTATTCTCATGTTTAAAAAACTAAAAGAACTTGTCAGTCAAAAGTACTAGACGTCAAGAGTTTCATTGCTGACTTTGCTATTTAAAAGAGTAAGGCGTTTTAATATAATTATTTTATGTAGATTTTGAAATGTTTGGTTATTTACTTTACAAAACTAAAAAGTATGAAATAAACCAAATTATTAAAATAAAACAAAAAACCAGACTACTAAAACAATAATATAAAAAACAATTATATACTCGTTAAAACCGTACTAATATAAAAAATTACTGCAAGAAGAAAAAACTGAAAAGAAAAAAACAAGCTCTACGATACCAGAGTATTTAAATGAGTATTTATAAATACATTTTATATTGATAGCTGTCGCAGACGGGGACAATCATCAACCAAGTGGCCGTGGCTAGCTCACTTAAATCCGCACTCAACCAAATCAAACCAAAGATGGTTGGTGATTGTCTCCGTCTGGTTGATTGTCAGTCGGATATTTTGTTTTATTTTAATATTTTTTTGTATAGTTGGATTTACTGTTGACGTCGATGGTAAATTTGACTGTGATGTCTGAAAATAGAAAGTCTGAAATAGAAACTAACCAAAATAAAATTAAAAACAAACAATATTTTTTATGACAATGTACTTCAGAAGGTCCAGAATACAACTTAACAATTTCTTTAGTTGGTACTGCGTCAGACTTCAGATAACGTCTTCCAGATTTTCTAATTTCGAATACATCATCTGAGAAATGTATTGAACAGATCGTGCTTAATTTTGTGGGAACCCAATCCATCCGCGCCGTCGCGTCGATCCATTTTAATTTTGTATTAATTTCCGAGGGAAAACTAAAAAGTTATTACAGATAAGTATTTCTCTTATCATGTCTTCAAACAATACTATTACCAGAAACCGGACTATCAATAAATGTTGGTACGATAACCCTGCACTGCACTATTTTTGCACAATTGCAGAAAAAAAAATTTACATTGCTTTCTGGAAACGACGTAATTTACATTGATTAAGTTTTAACAAGCAATGTATATTTTTATTGAAATTGTTAATTTTTATTTTACTTTTTACTAATTAAACAGTAAATACGAACTTACCGGTGAAAAGAAATGTTTCCATGTGTAAC
The DNA here is from genome assembly GCA_963082485.1 of Eudonia mercurella. Classification (NCBI taxonomy): domain Eukaryota; kingdom Metazoa; phylum Arthropoda; class Insecta; order Lepidoptera; family Crambidae; genus Eudonia; species Eudonia mercurella. The sequence continues at coordinate 226,031 of OY720024.1, read as the reverse complement.
ATTAAATGTTTTACTTTGCTTCCTGCAGGTCAAAATAGCACAAGAAGGCATATTTATGTAAATATTCCGCAAAATCACAGCTCGATTGTTCGCGAACGACTGAGAAGTATCAAATCATGAAACGGACTGGATATGAGTGTTCGCTCATATGAGTGGCGCGCGGGTTCAGCCCACTTACGACTTCTAACCTTTTTCTGTGTTCTGTGCATCCGTCAGAGAACCAAAGTCATCGACATAGCTCTAAGAATTAGCAAGTTGAAGTGGCAGTGGGCCGGCCATATCTGGCGAAGAACCGACAACCGCTGGGGTAAACGTGTTCTTGAGTGGAGACCACGACTCGGTAAACGTAGTGTAGGACGACCTCCGGCCAGGTGGGATGATGACCTGCGAAAGACTGCAGGCAGATGCTGGATGCGTCAAGCTGAGGACAGGGCGCTATGGCGCTCATTAGGGGAGGCCTATGTCCAGCAGTGGATTAAGATAGGCCGATGATGATGATGATGATGATCAGCTGTATCTCCCGTTTAAATGGTTTCATAATTTAAGACTTACTTACTTTTATTAATCGAATAGTTTCGGTAGCCCTGACTAATTGATTTTAACACATTTCATTAAGATTACAATGTTATGGTGTAATGCGTGACTTTATACGGCTAATTATATTGAAATGTAAATTCACGTATAAATAGAGCTCGGATCAGTAGCACGGCACTCATCCTCTAATCCAGACAACAGTACAAGATGGCCGCAGCGGTGAAGACGTTCATCGCGCTGTGCGCGCTTCTCGTCGGCATCAGCGCTGACAAACACTGCACAACGGAAACCTTAGGTATGAAGATTTTTTACTTAATTTCACTAAGTTAACTTTATTGAATGCAAACTTTACTTGAGTTACTTTCGCTCCAGGATGTTGAGTTACCATTATATTTCCAAATTGTAACAGTACCAATATCAAAATCCCAGAAACGTTAGAAGAATGCTCAAATTCCAGACGTTTTATTTTGCTGCACATATTTTTGTTATATAGTACTATTTGCCTGAAACACCATTACATTACAAGATTATCTACCTGTCTACCCTACTGCCTTTCTGTTTGTCTACTGTCTGCCCTATCCCTATAGGTTATAGATATTATAAATTTCTATATTAATGTCTCCTGTCAAAACAACGTTTTTAAAGTTGAATGTTTAAGTAATAACTGAATTAATGATTCATAAAATCTGTAAAGGTTTTTGTTACTAGGGTGCCGATAGATAGCTATTATTATTGTATCCCGATTTAAGCAGTTCGAGTCAGTTAAGTCGGGTTCTTCTGTTGCAAGTTGTAATTTGTCGTTAATGTAAATTATATAACTTTAGCCGCGTAGCCGCGTAGTGGTAAGCCACGATAGTTGGAATTTGATAGGAACGTATGAGCCAACATCCGGTTAATATGATCTGATCCCAGTCCATCTGCGCCCGTTCTAATAGTGTATGCAGGCCGGTTTTATTGCAGTTAATGCTTCGTATATTATATATTATATATAGGCACAATTTAAGTAATGTAGCAACGTAAGTAATAATTTAAGTATTGAGAGAGCCATTTATAAAATTTCAAAAATCATTGAGGTGTCATTAGAGTATTGATGCTCAGACTTAAAGAACGTCATTTAAAAATATTTAAAGTAAAACAATTTCTGAAATCTTTGATTCATTCATTCCTAAACCATGCCACCGCACTGACCCGCAGGTGACGTGTCCGGCACACCGCACCCGCTGAGACCTCTTCCCTTGCCGCCGCCAGTCAAAACTTGGGATATTAAAACTAATGCTGTAAGTACTCATCTATTATTTTTATCAACAATTTAGATTAGGTGAGATAAAGGCCAAGTGCTTACCTGTAAGAAATAAAAAAATAGTTAGTTGCTATTTACTATTTATTTTTTTAGTTTTTAAAACGCCCTGTATTATTATATTACCCTGGCAATATTCTAAGTAGTGTCAAATGTCAAACTAAATAAGGGCCGATTTTTACTCTAAATCTAACAATAAAATCGGTAAATTACACCCAATACTTTCAGTGTCGATCCGCTCATATCTCGATACATTGTTCGTGCTCCAGATCCCTATCAATTAAACAAACTTACGTTATTGCGCAAGAAGTTTGAAAAAGGCACCAATCCCCCGCACAAATTGCCGAATGAATCATCTAAGTGATTCATATAAGTTTTCTGTTACAAAAGCTTGAATGGTACCTAATAAATCCATACTGAAGCTACTTTTTTCATAATATTTTTCTATTCGCAGGATAGTGTATGCTATCCAAATCGTGCAGTCGGCTTAAAAGTGAAGGCTTGCGATCCCGAAGGCCCACCGCCGCCCTCCGTTGACATATTGTCGTTGAACGAGGTCATCGTCACGCGTAATACCGAAGCCTACTACACCACCGCCACAGTCGACATCACCGTGTATTGCGAGGAACCATGGAGAGGGGTCGGAGGGGTCGGAGGGGTCGGAGGAGTTGGAGTAGATAGAAGGGTCGGAGGAGTAGGAGGAGTCAGAGGGATCGGAGGGGTAGGAGGAGTCAGAGGGGTCGGAGGAGTCGGCGTGCGAGGGCGAGTAGTGCCCACCGCGGTGCCCTTAATTTAAAGCGCACGTTTCGCTCCTGCGATGCAATGCCGTAGCAGAGACATCTCGCCATGCGATGCAACCCGCTTTTGGATTAAATTAATTAAAAAAATTGGTCACTTAAAAACCTTATAGACTTTTATTTACCCTACTCAGTACGAAAACCAATCAAGTACGTTTTCTATCCTTGGAGCTATAGGGCAGATTAACATTACACGAGTAGGCGAGGTGCGTGTTACAGGAGATTTCGCTACCTCCTTATTGGTTATTTTTCCTTTTGCAATTTTGCAAAAACAACTAGCATATTATTATGTTAGCCATAAAGTTATAATATAATCGTAAGTAAATGCAAATAATATGGTGTTCGTTTGTTTGTCCGTCCAATTGAACGATGGTTCACTCAAAGATAGTTAATTGTAATTGGGTTCCCTGCGTGGTATACGACCTATCAAGTGCAACATACCCCTTCAAGATGCAGGCGTGTACAAACTGGACTGCGACTGTAGGCTCACTTACATCGGGCAAACAAAGGGAAGTATAGGAACCCCCGTTAAAGAACACATAGCCGACGTCAAGCATAGGCACAAAAATAAGTCTGCAGTATGCAAACATTCCCTAGAGGGGCCCAACCATTACATCAGATTTGATAAACCACAAGTGCTCGCTAGAGAACAACGATTCATCCCTAGGATGATACGCGAGGCTATTGAAATTAAAAAACATCCTAATTTTAATAGAGAAGATGGTTGGAGTTTACCACCAGCCTGGGACCCCATCATACAAAATATTAAATCCCAGCCCCAACACCATACTGCCAGACCAAAAGATACTGTAAGCTCTTTCTGCGTAAAACGGAATGCACCTGATTAAATTTAAATGGGGGTATACAAGCTACTACTTATTATGAGATGACCAACACCTCAGTCTCCCTGTGACCATGGACCCTGCAAAGGATTCGAAACGTCAGGATAAACATTAAATAATGTGTAAAGTAAAATAAACGCGAGTAGATCCGTAAAAGTTGTTTTATTTAAATAGTTCATAATTTTCATTTAGGTACAGCAATGTTTTATGGTGTTTTGTTTTCGGGAATATTAGCAGATTTTACGAGTATTCTCATGTTTAAAAAACTCAAAGAACTTGTCAGTCAAAAGTACTAGACGTCAAGAGTTTCATTGCTGACTTTGCTATTTAAAAGAGTAAGGCGTTTTAATATAAATATTTTATGTAGGTTTTGAAATGCTTGGTTATTTACTTTACAAAACTAAAAAGTATGAAATAAACCAAATTATTAAAATAAAACAAAAAACCAGACTACTAAAATCACTATATGAAAAACAATTATATACTCGTAAAAACCGGACTAACATAAAAAATTACTGCAAGAAGAAAAAACTGAAAAGAAAAAAACAAGCTCTACGATACCAGAGTATTTAAATGAGTATTTATAAATACATTGAATATTGATAGTTGTCGCAGACGGGGACAATCATCAACCAAGTGGCCGTGGCTAGCTCACTTAAATCCGCACTCAACCAAATCAAACCAAAGATGGTTGGTGATTGTATCCATCTGGTTGATTGTCAGTCGGATTTTTGGTTTATTTTAATAATGTTTTATGTAGTTGGATTTACTGTAGACGTCGATGGTAAATTTGACTGTGATGTCTGAAAATAGAAAGTCTGTAATAGAAACTAACCAAAATAAAATTAAAACTAAACAATATTTTTTATGACAATACGTACTTCAGAAGGTCCAGAATACAACTTAACAATTTCTTTAGTTGGTACTGCGTCAGACTTCAGATAACGTCTTCCAGATTTTTTAATTTCGGATACATCATCTGAGAAATGTATTGAACAGATCGTGCTTAATTTGGTGGGAACCCAATCCATCCGCCCCGTCGCGTCGATCCATTTTAATTTTGTATTAATTTCCGAGGGAAAACTAAAAAGTTATTACAGATAAGTATCTCTCTTATCATGTCTTCAAACAATACTATTACCAGAAACCGGACTACCGATAAATCATCATCATCATCATCATCAGCCTATAAACGTCCCACTGCTGGGAACAGGCCTCCCATGTGAACAATAGCACGTGGGGATATTGGGCCATAACCCACCACGTTGGCCCAATGCGGGTTGGTGGGTTTTAACGACTGCCATCTTACGACAACAACCGGGATCAACGGCTTAACGTGCCTTCCGAAGCACGGAGGAGCTCGAGATGTTTTTAATTGGTCACCCATCAGGCGACCCGGCATTGCGAAAGTTGCTTAGCGGGCAAGATCGCAAGCCGAACGCGCTAGCCGCTGCGCCATCGAGCTTCTCTCGATAAATGTTGGTACGATAACCTTGCACTGCACTATTTTTGCACAATTGCACAAAACAATGTACATTGCTTTCTGGAAACGACGTAATTTACATTGACTATGTTTTCAACAAGCAATGTATATTTTTATTGAGATTGTTGATTTTTATTTTACTTTTTACTAATTAAACAGTAAGGGCGCCTTCAAATTAGACGCGCGAGGAAGCGCTGCAGTGGCGCCACTGTGGCGCGCTAGCCACGCCACTACATGTTTTCATACAATTTCTAGAAGCGCAGTCGCAGCGCCACTACCGCAACACGTGCACGTCATTTTTGCATAAGGAAGTGATACGCTTTTAATTATTATTGAACATCAATATGAATGCAGATCAGTTTGACATTGATGTGTTTATTGAGGAAGTTGAAAATCACCCTGCAATATGGGATGCTAGTTCTGAAAGTTATTCGAATCGCATACATAAGAAAAATGCATGGGAATTTTTGTTTTTTCGACATTAAATCTACGGCTGAGAAAAATCAAGCAGGTAAGTTATTTATATATGTCTATCTTGATATGGTAATTCGCCATCTGGGCTGATAAAATAAGCAGCTAACTTGTTTCGCATGTCTAAAGCACTAATTTGTACTTGGTTATTGGAAATGTTACCAGCGTGGTATTTTGATGATATTGAAGTGTTACTGGTTTCATGAATTATTTTTGTTTTAATGATATAATTATGTAAAACACAAATAGCTCGAACGATATTTTCAGCGAATTTAATATTGACATTGATTGGTCTATGCAATATTGTAAATTTATTGGCCATCATACCAAACGTACATTCAATGTACCGCCGCGCTCTTGACAGTCGATAATTGAATATTTTCTGTTGTCGACTTAAATGATTGCCACTATAAGGTCTTTGAATAAAACTACTGATAACGAATGCTTCGTCCCCGACATAAACAAAGGTCAGTAACTCTTCACTATTATCAATCGATGCGCTGTTTGGGATGTCAAGTCTTTGTTGCTGAAGCTCTCTATAGAAGTCACTATTTTTGAAAATCTGTGAATCCGCTGCTTTGCCGTACGACTCAACATATATATAGGTGAACCAATAATTAGAATCACACACAGCTAAAACTACAAGAGAAAAATATTTTTTATAATTATAATACAAAGATCCAGAATGTTGTGGTTGGATAATTCGTATATGTTTACCATCTATGGCACCTAAACAATTAGGAAAGTTGGATTTATTAAAAAATCCGTTTGCGATACCTAACCAGTCATCTCGATTTAGTTTTGGGATATAACTAGCATTTAGAACTTCATAGATTATTTGACACGTTTCATTCACAATCCCGCAAACTGTTGAAAGGCCCCGTTGATAAGAGTGGTGTATACTAATAAGGCTGGAACCTGATGCTAAATACCTGAAAAAAAAAAATGTTTTTTTTTTATTTATATGTATTTTGCATTTTACAATTTGGTACCTATGTAAAGTAAAATGTTACCTAGGTATATTGGATTCCAAAATCATTTGGCGTTTTTACCATTCTTAACAAGCCTTAACTTAAAAAGTATACCTTAAAAATTACTTTACCTACCGAATTGTTCCTAAACATTATCAATAAAAGGTTCAACATTTACATTATTTAAATATATATTTTTACAGCTGCTGAACTTCAAAGAAAATGGAAAAGTTTTAAGGATTGCTACTTCCGAGAGTTAAATAAACAAAAAACATTAAAAAGTGGGTCAGGAGCTACATCACACAGAAAATATATTCATTTTGATAAGCTGCAATTTCTTTCAAAACTGCGTGATACTAGGCCGCCTGTGAGTGAAACGCTATCGTCTAGAAAAAGAAAGTTTGCAGACTTGGACGAAGATGAAACTAGTAAAGCTATAAAGGCTTTGACTGAAAAAAATAATAAAAAAGAATCGTCGCTAGAAAACGAAAGCGATAAATGTTTTTTGCTCTCATTGATAGATGATTTTTTAAAAATCCCACATCATCTTAAAACTGACGCGAAATACGAAATTATAGGACTTATTCGCCGATTTATTAATACGGACCCGAATATTAGTTATGATTCGCAACACTACGGAAAGGTAAAACATCATCTCGGCCGAATACAGCTATTTATGCGGTTACAGATGATAGTACATCGCAATCCATTTATGAAGATTTCTTTTCTGACTCCATGACGGGCAACGAGTTGAATTAAATTTAGATACCATGTAAAATACAGTTTTATATGATTAGAAATGATTGACTTTTACTTACCTCTACGTAATTGCGAGCCTTTCTTCTGTAGAAATAGTGTTTCTGAAGGACGTGTTTTCTCGACGAATATAACCATCTCTAATTTAAAGTAACTCTGTAAACTGGTCTCTGTTCATTCTAAAGTAATTTTTGAACTTTTGATCATTATATTGGCGTATCTTGTTATATTCACTATAATTATTTAGACAAAATAAAGGTAAGGAACGTTTTTTAATGTGTGGCCTGCATGCCCTTTTTAATCTCTTTTTCCTTTGTAACAAAAGTAACAAGAGTAATGCTTCTTCGTCGGAATCCATTGCGTAACTGTCGAACATCACTAGAATTTGCCAAAGCATTACAGACACACGTCTGCTGCGCCACAGTCGCGCTTCTCTTTGGAAGCGCCTCTGTTGCGCTTCTTCACGCCACTAATTTGAAGGCGCCCTAAATACGAACTTACCGGTGAAAAGAAATGTTTCCATGTGTAACATTAGATGTTTTAGTTTGCTTTCTGCAGGTCAAAATAGCACAAGAAGGCATATCTATGTAACTATTTTGCAAAATCACAGCTCGATAGTTCAATCTGGATATGAGTATTCGCTCATATGAGTGGCGCGCGGGTTCAGCCCACTTACGACTTCTAACCTTTTTCTGTGTTCTGTGCATCCGACAGAGAACCAAAGTCATCGACATAGCTCTAAGAATTAGCAAGTTGAAGTGGCAGTGGGCCGGCCATATCTGGCGAAGAACCGACAACCGCTGGGGTAAACGTGTTCTTGAGTGGAGACCACGACTCGGTAAACGTAGTGTAGGACGACCTCCGGCCAGGGATGATGACCTGCGAAAGACTGCAGGCAGATGCTGGATGCGTCAAGCTGAGGACAGGGCGCTATGGCGCTCATTAGGGGAGGCCTATGTCCAGCAGTGGATTAAGATAGGCCGATGATGATGATGATGATGATCAGCTGTATCTCCCGTTTAAATGGTTTCATAATTTCAAGACTACTTTTATTAATCGAATAGTTTCGGTAGCCCTGACTAATTGATTTTAACACATTTCATTAAGATTAAAATGTTATGGTGTAATGCGTGACTTTATACGGCTAATTATATTGAAATGTAAATTCACGTATAAATAGAGCTCGGATCAGTAGCACGGCACTCATCCTCTAATCCAGACAACAGTACAAGATGGCCGCAGCGGTGAAGACGTTCATCGCGCTGTGCGCGCTTCTCGTCGGCATCAGCGCTGACAAACACTGCACAACGAAAATCAAAGGTATGAAGATTTTTTACTTAACTTCACTAATTTAACTTTATTGAATGCAAACTACTTGAGTTACTTTCGCTCCAGGATGTTGAGTTACCATTATATTTCCAAATTGTAACAGTACCAATATGAAAATCCCAGAAACGTTAGAAGAATGTTCAAACTCCAGAAGTTTTATTTCGCTGCACATAATTTTGTTATATAGTACTACTAGCGACCCGCCCCCGGCTTCGCACGGTTGCAATGCTGATATTATCAGTGTTGCTCTACTATATGCATGTATTATACATATAAACCTTCCTCTTGAATCACTCTATCTATTAAAAAAACCGCATCAAAATCCGTTGCGTAGTTTTAAAGATCTAAGCACACAAAGGGACATAGGGACAGAGAAAGCGACTTTGTTTTATACTATGTAGTGATTTGCCTGAAACACCATCACATTACAAGATTATCTACCTGTCTACCCTACTGTCTGTCTGTTTGTCTACTGTCTGCCCTATCCCTATAGGTTATAGATTTTATAAATTTCTATATTAATGTCTCCTGGCAAAACAACGTTTTTAAAATTGAATGTTTAAGTAATAACTGAATTAATGATTCATAAAATCTGTAAAGGTTTTTGTAACTAGGTTGCCGATAGATAGCTATTATTATTGTATCCCGATTTAAGCAGTTCGAGTCAGTTAAGTCGGGTTCTTCTGTTGCAAGTTGTAATTTGTCGTTAATGTAAATTATATAACTTTAGCCGCGTAGCCGCGTAGTGGTAAGCCACGATAGTTGGAATTTGATAGGAACGTGTAAGCCAACATCCGGTTAATATGATCTGATCCCAGTCCATCTGCGCCCGTTCTAATAGTGTATGCAGGCCGGTTTTATTGCAGTTAATGCTTCGTATATTATATATTATATACAACTTGTTTCAAAAAAAACCGTTAGGCCTGAAATGTCAGTAGCTATACATAAGGCTGCTCGCCCACGTACTACTTTTTGTAGCTCACAAAATCGCAACTACTTTTTCGACGACTTTTGTAAGCGATTTTGTGAGCGACTCAACGCACACTTGCGTCACTTTGTCGCTGGTTATCGTGGGAAGTGCACGTCATGGATTTACATAGAGAGGTGTGTTTCTGGTTATATTTGAAGAACAGAAGAAAAAAAAGAAGGTTCTGGGTTGATCCAATAATTTCTCAGAGATTACTAAAGGGATTATTTCATATTCGTCATGCTGATCTAAGACTTCAACCGAAAAAGTTTTTTAAATATTAAACAAAATTAAACGAGACGCGCGTATTTTAGTAGGGTCAACGCAGCGGATCGAGCGCCGCGCCGTGTCGCGGTCGTCGCGGGCTGACCGGCGGAGGGTGACGTCATAGTCGCGCTCGTTATCTCGGAAATTCAAAAAAGGGCTTCAATTTGTCGTCATTATAACTTCAGAAATACTGCATGTATTGAAGTGAAATAGAAACTAATGTTATGTACATGATCTACGCTTCGATTTTAGGTGTATTTGATAGTAATATTTTGACCCTTTTGTGTTCTCCATTTGATTGAGCGACCAAAACGCGACGCACGCACGGGGCGCGCGCCCGAGGCGCTTGCTATGTTTCGTGCCTCAAACACTAATAAAAATACCTATCAACGTATTTTCAAGTGTAATTTTCCTTGAAAATATTTCGTAATAAAAATCACTTAAGAATAAGTAAAATTCACCTATCAACGTACCTACACAAAATGACTGACAATTCGACAGTAAACCGTTACTTACTTACTTTGTACGGATTTAGAAAATTATTTATTCTAACAAATCAATAATTGATTTTATAATTTCTAAATAATACCTACTAAGATTTTTTAATAAATTAGATCCACCTACCGAAATTTGCTTTTTCTGTCTTGTTAAACGTTGCCCATCTACTATTCAATTTTAAACAAATTTCTTCCCATAACATTTTCTTTTTATTGCAATCGTGATACTCTTGCAATCCTGTGTCGTATAAGGCAGGCCGCTTTTTTACTTCTTCGATTAAAATGTCGATATCGACACCCATTGTCAAGACACGTCCTTCCTTAGCTAGAGTACGCGGCCGACTGTCGCTGAGTAGTGTGCGTCTGCGTTGCTAGGTACATTTCCGAACGTTCCATTTCACATCGACAATCGCGTCGCCCGGGAGGCAGCGATTTTGTTCTAAAGCGACTTTTTGTAGCCGGTGGGCGTTGAAGTATTGAATTCTATATGTTCCATATTCTACTACAAAATAATCGCTCAGCGATTGTCGCTCGTGGGCGAGCTCCCTCACATCGACAATCGCGTCGCCCGGGAGGCAGCGATTTTGTTCTAGAGCGACTTTTTGTAGCCGGTGGGCGTTGAAGTATTGAATTCTATATGTTCCATATTCTACTACAAAATAATCGCTCAGCGATTGTCGCTCGTGGGCGAGCTCCCTAAAACTGAAGTGGTGGGTGCTAAGGTAAACGGCCCATTACTCGTCAGGTTCTGAAATAAGTTGACTTTGCAGCCCTCCCACGTAAAAACCAGTTGACTTAGAAAAAAATTGATTGCATGGCGAGGTAAACAATTTATTCATCTTTTTAGAAAATATTGCATTATTATCGGTGAAACACAGCAAAAAATTAGATATTTAATCAATTAAAAAATGTGCCATATGTACCAATAGTCGACGGCTTTGTCCCAATAATCGTCAAAATGACCTAAAACTCGTCAATTTTCATCACCAATTTGAACTCTTTGTCTTTGAACTTAAAGTTCATTTTTTAGACACGATTTTTTAAAAACAACTAAATAATACAAAATAATGTAATGTGCTTAATTGAAAAACGCTTCTCAACTTAGCAATTTACATTTTACTGTAAATATTACAAAAAGCGGAATTTTTACCATGTTTTGATTTGTTGTCGAGTCCCTGATATTGCGGCGCAGTTGCACACGCCATGATCACGGAGTAACCAATCATTACCGTACAGACAGTTATTTCTTCATCTCTTTCGAACACCATCACTTTTGTCTTAGATTTGGGGTGGTTGGGGATTTACCTCCTAGCAGTCCGCCCCGGGCAACGTCTCCCCTGTCAAGTAGAGGCGGCTGAAAATCCCCAATAGCGGTGGTAGGGCTCGAAAGGGTCCACCTGGCTTGCTATCACCTTCCTATTTAAGTCTGACGTCAAGCAGCTTGCAGTGTTCCGTCGTAGCGTAGTAGAAATGCCAGTGACTTTGGGAGCTTGATGGCTAGCAGTAGCTTCAAAAGGACCGTTCTCGGACTCTGATCAAATCTGTGTTGGAAAGCTCATCGTGGAGGGTAGCGGGATGCGTGGCACGGTTTTAGCCGTTGGCCGACTGCAGGCAATAGGGGGCCCAAGTAGTGCGCCAGCCACGTACGACAGGCTGCCCCGTGAAAAATCCTGGAATGGCTCCACCGTGCCAGTTGGCGACTGGAAGGAAGGACCCGGTGGCAATTCCCAGGGGGGCACGGGCGCCCCCGCGGTCTCCACATGAGTTTTTTCATTAGTACATTAAAGATTACGAGTGCCGTGTTTGGCAACCAAACTGCGCCTCGCTGGCTTTTGAAACCCCAGCAAAACCACCTCACCTTAATATGAAGCAGAAAGTTTTAAAAAGTAAGGTGCACTTTGATTTGAGGTGCAGCCGTTTGTACAACGGCTGCACTTCCTCCCAATCAAAGTGCATCTCACTAACATCCGAGGTCTGCACTCAAACCTCCAACCGGTCCACTACCATCTCGAGACCGAAAAGCCACACTTACTCTTTCTTACTGAGAAGAAGATAGTGAAACCGTTGGACGTAGCCTACCTTAAGTATCCCGGCTACTCGCTTGAGCATAAGTTCAAGAAGTAAGCCGTGGTCTGTGCGTATGTCCACGATGACGTGTGCTGTCGACGTCTCACCAGCTAAGGTAATTGCAGGTGATAACGACATTTCAAATTGACAGTCAGGAAAGACGCATTAGTAAATGTGCTAAGCCCATAAATATATTTTTTCTCTGAAGTTAATTTTTTATTTATTTATTAATACTATATTTTGCTTTATATACTTATTTGCATAACTGAAAAATATTTTTTTAAATCAGAAAGACAACTGCGGGTAATAACGAGGGTCCTCACATACCGATCAGTTAATACCGAGGTATTTACCGAGGGTAGTCACTCGTCTATACTCGGTAATAGTTTCCTATAGGAAGCTGTTTCCGAGTGACGAAAAATTTTATTCACTCGTTGATAAAACATTGTACTGAAATGGTATTACAGAGTGTAGAAGTAACTATATTGAAATAAAAAATATAAATACTTACATCGGAAATGCATTAACTATGAGCATGTTTTACCGACCCATATCACTCGGTGATAGGTTCTCATACGTGCTAATAACGAGGGTTGTTAATTTTTCGGTCGGTAAATAGTGTCGGTAATAGGCTTTGCTTTCATCTTATACCGACTCACAAATTAACGATAGTTGTGTTATATAAAATCCAAAAGTGGAAATAAAAATGTCTATTCTACAATCTGCTATTACTTAATAGGGCAATAAATAAAATAAAAAGTATTATTTATGCCAAGCAAGGTCTTTTTTGTTTAGGAACTTTGAAGAAATTATATTTTATGCTTGATGTTTCTTGCCAAAAATTAAGATTTCTAGCTGATAAATTGTACCACGGAAATGTCTCAAAACTATCTTTGACATTTGAAAGTATCATGGCACTGTTTTTGATGACAAATAATACCGTATTCTAGAATAAAAATCAAATAAACTCAGCTTTCACTGATTGCTTTTACCGAGGGTACCGCGGTAAAAAGCAGTAACTGCCATATCCTGGAAGCTATCACGGTGTTATTATATTTATTGATTTTATCAAAAGGAAACATATTGAAATACAAGAAACGTGCTTCATTTGTATTCGAAAGAATACTAGCAACGACTTATTAAATAGGCGTTGGCATAAATATCATAAAATGTTTCAAAAAACTCTTAAGAAAAAAATGAGTGTATTTACGTTAGGCGAGAACGCTTCCTATGGCACGAGCACTTGCTGCGCGAGCGGCGCACAAACTGACCGTTTCTCGTGGGGTTGCCAGATTGGAACAAATTTTTGGTATAGACGATATGATTGAGGGACAAAATCTTTATTACTGTGTTTTCATTTTTTCATGAAATTTTTCATTCATTTACAAAAGTACACTTTGTTTATAGTTAAATTCAAGAAAATAAATTCAACCTCGGTAATATATGCAGATTTTAGGGGGGTCGTTAATAGCTGCATTTACCTTACGAGGTTTTAGGGTCATCCACACTATGGTTGCTGGTAGACACCGGCATAGAGAAAACTCTCTATGTCGATGTCTATCGGTCGCAAAGCGGAGATCAGGAGGCGACTCGGTTGTTTGACCACCTCACTGAGGCAGCTGATCTGGCCCAACGAAGGTATCTGTTATGTCGTGCTGTTCTGTTGTAGTTTGGGTTTCCAGAATAATACAGTGGTCTTCAGGTGCAGGTTCTTTATTACCAACAATTACATATTACATAACAGGTACAGCGTCTGTCGTCGGCCGCCTCGACACCAGTGACCTACCAAATATGGCGGCTCTGTAGGGATGTACCACTACGCACAATCTATGTAGTGATGTACCTAACATCCCCCTTCTTAATTTTTATACAATGCCAATAGAGTTTAAATTACTATATTTTTTTATTAGTCTATTTCCTCAATCCATCTTCTAGGCGGTCTTACAACACGACCAGAACGAGTTACAATTTCTGAACATAGGTCTTCTCGGGGTCTCACCTCATCCCTCTCCTGCGATGAGCTGGACTGCATGGGAGGGTGGTCACAGTCATTACAATTGAACTTTTGTCTCAGGTGAACCCTATTACGCCTATACCTAACGTTATTAACATCTTCTACAATATAAGACCTATTATTACCTAATCTTTGTTTTATTACTGCATGTTCCCAGTTACTTACAGGATTTCTTTTAAAATATACATGATCATTAGGGTGTAACAATGACAATGGCTTAGTGTTTCTATTAAAGTATTTAGACTTTTGTACATCATTTTTTTTTTACAGATTTTTTATAATCTTTGAATTTTACAATTTTAGGTGTTAACTTTTTGTATGACATAGGAATATTATCTCTTAGACTTCTAGACATTAACAATTTAGCTGGAGACGTAAAATTATTTTTTGGTGTATTTCTATAATGTAATAATGCTATATATGGATCTGTTCCTGTCTCCTTACATTTCTTCAACATATTTTTGACAATTTTGACTGAACTTTCGGCCTGTCCATTTGACTGTGGATGATACGGATCAGTTACAATATGTTCTATGTCCCACTCATAAACAAAATTTTTGAATTCTAAAGATTGGAATGGCGGTCCACCATCTGACACTAAAGACATAGGTATTCCATGACGGGCAAAAATGGACTTTAAGTTAGTGATCACATTGCTAGATCGACTATCTTTGTTTAACAAAGCAATTTCAATAAATTTGGAATAGTAATCTGTCACAATTAAATAAGTTAAATTATCCAAATACATTAGATCAATACCTACTTGTTGCCATGGATATTTAGTTATTTCAAAATTAAGTAATGTTTCTTTCTGATTGCCAGGTTTGAATTTAGCGCACACAAGACATTGTTCTATAAGGTTTTTATATCAACTGACATGTTAGGCCAATATAAAGATTCTCTAGCTAATTTCAAACATTTATTTATCCCTTGGTGACCTTTGTGAATTTTTTCTAACATTTCTTTGTACATAGACTGTGGTACTATCAGTTTAGAACCTTTAAAAATTAAGTTTTTAATTACATGAATTTCACCTTGTATGTTCCAATAGGGCTTTAACAATGGACTTAACCTATTTTTGCTACTTGGCCATCCTTCCTTATAATATTTTTTCAATAATTGCAAAGTTTCATCATTTTTGGTAGCTTGACATATTCTCTTATTATATTCTTCGCTTATTGCTAAATTAGAGTACAGAAGGTTGACATGACATGACATTTCAGACTCATTCTCGGGTACATAATGTTCTTTGATAGCTGCCCTAGACAATGTGTCCGAAATGTACATTTCCTTGCCTGGTACATGTATAACATTCAAATCATATTTTTGTAAGGTTAACATCATACGTTGTAATCTAGATGGGACATCATGCAATGGTTTCTTAAATAGATATACCAATGGTTTATGATCTGTATGTACAGTGACTCTATGACCATATACATATTGGTGGAATTTTTCACATCCAAATTGTATAGCTAACAGCTCTTTTTCAATTTGAGCATACCTTTCTTGCGTAGGAGTCAAAGTTTTCGAGCTGTATGCAATAGGTTTATTGCATTGCAATATCACTGCACCTAACGCTGACTTTGATGAGTCTACTGACAAAACTAATGGTTTGTGAGGACTATAGTGTGCTAAAACTGGTGACTGGGTGATCTCATTTTTAAGACTGTTCAGACATTTGTCATGGTTTTCATCCCATACCCAGACAGTATTTTTTTTTAAAAGACTCCTCAATATTTGAGTTTTTTCTGACAAATCACTTATAAAAGGACCTAGATAGTTAATCATACCTAGAATTCTTTGTAATTCTTTGACATTTCTAGGTGTGGGCATATCAACGATAGCTCTCACTTTCTCTTGATCAACCCTAGCGCCTTCTTTATTAAAGATATAGCCTAAAAAGCAAACTTCTGAGACTGAGAATTTACATTTTGACTTATTAAATTTTAGGTTGACTTGACGAGCTCTTTCCATGACCTTATGTAATCTTTCATCATGAACCGACTGCGTGTCTCCATAAACAAGCAAATCATCGATGAAAATCAAAACTCCTTCTATGTCACCGAACAAATTCATCATGACTCTTTGAAAGATTTCTGATGATGCATTTATGCCATATGGTAATCTTAAGTATTTATATCTACCAAAAGGTGTTTGAAAGGTACATAAGTCTGAACTGGACTCGTCTAATCTTAGCATCCAAAAACCAGAAAATGCATCAAGATGCGAGAAATATGCTGCACCTTGAAGCTGAGACCTAATTTCATCAATTGACTTGAGTGGATAGCGTTCCCTCATTATATTTTTATTTAAATTTCTAGGATCTAGACAAATTCGTAACTGACCTGATGATTTGACTGTGACCACAACAGAATTCACCCATTCTGTTGGCTTGGTTACCTTTTGAATGACTTTCATTTCCTCCATGCGATCCAACTCCTCGCGTAGTTTATCCATCAGAGCAAATGGGACTTTCCTTGGAGGATCAATGCATGGTACCGCATCATGCTTTAGCTTTATGCTACATACTGGAGGTAGACACCCGAGACCCTGAAATAAGTTATTGTACTCTGTAAGAATTTGTTTACAATAATTTTGATTACTTATTGAAAATACTCGTTTGATTATACCTAATTTTTCACAAGTTGGTAAGCCTAAAACTGTTGGACAATTAATATTTGCAATTATGAATAAAATGTTTTCAATATTTCTATTATGACTAAACTGACAGCTCAAATGACATTGACCTACAATTGGTATTTCTTTACCTCCAAAACCTGTCACATTTACTTGACACTTAATTAATTTATTAAACATATTTAAACTGTTAAATATATCTTTCGACATTATGTTTACATCTGCACCTGAATCTAAAATACAATTAATAATTTTACCTGCAATATTTATGTTTATATTCCATGAATGTTTCGAATAAGTGTTGTTTATGGGATGACTACTACTTGTGTTGTTACATGAAAAAATGTTGTTCCTCGACTCGCATGCAAAATTTTTATTTAATTTATTTGATTCACACTCAAAGAATTTAAAATTGTTGGTGTTTGACAAAGTTGACATATTACACGACTCATGATTTACTTTTTGACTAGTGTAACCTGTGTGCTTCTTATTGTTTTGTGGGACAGAACTCTCATCGCATTCAGCATTATAATCATCGAGATCTGACCTTACTCCTGCCTGACTGAACAATATTTTATTATTTTGTGGGACAGAACTCTCATCGCATTCAGCATTATAATCATCGAGATCTGACCTTACTCCTGTCTGAGCGACCAAACGATGACCCGCCATGTTCTGTAATGTGTACCTGTTGTTTGACTGACCCTGGCGTGACTGACTGTTATTATGACTGTTTTTAAAACTGTGGCTTGACGGACTAGACTGACTTGTGTACCTATCATGTGACTGACCCTTATATGCCCGATGATGACAATTATAATTATGACTCGACTGATTTTTCTTAAGACTTTGACCTGACTGACTGGACTGGCTACTTATAGTGCCTATAAAATAATTACTGTTACCAACTGATTCAAAACTGTTCATGGAAGTAAACGACTCTAAATGCCTTACATTTTTATTCTTAAAACAAAGTTTAGCAAAATGACCAAAACTGTTACATGACCTGCACTTTATTCCTGCAGCGGGACACTTGTAACGATGAACTTGCCCACAGCGACCACACGATGATTTTCCAGGCTGCCTCATCGGACTTGGAGACTTCTTCTTAGCCCAAGTTGACGCCTGACCTGACCTGCTCCTACTCGGTGTTCGCTGTCGACTGGAACTGCGACCTCGCCTGACGAACATGACATTTTCACATGTGCTTTCTTTTACCATCTTTTCGGCATCATGCTGAGCGACTATCAGTGTCTTTGCTAGCTCTCTCATCCTTTGATACGTGAGTTTTGGCTCCTGCAACAATCTCTGCCTGACATGTGCATACTCCAAATTGAGGTTAGCTATAAAAATATCCCTGATGAGCGATTCCTTAAGGGTTCCGAATTCGCATTCTTTGCTTTTATTCTCAAGATCGGTTAAAAACTCATCGATACTCTCGGATTTTTCTTGCCTCCGGGTGAAAAATGTGTACCTGCACATTGTGACATTTTTACGTGGCTCAAAATAATTGTCGAATTTCTCCTTTATCTGTGCAAGCGTGCTGACATTAATTTCGGTGTTAAATGAATTGAAAATTTCTATACCTTTGGCACCAATGTGGTGAAGCAAAATGGCGATTTTCCTCTTCTCTTCGGTTTTATCCAGACCTGTCGCCAGAAGATATAAATCCAGCTGCTGCCACCACTTTTTCCATGCTTCGGCATTGTTTGTCGAATTATCTGATGATATTTTCAGATTTCCCAGCGTCATCTGCATGCGCTGCACATGGTCCACGCCAACCGGATTAGTCATATTTTACTTACTTTTACTTCTGACACCATGTTATGTCGTGCTGTTCTGTTGTAGTTTGGGTTTCCAGAATAATACAGTGGTCTTCAGGTGCAGGTTCTTTATTACCAACAATTACATATTACATAACAGGTACAGCGTCTGTCGTCGGCCGCCTCGACACCAGTGACCTACCAAATATGGCGGCTCTGTAGGGATGTACCACTACGCACAATCTATGTAGTGATGTACCTAACAGTATCCAACTGCGGAGCTTGATTTTCTGGGAGACTTCAACGCCCACTATAGCGATTGGCTATTCCTTTTCCAGAAAACGGACCATGCTGGAAGAGAGGTGCGCAAGTTTGCGTTATCGCAAAATCTCTCCCAGCTGGTGAACCAAGCAACCCGCATACCTGATGTTGATGGCCACACACCCAATTGCCTAAACCTTCTGCTGAAATCGGACCTAGGCAGACACTTAGTATCGATCTCGGCTTCACTGGGATCTTCTGACCACTGTCTGGTGAAATCCGTATCTATATGCTCTCCTCCGGACACTACCCTTCGGAGATCGCGGATCGGCGAGTATGGAAAAATGGGTCGGCAGATTGGGACGAGATGCGGCACTTCTTCGCGTCTTATCCTTGGCGGCAACTGTGCTTCTCTTCGAGCGAACCTTCTGTCTGTGCCGGCGCAATCGCAGACGTGATACGCCAGGAAATGGAATATTTTATCCCATTCTCTGACGTCCCCATAGGCATTAGGGCCCGTCCATGGTTCAATAATGACTGCTCTTGCTCACGCTGAAGCGCGGTAGGAAGCAGCGTACCAAGCCTGGGCCCAGGCTCGCGGTTGCAAACGCAGGGACGGCAGTATCCACGCAAAGAAGAGAGCCTTTAACTCTGCCGCCAAGTACTGCAAATGGGTGTTAAGGAAGGCACGTTTCGATCATGTTATATTTGAAATATATTTTTACAAAAGTAAAACTATAAAAGAGTGCAAATCGGTAAATTGAACTTAATAAGCGGCTTCAAAAAGCAAAAGTTCGCAATTTAACCCATATATTTATGTAATCTATTTTTAGATATCTGCTCAAAAGTACCTCCTCCAAATATAATACAGAAATATTTTTATTCAATATAAGCAGTAACATGCATTTATTAAGTCAGACTCTGTGCTACTTTTATGATGGAGATTAATAAATCTAGATAGATTGAGATTTTATTGGGTAAAATAATAAATTGACTAGGCTACTGCACCTATCTCTATAATATACAAGGTGTTGCAAAATTACCCGTTATACGTAAAGGTTGTTAAAGTACATCCTATCAAGAGTCCTCTGTAAATTTCTTAAAACCTTTGCATTAAGATTTAATTTTCAGTAAAAAGAGTTATTTTAATGATAAATAAAAATATCGACTATGTTAAGGCACATGACTATTTCAGGTTCATGACGTTATGTTACCTACCAGGAGTAACGACTCCTGTCTACTCTGTACCTATACCACAGAGTAGCCTCTACCTAATCTCCAGACACTGTATTCTGTGTATACACACTGGATATTAATATCCCAGATTTGGTGAACGTTGCCTCGTCTGTCCAAATGACCCGGTTCACATAGCTGCGGTCAGCTTCCAGCTGCCGCAGATACCACTCGCAGAAGTTTCTTCAGAGAGCGAAATCACCTGGTGTTAACTCCTGTGTACGCCGGTAGTGGTAAGGGTGTTGACCGTCAGCTCGTAGAATCCGCCAAACTGTGACATGGTTCATGCCAAACCTCGCCGCGGCACGCCTCGTCCTGATGGTTGGTTCGTCTTCGAAGATTTCCAACACTCTTCTTCTCGCCTTGCATCTAACGTATTCGGACGTCCACTGCCACTTGAACGATGAAAGGATCCCGTGGAATGCAAACGTGTTGTCATTTCACGTAAACATTGGTAAGATGGTAACCGCCGCTGGTCAGCAAGAGCTCTGCCTTCAATGAAACGTTCATGGTACAAGTCACGAGCGCGAGCTAAGTTTCCATCAGCTCGCCCCACGCATAACATCATCTCGTAGTAATCGGAATTGAAGAACATAGCCATTTTCGCAATTAAAGAAACACACGAAAAACACACATATGGACGACTAAATGAAATAAAAAGAAACTCAAAAATTATGACACCGGCCGGCCTGTCAAAATTCAGGTACTTTAGAAAAAACCATGGTACGCTTTGTTTTACACGGATATTATTTCGTCTGAGATGAGAGTTTTATTCTGAGGTTTTAATGCTAGATGTCAAAATTACAGTATTTTTGCGTATAATCTTAGAGCATTAAACCAACATAATGGAAGTACATGGTACGAAGGCCTGTTGAAAACTTTCTTATGAAATTAAAATCTTACAATTAAATAATAATAACAGTAATAAAATTATTTGTTCAATCATCATCAACAAGGCTTTTACGTCTATTACAGACGATTCATGGCGTAGTAGTACATTACATAAAATTACAATTTACTTCATTGACAATCAAATTTTATTAATAACTAATTCACAACATCAGATAGTAATTTTTTATCGGATGTGTATTTATTTATCATTTTTAGTGTAAAACAAAAAAATACACATACACATTGATTGATGCGCGAATACCACTATGCAATTTCCTTCTGCCCGACGACGCTCGGCGCGGCGGCCGGGGCGGCTAGGCGACAGCTCTCGAAAGAAGTGTCTATGCTTCTGACTAGTTCTGACCGCCTAGTAGTACGAGGTGGTCAACATTTTGTACGGATTTAATAATCTAATTTGGGTTTTTAATCTTAAAGGACACCGGCCTAATTAATCATAAAAGACTGATTACTATTTTGATATTGTTTAATTTTGATTATTGTTAGTTGTTTGTTTAGTGTAGGTAATCTACTTGTGTGAAAACAAAACATAATGTTTATTTCTGAGTTGGGCTTAAAATAACTAAAATAGCAAACGAAAGATAAATCGGTGTGGTGTTTTGCATTATTTGTAATATTTTTAACCTGTAGTAATTCACGGCTCAGCTTCAGCAGCTTGATCAAATTGATTTGTACAAAATAAAAAGCAAACTGCTTTCAAAGCACGTGTTAGAAAAAATGTTGTCAATCTATGCGGTAAAAATCAAAGTTTTCTGTATTTGGAGTTCCGTAAAAAACATTGAAAGCCAAAATCTGCAGTCACTGCTTTCCTAGTACTACTGCTGTGTAGTTTCTGTTTGTTGGGAAACCACTCCGCATTAAAATTAGGATACGATTTACATTTCCAGAATTAACTGTTTATGTGTTGTAATAACTTGTTTTACATCTGAAACCTTAGTGTAAGTTTGTAAAAGTGCAAACGTTACTATCGCGTTTGCTTTAACAGATTGAATTCTCGATCTTATTTACATACCATTACGATATATCTGTTAAAACTTAATTTAAACACGATAGTAACGTTTGCACATTTTTACAAACTTACATCCTAATGTAATGATAGATAGAACCCCTAGGTTCTGACGTCTGTTGAAGGCGGCACAATACGACACGTGATCGGTAGCCGATTATTGAAATGAAACCTTTTGCATGGATCTACTCGCGTTTATTGTTACTTGGTTTACAAAAATTATTTCATTTCAATGTGTAGTGTTCGCGTAAACTTTAGAAAACAATGTCAGGTAATCATAAGAAAGGAACAAACAAGTGCGAAAAGGCAACTCCTCTCTGTTGCATCTTGAGATGATCCTACTGTTAGCATGGCAAGTGAAAACTCACCCACATATCCCATCTATCAACCGATATGTTGCGACGCTATAAAAGACTGTGTAATAATAAATAGCTATCCATCCTTTGTTCCGTTAGAGTAAAATGATTTAATTTCAATTATTATTATGCGGAACCCACTAAATAAATATTACCAAAAGTACCAGGTCAACATGATTTCTAAAAAAGGGAGGTGGGAAAATTCAATTTCAAAGATCAAACTACAGAAAGGTTTTGCGCATAAGTTATGTAAGTACCTACTTAGCTAATAGCTACGATCCTTGTTCCCGTACCTACCTATTAAACTCTCTTTTACTTCTAAGGTCGGCTTGCACCAAAACTCACTAAATATGTTTAGCGCTAAACATGTTTAGAGTATCATTCTGTCTCTTTCAACTTCCAACAAACGTCAGAAATGGAATGATATTTTAAACGTGTTTAGCGCTAAATGTATTTAGGGTAGATTTAGCAACATCCAATTTATATGAGAATAGTTATCCCAGTATAACTTTACTCTTATGATTTAATCTATGGATAAGTTACTCTCGCTTAGTTACTCTGTGCTGTGACGGACGATGAATGAATGAAATGAATGAAAATATTAAATTAACCACCAAGCATAAAAGTACATTCATACCATGCCTGAGCAATGGCGCTGCGTATTTTTAATTAACCAGGGTAATATGTCTGCTTGACGTTTTGAATAACTTCAATCAAATATTCTGTCTGTTGTGTTGATTGTTTGTTGACAGATAATATTGTAAAAATAAGAAGTCATGAATAACGTAATTCTTTAATACATACAAGCTCGTAAATACAACGAGCGCATACAACTCACCTACCTATTTGTTGCATACTCCAGACGATGCTCAATTTTTGTCAGCAAATTATACACAGATGCTTTTGACAAACGGAATCTTATATGGCGAAGTCGTAGACGTCGTTATCTTCAAAGTAAGTACTATGTCCTTTCTTTAAACCATGTAGGGCGAGAGCAAAATATTCTTCATCGTCATTAGTCAATAAATTGATTCAAACGTAACGACATTTTGTTAGGTTATCTATAAAATTTGTAACAGACAGCTGTTATTGTGAATTATAAAGCAAATCTGAATAAGTATAAATTTAACTATCAAGTATTTAATTTGGAAAATCTTTTAAAAGGGACTTTAACTAGATTAAAGGTCCCTGTACTGTTACACACACAATGCACAAATACCGATAGATAACTAGTCTGAAAAAAATAATAATCTTTGATTTAGAAGCTAATGACTTCAACAGCTGATCAGTAGTGTTGGGGATCTTTTAAAAATCTTAGCGATGTTTTTGCTGAACTTCGATATTATTTTTTTCGGAAACTACTGTGCCTACAACTTAAAGAACAGCACCCACCACTTCAGTTTTATGTATAGCTACTGACATTTCAGGCCTAACGGGTTTTTTTGAAACAAGTTGTATATGTTGTTTATATTGATAACTTATAAGTTATCAATATAAACCAGAAACATATTTCACAACCAACTTATTTAATCATTAAATGACTCGTAAATTGTAGGTAATTTAATTTTAATTCTATAATTAATCGAGTCAAAGAAAAATGAAACGTAACTGAAGGCAATAAAGTTCAATGACGGGCTTAGGTACAGCAGTCACACGCGCCCCGATATCCGTCGCCAAGTAAGTATACGATTCTCTTTTGATTCAAAGGAAAATAAAACTTAACTCATGGTAATAAGAACACAACGACGAGTTTAGGTGCAACTGTTGCTGCGTGTCCCGATACCCGTCAGAAAGCATACGATTTTGACGAGTTTTGGGTCATGTACTAATTAGAGAGTACCAATAAACGTCACATGCAAAAAAAGCTATATACATATGAAACTTATTACAAATGATAGGTTATAACGTTAGACAATCTATTTAACTATCCCAATAAACAAATACACTTATCGTGTTGTTATCCGAAGCGGCCTGACAAGTGAAGTAATACGAGGTGGTGTTTACTCAGTTTAGTAGCAAAATGCGGGCAATCGCAATTTTTTTCGGGGAGCACATTTTTCTTGCTAAGTTCTTCCGACACCATAACACTTTTAGGCAAGTGTTACTTTTACAATCGTACATTATAATATCAAGAATGTATCGCCATAAGCAA